>JAOTQP010000001.1:101757802-101772419 GCA_026413545.1 Cichladusa arquata
GAAAGAAAGAAAGAAAGAAAGAAAGAAAGAAAGAAAGAAAGAAAGAAAGAAAGAAAGAAAGAAAGAAAGAAAGATGGAAAGAAAAATCAGATCCTAAAAGAAAAAATATCCCTATTTGGTATATGTCACCACTCTCTATATGCTTCACCAGCTGAGGAGAATATAGGTTATGCTCTGCTTCCCAGACTGAGATGGAAAAACATTGGTGTTCATTTCAGAAGGTATTTCATTGATTTAAAACCTTACTGGCAGAGCACTGTGTAATAGTTAAATTCTTTGTACTATAAGTCCAGATTGGTGAAATTTGTTCCGAACAATTCTTATTCCTCTACCTAAGCACTTTCTGTAGTAATACAAAGCAGCAGGGAACCTATGGAAAGGAAATAAATTTCACATCAACAGAAATACAGCCATGGGAATGTATTATGGATTCATCTTTGGGATATCAATAAAAGTAAATGCTTTCATAACATCTGCTCCATGTTTTATGTCCCAGCCAGAAGTGGCCCCTCCAACCAAACAAGCAAGTTTAAACTAAGCATGCACTGACTGTGCATCTTATTTTCCAAGTGTCACCTGTTGTCTTGCTTAAATGGATGTTAACAGGGAAAAAATGCTTCGTATTTATTTGACTGAACAGTTTATTATGCCATGTTCTCACTGAACACTATTGATTAGTCAGCTTCCTAGCATCCACAGATCCCAATGCACAGAACATTTGAAAAATGGAATGGATATCTCACCTAGTCCAGGCCTCTGCTCAGAGAACATGGGCATGGGGCAGGGTGTCCAGAAAAAGGGCCAGGCAGATTGTAAGCATATCCATGGACAAAATACCTCTTAGGGCACCCTGTTCAGCAGCTTTTGTTACACAAATAACGACTCTCCTTCCCCCCCCTCATAAGCCCTGAATGCATCTCAGTTTGCTGAAGATAGATTGGAAAATAGCAGAGTATGTGTAATCTTGCATTAAGCTTTTGAGAATTTAGGAAAAATTAATGAAGCAGATGTGCAGTAAAATGCAAGAGGTCACATGAAATCCATCAGTGTTATGGATAATGGTGGGAAAATTTACTGTATACATCAAATTTGCAATGTCATGTAAACAAGGAACAACTTTAAGCCAGATTAACAAACTGGCATTTTTGACATACTTCAGAATAATATAGAGCAGCTGAAGTGCTGATAGAGCTTTAAAGAAAAACTTAAATGAATAAAGAAAAATTAATTTTGCTATCATGGCCTGCATCGTTGCCTATATTAGCTGTCTGCTGCAGCTCCTGAAGAGCTGGTGTCAGTGTTGCTGCATTGAGTTTGCTGCAGCACAACTAAAACAGAGAATTGTTTTTTGTGTAAGAATGTGTCAGTTTGGTCCTGAGAACCCACAGAAACCCCCTGTGAAGTACAGAATGTCCTCACTGTCCACAGGTTTCTTGACTACCCAGTGGTTTATTTGCATGCCTCCTGTTAGGGGCCACATTGCTTGGTAGTATTTATTCATACCTTCGTTATTGTTAACTTTACTAGATAAGTACATTTTAAAAACAATAACCAATCAATCAGTGAATTAAAACGAAAAAATTGAGGTAAAATAAGAAACCTGAGGTAAAATATAATAATCATTTGTTGTCTCATTATGTTTGGATAGCTGTTCCTCAGACTGTCTGCAATATATGAAAAACCAGTTCTAAGGGTTCAAAGGCTGATAACATTAATTTTTCCATTTACATCACATTTATTATTTCAGTGTCCCCCAGAGAAGAAATGTTGAAAGAATTTCAGGAAACTAAATTATTGCTGTTAGCTACAAATGATCATCAGTGTGAGGGGTTGGTTTCTGAGAATAAAGTCAAGGGATAGTCCAACTGTTGACAAATAGCTGTTATATGAATACATATATTCAACTACCTAATTTAAACTATGTGAGTTAATAAGACCTAGGAGAATACTTACTGGAGATGCTTTTATCACAGTAGTCACTACATGGGCTTTGATTAATAAAATAATTATTCTGCTGCGCTTTTCTGGAAAACGAGGGGAGAGAAGGGCATGAAATTAAGGACAAAGTTAGAAGTGTTCCATGGAAATCAGGTGTTTTAATAAATTGTTAATTTAAATGGAAACTAACAATATATTTGACCTGTGATCTGTTGAACAAAGATATCTAGCAAATTAAAATGGGGTTTTATATCTTTTAACTACTTGGAAAATTCAGATTTCCATGAAGCTCTCTGTTTAACATCATGGTGGATCAATGTTAGTGCAAACAAAAGCATTCACTGTTGTGTAATTGGGCGTGAGGTTTTCATGAAGATTTGCAGCCCAGAGAAACTCACTGTGGGATCCCAAACAGCATTCGAGTGGGATTGTAACAACTGTAAAGATTTTATCATAATAATTAAAGCAAGGTATAGGCAAGGTTGAACTCTGTTCAAGCGAGTACAGAAGCTATTGTTCCTGTTGCTCAGATAAAATGTGCAATTTGACTTAGGTAATTGTTTACATGACTCAGAATAAAGCAAGCAGAATGCTGCAGTAATACCTGCATCAATTATTGTTTTGGGAGTCCTGCTCTGGGTAAGATAATACTTCTCTTATGTCCACGTAACCTGGAGGATGAAGCACCCACATAAGAATAAAAAGAAAGCCCTGATCAGTCTCCTGCAGAAGCTGTTCTGCAGTCCTGTGCTGCAGTACCATATATCAGTTTTTATAAGGTTTCTTTTCACAGGCTGTTCTTCCTCTGCTGCATGCAGTATGTTTGCTTTGTCATGGAAAAGATTTTGATAAATAATATTGTACTGATCTTATAGCACAAGTCAAAAAGCATTCAGTAAACCCACTTCTTCCTTCTTGCCCTGATATTTTCCTAGTTATTGAGGTTTTGCTAGTTTATTTTTTTTTTTTCAATTTTATTTTCCATTACTTGTTACCCGTGTTCAATAAGACATTGTCATCAGCCAGATCAGGAGGCAACCCTATAACAGAACCTGAAACCCAGACAACAATCTCACATATGTTAAGGAGCAGCTTTTTTCTGCAAAATGGGTAATTTCCAAGGTGTTAGTCAGATTTTGGATGGCTTTCCAGGTAACTCTTAAATTCTGGGGAAGTCCTGTAGACAGTTGTCTCCTTTCTCTGTGAGGGTATGTTTCCATTGTCAATGTGCTACTGCTTTTGGGTGTGGCAATGTCAGACACTGGAAAAGAAACAGTGAACTGTAATTCTAACTCTTCACTTGGGAAAACCAGTTCTCACTTGTTTATGTAACCTTGACAATACTAAGTATTTTTATCAGATTCCTGTGACACGTACTTTAGAGTATATTTCCAAACTGTCAATAGATACTAACAAAATCTGACGTCTTACACATCAATTTCAAGGCTTTATTTAAAAATATTTGTTTCTACCATTTCCTGAATCTCACTTTGGACATTTCATTCTTTCTACTTGGAAGCCTTCACACTGGAATACCAAAAGCACCTGTATCTGAATCCCAAAGCTTTTCATGACTTATTCTTTCTGTCCCCTATGGTAGTTATAGTCAAGCAGGATTTTTGTTGGTTTATCCTGCTTTATTTCTAGCTTTCTTTATTGACTTTATTGACAAAAAATCACACTGTGTATTGTTGGCAATGCTGTGTGAGAAGTAACTTCCACAGGCATGTGTTTGGATACTCATTAGAAGCAGCAGCATGGCTGAGTCCTGTAGATTAGAGTTCACAGAATGACAGAATGGCTAAAGTGGAAAGGCACCCCTGGAGATCAACTCAGCTGCTCAATTAGGACAGCCATGTCCAGATATCTTTTAAGTAACTCAAAGGTGAGAGACTCCACATCCCTGAGTGATTTTATCCAGTGTTTGGTCATCATCTCAGTGAAAAAAAGTGTTTCCTCATGTTCAGGTGGAACCTCTTTCAGTTTGGCCATTGCCTCCTGCCCTGTCACTGGGATCCACTGAGAAGAGTCACAAGCTCTCATCTTTTTCACCCTCCCTACAGATATTTGTGTCCATCAAGGTCTCCCCATAGCCTTTATTTCTCCAGGATGAACAATTTCAGATCTTTCAGCCTTTCTCCACAGGAGAGATGTTCTAGTTCATCAGTCTTCTGAATGCCAGGCTCTCTGGGATGTCCATGCCTCCCTTGGACTGGGGAGCCCAGAACCTGACCCAGCAGCACTCATGATGTGGCCTGGCCACATGTGGTGAGTAGAGGGAAAGAACCACATCCCCTGGTGGTCCATGCCCACCTTGATGCCCACCAGGATTTCCAAGGCAAAGCCACTTTCCAGCTGGGTTACCAACATCCATACACTGGTGTCTGGGCCTGCTCTTCCCCAGGGGATGGACTTTGCACTTGTCCTTTTCGAACTTCCTGAGGTTCCCGTTGGCCCATTTCTCCAGCCTGGCACAGCCCCTGGAAGCCAGCACAACCATGGGGAGTATCAGCCATTAAAAGTGGGAATTATGAAGACAGAAATAATTTTAGAACCTGAAGGGAAAAAACAAAATGTCTTCCTAGAAATCTGTTTGTTCACTATCACAGCAGCTCATCAGAGATCATCGAGTACACCAGCCTCAGAAAGAAATGGGTTGACTGTTTTAAGTATGGGTATCCAAGTCCTTTACTCCTAAATTAAGCACTTATTATCAAAAATTCTGAAATACAGTCAAAATGATTCCTGAAATTTGCTAGTTTAAACAAACAGTGAAAGTTATGCATTTGCAAACGGTTTTACAAAGATTTTATGACCCAAAATGGAAGCAAAACATGCCTCTCTGCTCATACTCAATGACAGAATTGTATTTGAAGGCAATTATTACAGATTGTAAACACAAAATTCACTCTGGTTTGTTTTTGTTTTTTTTTTTTGTTTTGTTTTTTTTGGTTTTTTTTTATTCTGATAATTATTTACATGACACTGTGATGTCTATGGATCTTTAAAATAATTAGAGTGGAGGACGATAGGGAAGAAGTGGAAAGTTCTTCAACTTGCAGGTAACCTCTAAAGCTCAAAGGAATAGAAGTTCAATAAAGAACAGATGCAGGCTGAATGTTAATACTGAAGTGTTTGTTGTAACAGATGGATTTTGAGGAGAGCAGGGAGTGTGGGGCTTCTGGCACATTTTCTTTGGCAGGCAATTTGGAATTAAGGCCTTTATGCTTTCTGGCCATGAGATTGTCCAGGGACATTCACATGAATAAAAACATTGTTTTCTTTTCTGATTTATCCTAGTTGGTCAAGGGATAAAAAAAAAAAACAACACCATAATCCCTGTGATTTGATGTCTGAAAACATAAATTACTTATAGAAGAGACAAGGAAAGACAGCATAATAGCCTGGCCATGTATTTACTCTTCAAGAACATAGTAGCTGTATCAGTGAGGAACCTCTTGCTGATTATAAGAAACATTGGATTGAGTAAAATAACTGATATGGTGCCCTTTATGTAAAATACTCCTTTCCTGTTCATATATAAGTTCAAACCAGAAAGGATTAGTAGAAACAACTGTATACTGAAATTTAAAACTAGAGTTCTTTCAATTCCTGTTAAATATAATTTGGCTACAGGTTTGCTCATGAGAGCAAAGGGTAACGAAATTTAAGGTACTTAACTCTACAAATACACTGAACTTGAAAAGATCAGGCTTTTTATCTTGGATGCATTGGCCTGTTGGATATTTAATTGACAAGACTCTCCTGAAAGCAAGGTTTGATATAATTAGGAAAAATAATTTGAGAGCGAGTTTTCATAAATTCAGGATTATTTTTTTTTATTACAGGCACAAAAAGTTTAATTTTTTTAAATTTTATGTGGACCAATTTAAATATCTAATTATGTAAAATTGGGCCAGTTATTCATTGTAAAAGTACAGTAAGATATTTATTTTTTTTAAATAAGGAACTTGTGTGCACATAAGACTCTCAAGCTCACCATGTCTGAAAAAAATGAGAGATTTTGTACAACATCAGAGTTAGAATGAAGTAAATACAATTGACATTCTAAGCTTATTGATCTAAAAGCTGTGAATAGTAAATCTCTTTATGTATCATATTTTAGTACAGTTTTGCCTCACTTCAAACAACCTTATCTTTGTCCTTAGAAATATGCCATGAACACTTTAATTTTTGGCATGACTACTACACTGTTCTGGAAGTGCAGGATCTGACAATCTACCTCTGGGGTTGCTTCTTACCATTTGCAAAAATTGACTTTGTGTCCACAGCAATGACTTGTGCTGATTTCTCTCATTTTCTTTGCTAATCAGAGAGTGAGCATGCAGTTAGAAATAGGAAAGATGGGACTTCTGGCAATACAGCTCTTTGAAATTTATCTTTTTTCTTTCTTCCTCAGGCCTTTGTTGGAGGCATTGTCAGTCACTGTGAAAGCTTTTCCCTCGCTGTATGCCTGGTCAGAATGAAGAGAAAGAGCTTATTGCTTGTTGTTCTTGTTCGCTGGTGCCTAATCAGAATGCTGAAAGGAATTTTTACTTTGTCTCTTAGGGCTTCTACTGTTTGCTCTAGGCAATCCGAGGCTCCATGTGGGAATTGAATGGCAGGTTTTTCCATTAGACTTTAGTGGTTACAGAATATTGCCAAAAATAGCAAGGCATTTGTATGATGTACTCTCCTTGATGCACAGAAGGACAGTGATGCACTGGAATCCTTGCAGCTAGGATTTGCCAGCTTTCTTTCTCTTACTAACTTGAGGAATCCTGGAAAGACTGATGACTTCTGTTTTCACTGAGTTGAACTCTGTGACACCTCAGAAATGTTTCTCTCCTGAGGCTGTTCCAGCCAGGCTGGCATACAGCTGTCACTGTGTCCCAGGCAAGACAAAACACCACTGTTTTCTTTTTCATTGGCTACCTGCAGATGAACGGGTGTTTTCTTGGATTACCTGAGCTTTGGGAGCTCAGAATCAATATATTCTGCAAGAGCAACCACACTGTATCTTGATTTTTCTCATCAAGAAAGTTGAATGCAGAGCCAGAAAATCTATATTATGTCTAAAGTTCTGCAGACTTTACAATGCAATATTGATATAAATGATGCATGGCAATAGATTTCCTGGGCAGACCTGGTAATGGCAGTGGACAAGACCTATAGACGACATTTAAACGGGTAACAGAATTACAAAATGAACATAAATTATCCCATTCATTAAAGAAATCCAATTAAAATGCATTGTGCAATAACAGTCAGTTCTAATAGCTGAAATTATCTACTGTCTGAAGAAAAACTTGCTATTTTGGTACCATATGATACATAAGTCTTAGTCTGGATGTTAACAGAATATTTTTGTATTCTGAAAGGAAAATATACAATACACTGATTAGCTGTGGGGCAGTGGTAGCAGAGTCTCTAAATAAGTGTTAATTTTTTGTATTAGATCAACTTCTTAAGGGACCTGCAACTTCTTTCTAAAAATTATTTCTAACTGAAACTTGTTATGTAACCTGTTAGATTAGGAGTATGTATAATAAATTATGCTTCTATGAAAAAAAAAATAAAGGAAAGAATAAGAGTATTTCTACTTTATGCTCATCTTTGCCTTCAAGTAAATACCTTACTACATCAATTTAAAAATTGCCTTGTCTAATAGTTTTAACAGTTTTGTTGTACTTGGCAAACATTGGGGTTATTTTTGAAGGGTGGAGAGGGAAGGCAATAGATTGTATTTAACTGAGGAAATTCATTGTGACTTTTTAAATTATAATTCCCTGCAATTTTTAAATGTGGAGTTTTCTGAATAAAGTGTGCAAATACATTCTAACAAGTAGTTGAATAGCTCTGTTTAAAGATTTATACACACAAATAATATTTTTATGTATTGTATATGCTTAGTTTATAGTTTGTATATAAATATATACAGTTGAAGTGATGAATGAAGGATTTATGCATGTGTGTATAGAAGCATATGTACACATACAGTAATATAAACATGTGCACACTTAAGCCAAGATATAGAAGAACTTAATTTTTTTAAAATGGATTTTGGTACAAATTGGCTTGAAACAGTTGCATAGAAAACATTTCAGATGCACAGTGCTCATCTGAGGATATAAATATACAAACATTCATTTTGAAAATGCTCAAGCTTTGTCTTTCCATATCATAATTATTTATATCGTAAGAGTATTCCAAGTTGTTTTCACAAAATGAATAGACATTGACTCAGCCCCTCTGGGGTATGTTTTGTATGTTTCAATTTTCTTTGCCTACTATATTAATTTTTATTTATTTATTTATTTATTTTTCATTTAATTCTTTATCCTTAGTGTTGTACATTGAATGCAAAAAATTATAAGATTTTAAACCTTTGTCCTAATCACATAACTTAAAATTATTGTGTATGAAGATCTGGAAATTTTTAATGGCCTGTATAATCTCAGGGATAAAATTGTGAAGAGTTTCAGTTTGGAAGTCCAGCAACAGAAAACATGGAGTCTTGTACTTGAGGAGGAAAAACCTGGTTACAAGTACAGGCTGAAGACAGACATGCTGGAAAGTAATTTGAATAAGAAGATATGGGAGGGGCATGGGGTGATGGTGGTGACATCCTGGTTGAGGCCATGAGCAACCAGTGCACCTGTGTGGCATCCGTAAGAATTCTCACAAGTTGGCTGCTGTCCTGGGCACCTTGCCTTGTCCACCAGCTCTCTGAGCCAAGGACTGGACCAGGAAACCCCCAGAGATGTCTCTGAACCTGAGTAGTTTTGTGAAGACACTTAAATCTACAGGCTACCAGCTGTAGATTTTGGCACTAAGCAGGTTCCTAAATGCCTTCTGATAACTAGAGCCTTGTTTCAATTCTTTCTGTGTCAAAGATGAAACAATATTTTTTTTCTTCTTTTGGACCTTTCTTCTGAGGAAAGAAGAAACATGCATCTATTAGTTTGCAGATGCTGTAGCAATGGTATCCACCAAAGAACTTTAAATACAGTGGTGATTTATGCTCTATTTTCTTTTAAGTTTTTCCTTACTGCATCAGCTGTCAACATAGATATCAAGTACTTGAAGGAAGAATCTGATATTAATTATCACTATATGCAATTTGAGCATGTGATAATAATTACCTAATCATTGCACTATTATTATTTTTTTTACTATTTCAAAATATTTTAATCAATAACACTAACTGTGTAGTAGTGCATTGCACTACTGTTTCTATGCGTATTTTTTGTGTAATGAGGGGTAAACCATACATTGCTACTTTTTGTCAATTAACTTTTCCCCCTTGCATTTCCTAGGAAGGGGAGTGAACTTGTTTTCCACTTTTGTTTATCAGAGGGAGAGATTGGTGATTCTAATCCTAGTTGTTTCTAATCCTAGAGAAATTTCCTAGTTGAGCTCTGTGAAACAGCAAAACTCCCAGGGTGGAATATTAAAGCACAAGGTGCAGAATTACTGAAAAATGAGTTATCAAAAGTGAATTTAGAGATGAAATGGTTTCTGTAGCTGTGTGAGTATGTAGTAGTGGCATAGTACTGGCACAGCTGCAGAAAATACTAATGTTCTTGGTATTTTGGCTAAATATTTTAAAATTCATCCTTTGCACAAAAGAGCCGAGCTCCACGCATTGTGTTAGTGCTCTGTATTTCTCTCCATGGTCTGTAACAAAGGGATAAAAGCTACAAAGTGTGGGGGCAGGCAGTCTCTGGAAAAGGTAGTAAGAGCTGCATGTCTTTCAGGCTCTGTGGAAAGAGATATTTTAAGAGGCAATTCTCACCTGTTTTTTCCACCTTTAAATAATTTTTACTGTTTCAAAGGGCAGTAAATGGAGGAGGAGGAGAAAGATTCTTGGTGCCAAATCAGATAGCTGTAAAGCCTGTGTCCTCCAAAAAGTCTTATATAATTTGTGCTTGTCATCGTGAGGAACAGTAATTAGTTACTGTGTATAGAAGCACACAGAAAAAAACATGTGATATACTTTTTAAATTTTAGAGTGAGAGAAGCTTCTAGCACAATCTATCCTATCCCTTGATTAATGATAATAACAGTAGTCTAGAAGATATTTACACCTTCACTTTAGAGACCAGTGAGACAAAAACCTAATAGAAAATATTTCCCAGGTGTTTCACTAACATCACAATTGTGTTCCATTTGTTTTGACTAAATTTCAGAAATCAGCAGCAGAAGTTGTCAGCTAACAAGTATATTTTGAAACAGAGGTTTGTTTTTCTAATTGAGAATAATAGGCAGATAGATTTATCTTCTTTGGTATGCCTTAGTTGTTAAATGTGAAGCTCTTGATCTGTATATATGAATATTGCATGCATAAATGAACATTTTCAGTAGGTGTTATAAGCATTCAGTAGTAGTAATAAGCATTTTAACTGAAAATTGAAATAACATAGAAGCCTTCCCAAATTAATTGTAAATGGTCCTTTAAAGAATTAACTGAGTGATGGTCTTACAAATTAGTCACCAATAAAACAGATGAGTGACTATCTGCCTGTCAGTATTCCCTACAGTAATTAGTCTCCTTTGAAATATTAAATGTGAACTAAATAAAAATTCCTAGGCACTATAAGATATGTTTTAGGAAATACTTTATGTTGTAATCTCCTTTTCGTAAGAATGAGAGATGATCTTTGAAGATGAGTGGTTTGAGCTGTGTATAGGCAAGTGTGAATTTTGGAACCTTTGATATGGTATTGTACATGATATTGTAAAAATTCTGTTTCCTGTGAGGACTGTGTTCAAGATAGTTTTAAGATGAAGCAGCTACAGTAAATGAAATCAAATGTCTAGGAAATATATTACTTGATGTTGTTCAGAAATGTCAGTCTTGAGAAGAATAGATAAAACTTCCCACAGCAAAGTCCAGAGCTGGGCTGACAGGACAAAACTATGTCCCTCATTAATGGAGAACCCAAGTGGGATGAGCTAATCATATAGAGGTGTGCCCTCTTTCCCAGAAAAGGCTTCTAACCTCCACTCAAGGAAAGAGAACATTTATTTGATCTCACTCGGATGAGCAACATCTTCTTATCATTACTTAGCCTCTCCACAGACATATCTGTGTCTTATGCATCATATAATGCTCCACAGTGACATTTCTCTTATTTGATGATAATAGACCACTTTGAGTAACTTAGAGTATGATTTTGGGGATCCATGTGTGTATTATAAATTAAAATTAACTGTATTTGTTAATTTTGCAAGATGCCTGCAAAAACTTGTAGATTGTATTGCAGTTTCAAGTGTGATCAAAAGAAAGAAAGAAAGAGATAAAAATTTAGAAATTGAAGGGAATAAAATAAAATAAAAAATAACATAAACACTGCCATTTTGATCATATGCAACAATTTATGCTTTGGGTTTTAATTGTAGCATATCACCTTATTTTGGAATAACACTGAAATAATGCACAAAATATGCTGCCTTGTATTTCTCAAGGATAAGTGTGGATATCAACATTTCCTGCAGATAGCAGATAATCTAAAACTGTTGACAGCTAGAGGTAATATTGTGTAAGGTAGAAATGCAGTGAAAGGAGGACTGCTGTTGCTACATAAAGACTATGTTTACTGTCTAAACTATTAGTGCTTTTACATGTCACTAAAAGGTCAGTCTTGAAGAGTGATGGAGAAGCTATTGGAATGAAGGGAAATAAATTGAAAAGGATGTACTACAAGTTCATTCCAGTTCTACCTTGTTCCTAAGTGATGATAAAGTATTTTCATTGTTTAGTTTAGTTTTGTTTTGTTTGGGATTTGAGGGGGGAGGGATTGTAATTTGGAGGGATGGGGAATGTGTGTGGTTTTATTTACTTGTTTGGTTTGGGTTTCGTTCTTTTTCTTTTTTAATATTTGTTCTAGTTTTGGTGGCAATGCAACTAATTTTCTTCCTACTAGTTGACTGGTTTGGATTTAATATGAGAATGATGCAGACTGATTGTGTGATTGTTGCTGAGTGGTGCCTGTCTAAGTCAGGGACTTTTCAGGTTCTCATGCTCTGCCAGGGAGCAGGTGCACAAGGAGCTGGGAGGGAGCACGGCCAGGACTGCTGACCCAAATAGGCTAAAGGCATATTCCATAACACAGAATGCCATGCTCAGGATATAAACTGGGAGAAGCTGTCCAGAAAGGTCCAACCACTACCTAGGAATATGATGGGCATCAGTCAGTGGGTGGTGACCACCAGTGCTGTGCATCACTAGCCTTTATTGGGTTTTATTCCTATTTAATATCTCCATTTTCATTGCTATTAATATTATTACTATTGTTATTACTATTAATGCTACCATTACTATATTATTACAGCAACAACTAATAATATTAAATAATAATGCAAATATTAAACTGTTCTATTCTCAAGCTATGGGTTTTGCCTTTCCAATTCTCCTCCCTAGTCCATCAAGAAGGTGTTGGAAGCAAGTAACTGTGTGGTGCTTAGTTGCTGGCTAGGTTTAAACCACAGCAATGATAAGCAGGAATTAAGCATTTTCTATGCGTGTAATACTCTCCAAAACCATTGCTGAGTTCTAACCTAATATGATTTTAATCAACATTTTCCTGCATTTTATCATTTGATTCATTAATTAAGTGAAATACAATGTAAGAACTGTTCTATCCTTCTTTCAGCCAACAGGGAAGAACTTGGGTAACACCTGCTAAGTGGGTGTTCCCAGAACATGCCAATACCTGAGTTAAGGAATCTGCCCTGGAACAGGTGCTCAGCATGAAGCTGTGTTCTTCTGCTCGAGATTTCTTTGCTCATACACATTTATATACAGCCCCTCCCTACATGAGTAGTTCTGATCTACCCATATGAATACCTATGGATTTTTCTCCTGCCCATTAAGGTCAGTTATTTTTTTGGCCCTATTACATGAGTTTTCAGTTTTTCCACCAACTCTGTGTGTGCTGTTGATTGACCAAATAGAACATACATCTTCCTGTTGCTGATGTGGATTGTCTAGCTTGTCAGCTTTAGGTAATTTACACTGACGTCTCCAGAGATCTGTTGTGGACACCTTTGCATTAAAATCTGAAAACAGAATCACAGAATCACAGGAAATAGGTTTGCAGTGGGGTTTTGGAGATCATCCAGTCCAAGCCCTGCCCAAAGCTGGGTCACCTGGAGCAGGTGACACAGGAACACACCCAGCTGTGTTTGGAATATCTTCAGAGGGAGAAACTTCACTCTCTCCCAGGGCAGCGGTTCCAGGGCTCTGTCATCCTCAGGGTAAAGCCTCATTTTCAGGTGGAACTTTTTGTGTCTTAATTTATGGTGTGCTACTTATGAAAAAGTTCAAGAAGTATAAGCTTTGAAATTGTTTATCAATTTACAGTTTAGCATTGAAAAAAGGCCACTGTATCAGTAAGATGAATGTCATGGAATCAATGGACCTAATGTCTATCTTTCCCAAATGGTGAAGCCAGGTTATCTGGAAGAAACAGAGCCTCTTATATTAGCAGGGAACTGAATTTTAAAATAGCATTTAAGGGGAGGTAAGTCAATTGAATTTTTCTTTTTGAAAGTTATCCAGGAAGTATCCTCCTATGAATACTACAAAAAGGGTGTTTTTTTTTTAATTATTTTTAAAATTCTCAAACCAAGACCTCTCTTTTCTCCAGAAGCTAGGCACAAAAAAAGGGCATATTTGCAATTAATCAAAACTTGTGTAAACACCAACTAACAAGTAATACATTAAAACAGTGAAATGTGAAATCTATGCAGCAGATTCAGATTTTAAATAACCATTAAACTGCTCATCAGTAAAAAATTCCCTCTATCATAAAATAATACTTGAAACAATTTGATATTCAGCAATCACTTCATACAAAAAAAAAAAAAAAAAAAAAAACAAACAAAAAACCAAAAAAAAAAAACCAAAACAAACAAACAAACAAAAAAAACAAACAAAAAACAAAAAAAGCCCCTTACCTCTAATGGCAGAGTGGAAAGTAATGCCCTTTGAGAATACAGAAAACAGAAAACTCCTCCTATCACGCCCTTCATTAGTTATTGACTGGTCATTGATGACTTTGTCAGTATTACTCATGACAAAACTTTTTTCTTTTTTAATTTCAAATATTTAAAGACAGGACCAGACCTCCAGAGTTCCCGCTACCTGAACTGGATCTATAAAGCAGGTTTTCTCTGTCAGAAAATTTCAAGAGACTGTGATGCTAATGGAATACAAAGTAGCCCTTCTTTCATTATAGTTGAAAACAACTTATGTTGGGCAGGTACCAATGGGACAGCATGAAAAAACATGAAGACAGTCTGCAATGTGCTTTTTTCCTTCAAGTTCCATTTCTCTCCAACATCTCAAACAAACAGAGGAAAATCCCAAAACACAGTGCTCTTGGTGTAAGGCTGCAAAGGGTGCTAGGAGAATTTCCACCTGTTCTCTTCTGATTGGAAAGTCTGAATAGCAGGCCTGCTTCAGTGCAAGAGTGGCAGTCACTTCTACACAGGGCTGCAAAACTTGTAGCCAGCATTGCATATATGAGACAGGACTATCTCAGCTACTTCACTACATCACAACATAAAAAAAATTCCCAAATGCATGCAAAACAAAACAAAACAACAACAAAAACCAGAAACAAAAAAACAAAGCAAACAATCCAACAAAAAAAAAAAAAAAAAAAAAAAA
>JAOTQP010000001.1:101782715-101819781 GCA_026413545.1 Cichladusa arquata
CCATCCATCCATCCATCCATCCATCCATCCATCCATCCATCCATCCATCCATCCATCCATCCATCCATCCATCCTTCTCCTAGGCTGTATACCAGGGATTGCCCCAGTTCATGTGCAGGACATTGCACTTGACCTGTTGGATCTCCTGAGGCTCACATGGGACCATTTCCCAAGCCTGTTAAAATACTGCTGGATGGAATCCCTTCCCTCCAGGGTAACCATCATGCCACTTCACCTCATTCACAAATTGGGTGAGTTTTCAATCTAATTGTCTGCATCCCCCAAAAAGATCACAAAGGTAGAAGAGTCCCCTCAGACTGAGGGAATGATGTCTTCAGACATAAATGAAGAAATTCTGGAGAGGGAAGAGCGGAGGCCCAGGACAGAGAATTTCAGAATATGCTGCAGAAACAAAAAAAAATGAATATGCAGTGAGCCTGGCTGATCAGAAAATTAAGCTGTTGGGATTAATGGCTGAATTCCTAGGGCTTCTGGCCATCCTAGTGCATTGTTCCTGGTATTTGTGGGCTTGTCTCCAGGTTATGAACATCTCTAACATTTGCTTCATGGAAAGAGGTAAAAGGCTAAAATCAGAGACATCTGCTGCAATCATCGAGTACTGTGTTTGCTAAATCCAACAAGAAGAAAAGCCTGTAATAGCTCAGCTGTTCTCTTTCTGTCATAATTAGGAAATGGAACTTGATTTCATGGAAGAAGAAAACAAGGGCAGTGTGAGATAACAAAATGCAAGGCTCCAATAAGAGGTAAGTTCAGAAAGTTTTGGTTTCTTTTTTTGCAGGTTGCATAGTGGGAAAAAAAGCATGTCAATATGTCTCAATTTTTATGAAATTTTTTTGAAAAAAGGCAAACTTGAATTGGTATATTTACCACTGGTATATTTGCCATATGACATGAGAAGTTAATGGTACTTTTGATCTTATTTTACATAAATTCAGTTTTCTGTGAACCTCTTTCATTATGTGATTATGACAGAAAAGAGCCCCACGTTCTCCAATTTGGAACCAATATTCCAACCCTCCCCTCCTTTCAGATGCATTCTGTCATTCCAAAAATGAAAAAAAAAAAAGCTAAACCAAGTCTTCAGTGTAGTTTCATATAGAAAATTAAAAAAAAAAACAAAAAAAAACAAAAAAAAAAAACAGTCAGCCATGATAAAATTCCAAAACAAGTTTATAAAGAAACTTACAGAACTGAATTTTTTGAGTGGTATTTCTTTTATACCCAAGAACCTTATTGATAGCACACGCAAATGAGTTTTTACCAGGGTGTACTTCTATCACTTTCCTTCAAAAGGTGAAAACATTTTTTTCCTGCTCTTTTTATCTGTTTGAATATTTTTCCCTTCTGTTTCTTAATACTCATACAGAGCTTTAAACAGGAACAGGTCTACTCTTTTAAATTTGCCTGATGGGAAGCATGGTATTAATTAAAACACAGGAACAATCAGGTGTCAGGGGGATGGGAGAGAACTCAAGCACACATATAAACACTTAAAACTCAAGTTTTCTGTTGGGATCAAGATAAGAGTTCTCAACCTGAACCTGGGAGAAAGGACATGCTGTTCCTCCAGATTGTTCAATTAAACATCACACACTGAGGCAGGAAAATTAGATAAAAAGTGATCTCTCTCTGAGCAAATGAGTTCAGATGATAAGACCTTTGCTTCTATTGATAGAATGAAAGAAATCCTAAGGGATGCTTTAAAAAGTTTTTAGGAACTTCCATGTGCTCCAGATTACAGAAGCAAAAATAAACACACAGTCAAGAAAACAAAAAATACCACAGCTGTTTCTGCTTTTTAATACAGAAAGGTCCTGATACCCCAGTTCCTTCTGGGGCTGAACTATTGAGCAGATCATTAAAAAAATCTAGATTAAAATAATCCCCACAACCACTGTTTCCTGTGCTGGAGGGAAGAAAAAGTTATGCAAGAGTTGAAAACTCTTAAGTCAGATGATTTCAGTGAGACTGATCTCTGAACAGCATCCACAGATACTTTACAAATACAAACAAAAACAAAACCTTATCCACTCTCAAAAACATCTCTGGTTTCATTATAAGGAAAAAAAAAATAAAAAAAAAAGAAAACCCCCAAATCCTACACCAAGACAAACAAAAAACCAAAAATCAACCCCCCAAAAATGACACAAACCCCAAAATTTCAATATTATAGCAGTTAATGTCATTCTGAGAACAGAAAACAAGAGCAATAGCTGCCAAAACCATGACTTATAATTGCATCTTAAGTTTCCTAGGAACTCCATATAAACAACAAAACATCTATGGAAAATGTCATTGCAGATGGTAGTTAGACACCTGACAGAATTCAGCTGAAATGTAGTTTTAGCAAATAAAAAAAGAAGCAATAAAACCTATAAGATAAGAGATCAGGCAATGACACAACCTTCTCAGTTTTAATTTCTTTAAACTGAATTTGCAGGGTTTCTCTCCACTTTCCTGTAGCTCAGGATTAAGGTACTTTTCAGACATGATTGCAATAAATTAAATGTGCATTACCAACATCTGCTGGGAGGTAATGTCACACTCAATATGGGTAAAAGTGAGCACACTAAATATATGGAGCCACGAATTTGTTATCAGCCTAGTGAATGTTTTGGCATTCAGTTGGGCCAAATAATCAAATACAGGAAATTTGCTATGATTAAAAGTATTACATGTATACTTATGCATGACTGTGTTGAAGAAGTCCCAGTCCTTTCTTCCTATATCTGTGCTCCTGAAGCCTGTGTGGGTCCAATGGTATTTCCCAAGCAGAGAGCTGGGGGATGTCATGGACACATCAATGTCCTCAGCTCTCTCTGGGGCAGGTGGAATGCTGGTGATGTCCTTTCCTTGTCAGAGCCTGTTCAGAATTCTTTGCCAACATTTACATACTATGACCTGCTCCCTTCTCCCACCCAGGAGGTGAAAGTTCCCCCACAGCCACCCAACATCCCTGGGGCTGCTGGTCCCTTCCCCTGTGGCATTCCCAGAGCTGGACTAAGACAGTCTGGGCAAGGGCAGCCCAGTCACCCCTGGGACCCAGCACAGCCCAATTCCTGCCCTGACAGCATTTACATGTTAACATGATTTTGGTCTTTCCATTTACATACTCTAATAGATTTATTCTCCAGCTGCTCTCCAGTATGATTTGTCTGCTAATAAAGAGATTGGCACCATTTGGAATTTGTGCTAGACATGGCTAGCTGGGGAGCTATAACTCACATTTCACTTTCTGAACCCATTTCAGTGCCTTCTTGCCAGATTTTTAAGGTTACACAGGATTATCCAGCTCTCACTTTCACCCAGTTCAGTAAGAGTCTTAATCAGGATAAGAATAATTTGCTTCAATAGGATTTACTGCTCAAATTAGGCAGATGCTTAAGACTCTAATTCAGCAAGGTGTTTAATCATTACAGCCTGCCTGCCTGTCAAAACAGTAACCCAAATGGGAACAGTGATTTAACACTTATTTAAACTCTTAAATATATATTTAATTTAAATTTCTTTGTTTTAGTTCTGTTCAGAATATAAAGGAGCACAACCACATACTTAAACTCACATACTACATGCTTTGATGCATGGATTTCATATTTTTTTAAATATCACATTAACAAGTTAGGAGAAGGATTTACAAATTCTTCTGTCCTTTTCTCCTGATAGTTTCACCAGGAAATCTATTATATGTATATACAGAAGCTTCAGTTAAAGGGGAAAAAAATCCTACATTTTTTATTAGTAATAGAATAGTTATTTGATTAGCATTTTGTCAAAGAATATGAGCCCTTTACGTTGTTATGCAGGTGTTCATAAAATAGGTGAAAATGAAAACTTGGAAAGGCTATAAAATGTTATTACCATGATGAACATACTTGAACAGAGATGAAAGTCAACTCAAAGTTACCAAAACTTTGAAGAACTGCAGAACTATACAAATACCTCTTTTTAATTAAAATGTGCATTACCATTATGTGCATTATCTATAGGGGGAGAAAAATTACCATTCAATCAGTGTTTATTATCGTCCCCAAGATAAAAGTTTTAAATTTTTTTTTTACTTGAAATAATTTTATTTAGTGAGGCTGTGTGGGGAAAAGGGCTATCAACAGTCTTCTGGGCATTCATTTTTCCTTCTGCTTTGTTTGTTAGTATGAATGCTCAACTGCTACTGGACACCAGAACAAAACATATCACTGATATCACTCATAAACTCCAGGTCCAATAAGTTTGTATATAAAATTTATTAATTATCTGTTTATGAGATAGCATAGAATCATTCCAGCATAGGGAAAGGGTACAGGAGTACTCTTAGTTGTGTTTCACATGCCTTTCTGAATAGTGACAGGAGCAGTTTCCCAAAAGGAGATTATCTCCCAAAATGGATGTGAGGCCAGAAGGACTTGCTCCAATAAACAAGCCCTAGCAGTCTAACAATCCTAACAAGATAACAGTCCCTCAAGGTAATGATATAAGTATTTGGAATCCAATAACCTGAGAGTTCATTTACTTCTTTAGAGGTACTATCACTTTTAGATCAAGGAATACAAAGTAGCTACTTTCGAAGGAAATAAAATACAAGGCTGGAACAGTCTCTGGAGCACCTTAGTTAAGAAGCAGAACTATGCTCAATGAAACTTCCTTTTACACATATTGTTTTTACCTAACTTTATTAAAGCTATTGAGTATCACATGGTCTGCAGTAGCAAAGTTTGGGGTTTTTTTCTATTCGTATCCTACAATAAATATGACTGAATATACAATTTGAAAATGAAGACTACTTTTCAAAGTTACCTAAGCAGGAATTTACAAAAATTAGATTTTTGAGAAGAAACTTATTAGAAGAGCAACAACAAAGATAGATTCTCTCCTTAATGGCAGGTCTCAAAATGTGTATTTATTGTAACAACCCAAATTAAGTATATATATTTATCAGAATTCAACATGACAGCAATAGTGACTATTACCTTGAACTGTGGAATTACCACACTGTGCAATAAAATTCCTGATGGGATGCCATATCTCACTACTATCTAGATTTGTATCAACTACTGTCCTTTCTTAAGGACAAAAGAAGGCAGAGATTCTTTTCCTTGTAAAACTATATGAAATTTAAAATTTTAAAAGTATCCTGTTCATAGATTTTTTAACATGAATCCCAAAGAATAGGAATGAATGGAGGGAGACATACCAAGAAAATGCAGAATTTCTTCTTATGAAAAGTGGGCTATTAATAAGCAGACTTTTTTATTTTTTAATCATTTTTTGAAGCTTGTGTGAGCAATATCTAACAAAATGGTGCTGGGCAACACAGATTCCCAAGCCTCTATGCACTAATAGATCACAGGAAAATGCCAATAGTTAAGTTATTTGCTCTTGACTCCTTCAAAGACTTGAATTAAAGCAGCAAGTTTGAATCTACCACCTTAAACACAAGAGGTAAGGGAATTTATGTCACAGTTTTTATTGAAAAAGAAAGCTGAATCCTGTCAGGAAAAGCCCAAATTTATTTTTGTTTATGTATGCCAATGAACAGATATAATTCATGGTCAGTTTGTAATTTATGCCTCAACCTGTAGACAGTGGTCAATTTAGAGTTTTAATATTGTCAGCAAGGAGGGAGATATAACACATATTTTTAAGTATGTGAAGATGTTTTAATATTTTGATATTTAACCAATAAATTGCACAAGTAGTAAACCCATGAATGGATGGAGACACAAAAAAAATTACAGAATTTCTTCTTGTAAAAACTGGGCTCTTAATAAGCAGGGGTTTTTTTGTTTTTGTTTTTGTTTTTTTTAATCATTTTTTTGAGGCCTGTGTAAGAATATCTAACACAATTCTTATTCTTTGGGAAAACACACATTTGCTACTCATCTCTATTTAAATCAAAGTAGATAGAAGCAGGACTAAAGTCATGATCAGCAGTGTAGTTTTCTTCAGGGTTCCATTTTATCTGCAGATGCAACATTGCAATAAATCACCCCATCTACAACCAAGATGATCCCAAAAAGCTGTGCCTGAATTATTTTGAGAAGTTCAGCACTGAGATGTTAATGGAGCAGAATAATTTGGAAGTAACTACTGTTCATTTTTCTGTTTGGTTTGTGGAATTTTATCTTATTTTCACTTAATTTTCTGAAAAATGGCAAAATATCTCCATTAAATTTCTGAATTTTAAGCAGTAAAAGTATAGAATATTTTTTATGCTTATATCATGTCTATTTTTTTTTTAAAACCATGTGAAAGTTTCTTGTACTTTTAACGTTTTTTACATTCGCATCCTATAATTTTAATGAAATAATATTCTTCCTATTCAGGTATAAGCTTCTAATCCATTTACTTTTAGAATGATTCACAAAGGTCTGATGTTCAGTCGCTGCACACTTCCAGAAGAATCCATTTCTCTCAGATGTCCTGCTTTGAGTCCCAGCCCAGCTGTACAGACTTACTTTCAGCTTTGGCAGGCATTTAATCTTCACTACTGCTTTTAGTTGAAAAAATTATTGTTTATCCAAGAAGGGATTGGGGGAAGAGGAAAGAAAGGGAGAAGAAGGCATCTAAAATTGTATCTTCTCCACAGAGCCAAAATACATTATGCCCTCATTTAAATGGGACTGTGATAGCAAACCTGTCCATGGCACACCACTCGCCTTCCCTAATCAGCATTCCTCAGTTTGACACTAATGTATCCTAACAAGGACAGCCAGAAGTTGTATAAAAATAAAGAGATATTTAGCAAAGAGCTGAAGTTGTCAATAAAATCTTACAAGTAACTCAAGGTCACTGTGTCAAATAACTCACTTCAGCTTGTGTAGAACTGCAAATTGACATGGGAAGACAAACAGTTTTTCAGAGCCTGCCTGCTGTAAGACAGATTCCAGGCAGATTTCAAATTGGGTGTTTTGAAATCTAAACACTGAAGTATCACAGTTTCATCACCCCTATCATTTCTGCCTGTGGGCAAAGTAAATTGAAGGCTTCCATAAAATGCTTCACTCAAAGCTAACACGAGTATGTGTTGTGCCACGTAAACAAGACTTGGAAAGATATATCTGCTACACCACTATGATATATAAATTAAAGAGGCAGATTAAAAATATAGAAAAGGGATACTGAATGTCAGGGACAAAAATAACAATGTCATCTTAGTCTAAGTGGTAGAATTTTCAGTATTATATTACTTTTAATTACACAATAAGAAAAGAGCCTCCAGCTGGCATTTGGGTGTGGTTGTTTATGAGATAGAACTGGATATAATATGATTTAGATTAGATTTGAAATTAGAAAGAAACTGGTTAGTTGAAATAAACTACAGGTAGAATAAAAAATGAGATAAGGTAAGAACTGAAAATAAAAATTTTAGCATAGAGTAACACAAGAAACTTGTGTATAAACTGAGTAAAGCCTCTCAGTATATGAATTAAATACTATATTAAAGTCAAAACTACTTATAAAGATGCAGAATGTATTAAACTACCATTATTAGGAGTAATCTCTAAAAGTTATCTGGTCACTATGGCCATATGGAAAGTTTAGACCTTAAACACAGAGAGTTTTATTACTGCAATGATATTCCTTCTTTGGTCTAAACAACTGTATATTTCACCATTTTTTGATTTAATTTTTTTTAGTCAAACTATGAAAAGATGCAAAGGTCCTAAAAAAGGCCAGGCAAATGGCTCTGAGTGGGGAATGGGGGTTACACCAATATGCTGTTGATTTTGCCATTGAAAATTCTACTGTGTATATTGACAGCTTCAAACACAGAAAAAAAGCCTGCAAATATCTGAGAAAAAAGGTGAGTTTTGCATTATGTTAAAAGTGACAAGCTCAGGCTGTCACTATTCCATTAAAAAACAACATCATCCACATTTGATAGGAAAAAGTACCGTATCTCTGTACCTTAGAGATGAAAACATGGTACTGGATTCAGAAACTTGGTACCTCCTGAAGCATTTGATGGAGTTAATAGAAGCTGTTTGATTGAAACAAGTATTTTGGAATTTTAAAAGAAATCCCACCATATTATAACAAGTATTTGTACGTATTTTACTACATCGTAATAAATGAAGCAACAAACAAAGCTGGTTTTAAATACAAAAATCGTTTGTAAAGAGATATTTTAAATAATCTGTGTTGTCTTTCTGAAAAGTTGTTATTTCTAATTACAGAAAGAAAAAACAAACAAACAAATAAAATCAACCTGCTCTTATCTTGGAAAAAGAAACCAAACCAAACCCACATCTTTAATCTTATGCTCTGTTTATACTATCCAGCCCAGCTCATCTAATACATGTAATTTGTCAGAACTCGTTTTACTACAGAGCAAGGCATATTAGCAAAACCCATTAACCTAATATTTTTTAACAATGAATAGGTATTCTTTTATATTCTACCCTTGATAAAGACAAAAGGAAGAAGGTAAAGCATTCATCAAATAAATCATTCATTAGAAATTAACCACTAAGTTCTAAGAGTAGAGAGCTGATTTTGTATGTTTATGGTGACTTCATAAGTGCACTGAAACTGAAAGTGTCTCTGGAAACCCATGAACTTAAAACATGAGTTTATGTATTTAACAAACTGATGGAGGGCTTTAAGACACATAGTTGGAGACACTTGGCTTGGAGTTACTTACATATGCATGCATTTTCCTTCTAACATACTTTTCATTCTAGTATTTATCTTTCTGGAAGACTGAATTATCCTGTTAAAAAATCTGTAAAGCAAGTCATACAAAAGCTCCTTTCTCTATTCTTTTACTTCAATTACATTTGAATATACCATTTGGAAAAAGGAATAGAAAATCTAGATTGCAGACAGCATTTGCACTGAATTTCAGACTGTACATTAAATACCTGGAATGATCTTAAACCAAACCCAGAGAGGAAAACTTTGCCATTAAACTGCTGTATAAACATACATTTTCATTAAATCTTCCTCATACTGCAGATTAAAATTTATAGAAGAAGTTCATTAGTATCTAGTAAACACTTAGACTGTGCTGAAATATTGCTGTGTGACCTCTGTGATGTGACTACTGATCAGGAGTTTTAAGTGAGAGAAAACAGAAGAACCATATAATTATGCACAGAGAGGACATGCTTCTGTTTATATGTGCAATCAGAGCTTCTCAAGCTCTTTCTTCCTGATGAACTACTACTCAGCTCAAGGAAAAAAAGAAAAAATGTAGACCCAAAATCAGGTTATAGAGGCAGCATGGATTGCCTGCTGGAGCAGGCAAGTACACAGGAAGACCAAATAATACCAGATAAGACAAAATTCAACAAAAAGTTTCAAAGCAAGGAAAGGAAGATAAATAAGTTACATGCGTAAAACATTAAACATGAGACAACTTTATTTTTTTTTTAAAGAGTTCACAGCACAATTATGAAACCTAGAAATCTAATTGAGGATAAAATCCAGTCAACGTGGACAATGAATAAATATCAATAGATGTTTTCTCCTTTTGTATTCTTGGAGGATCCATTTCTGTCTGTTAGATCAAAACCACTTTGTTAAAAAATCCCATCCATCTCCATATGTGTTAAGACATTGATTTCTCTTTATGGATCCCTCTACCTAAAGAGAAAATAGTTTGATATTTCAGAATTCAAGTTGTATTCAAGAAAATTAGCTGTATCTTAGCCCAAAATAGCACAAGAGAGTCCAATTCAGAATCTCTTAAAAATTGCATGTATAAAGCATCAGAAGATATTAGTAAGAGATCCTGTATTTCATTTGCAGATGACAATAAAGCCCTGGTATCTTAGCAAGATCACTGATTATGAAACAGTATAATAATAAAAAAGTGTTCAGTTTTTGTACATTAACAGACACACAAAAATATCAATCTTAAATAAGAGTACACAAGCAAAATAAAACATTCTTGATTAAAAAAAAAAAAAATTACTAATTATAAATCTAACAGTAATCAATCATTATTTTAGCACAACTTGATCAGTCCTGAAAAGAATTACTGTGATTTTATGGAACTTCCATCTCCCTAAACTCTCCATTAAATAAACAGTAACTCAGTAAGTGCTGAGCTGAGCTGGTTACTATCACACAATAATATATGGGAATTTTTCAACACTGACACTTTGGTGCAACAATCAACCTCGTTTCAGCAGAGAATACACATCTACATGTAGTAAATGTAGTTTATTATTTTGAATTACCAGGCAGTGTTTGATTTGCATGCAGGTTCACAGACTAATATTAAACTCTGCATCTTGAAAAATACCTCTGAAAATCTCAGGGTCACACTGCTGATTCAATCATCTTTCAAAATACCTTTATATTTAGGGTCACTATTTTGTTCTGAAAGCTTCCTAAATTGGCAGCAGCCTGTGGGTGTGCCTGTTACAGAAATATTTTATTAAATGGGAGACAAGGGTCAGTCAATTAAATATAAGAACATCAGGAGTAAACAGCTCCTCACAAAATCAGATAGAGCATTCTTCTGATTTTATTCAAATACTTGACTATTTGATCCAGAGAGGTACTAGAGGGGAAAGCATAATGCAAAAATAAGTTATCCTATTTAACAATTTTACTGGCATTATTATTAATGAGGATTTGTATTAACTGGGACTGTGTTCGTATGGCTGGACTAGTAACAATTGCCATATTGTGCTTAGGTCTTACAATTTTTTGTTAGGTTAACACTAAACTCTTGGTACTCCTTCTGTATATGATGTAGTCTTTCTTCTCTGTAATAACAACTTGTAACTTTGTACATCTGAGTTCATTTTCTTGAACTACATCCCAAAAGCTCAAATAAACTCCATGTACAATTGTTTTGAGTTCTGTACATAGACATCAGAAAAGCTGGCAGTGCAAAGTTGCAGTCCTGTTAGATATGATATAACAGGGCAGGAAAAAAATATTAGGAAAACAAACAACTGTGTCATAGCTAGTGAAGTGAGGGGGAAAAAAAAGATATTAAAATAAATGCCTTGAAAGCTGTAAGTTCCTAGTACTCATTCAGAGCTTCATTGTTGCCTCCTTGTACTTTGAGATGATAGAGTCAAAATGTGAATTGGTGATGGTCTCTCAATTGCATCTTTTGTATTTTAATCCTTATTAAATATAGAATTAACTGGCCTTTTTGGATACAAGGCCACATTAAGAAATTTTTTTCTTCATTACCATTATACCTAGTTTTTCATACATAATGGCATGAAAAACCCCAATTATGTTTTCCACAATCTAAAAACAGAAGGACTAAGTTAGGTATGAAATTTTGGGTGCAAGGTGTAGAAAGTCTCTATTAAGACTTGCAAAATGTAACCCTTTGGAGGCAGTTGGCTGGATCTAGTTTGGCTTTGGTAGGACTATATCAGCACACAGCTGCAGCTTTGTGCTTAGGGCACAAACCAATCCTCTTTACCCTGCACTTTTACGTGTCTTTTCAAGTGCTGACATCAAAAATCAGGATGGAGGAAAGCTTTGCCTCCAGACAGGCTGAGAACAAGCACCTGGAACACTGGTTTTGCTGAGCTGCAGCCTTTAATGTTCCCAGTGTGAAGAGGAACAATCATCTGAAATGCCCAATACATTGGGAAACAGCTGTGCCAGTTTCAGCATGTGCTGTTCTGAGCAGTCATTTCAGAGGCTGGATCTCTCCTACCTACAGGATGTGTGGAGCCATTAACAACCTTCCCTGCAACGGGAGCAAAGGCATAGAACTTACCCTGGTACTCCCCAGAGACCCTGCAGCACAAGTGCTGAGGAAATGAGTGAGAAGAGAAGGAATTTCTGTTGGTTAACTCGTAGCTCAGAGAGAGCTGGATGTGGACAATCCTGCTCCCAACTAAATCTAGAGTCCCCTTATCTGTACAAATAAAGACCAATCTAGTGGCTGTGGCATCTTATCAACCTCTCTTCATTAACATATTAAATCACACACCAAGCCAACAAGCACTAATTTGGATCACAGAAGAAGAGGTTATTTTCTAACTGGAAGAAGAGAAAATGAAAATGACACCTAAAATGAACTTCCTTCTTAAGGGACTCTCTCTTTCCAGCAGCTCACTCTCCAGCTTTTCCTTCTGCCTTCCTGCTCCATGTTTTTCCTTCTTTATTTTACTACATAAACACAGTACACATGGCTTATAAATTCTTTTGTATCTGGCTAACATTTTGTATAAAATGACTTTCTATTTAAACCATCAGGAATGTCATTAAGATAATAACTAACTAGGCAGTAAAAACTTTTCTTCTTCCTCTATTTAGCCTCCCCTCCCTCCCCCCACCTCAAGCTTCTGCACAAGTGGGAGATGTTAATTATCTTTAACAAAAGGTAGAAATCCTTCTAGTGAATGTAAAAAAATATAAATAAACCACATGGCTTTAAATTAGCATTCTAATTTGCATATTAGTAAATTAATTTTAGCTTAGCAAATATAGCAGGCCTAGATCAAAGCATGTGTACATAGAAGTCTTAGGCAAGAGCTGCACTGAAAGAGACCTATTTATAAGCCATGGATGGATATAAAGCACCAGCTGTGGGGTACTAGCTCCTCATTTTCTGCACCAGCTTTGTTACTCCAAGTGCAAGAGGAAGCTCAGACAGATTGAAGTACTTGGGAATAGGTTCTACCCGTACAAACACAGGTCCACTGAAGTTAGATGGAAGATGTAAGAGAAAATCTTCATTTTAATAGTGAAGATGTCCATTATCCTTTCTATTCCTGTAGAGCATAACAAAAAGCCTACTTCTAGATTGAGTTGGGTTCCACCACAAAAGGAAAGCTTTCATAAAATTACCAGTGGAGTCAATTTGCTTCCCTTTGCTCTCAGTGGACTCCACAGCATGTCTGACACAGTATTTCTAATTTTGGGTTTAATTGCAGGTGGTAAAAATTAGTGATGACCATTTAACCATACTAGGGACTGACTTAATTTACTTATATCATGTTAGGTCTTATAACAACCTATCTGGGATTTGTCATATTCCTATTTTCATTCCCATGTAACACTGAAAACCTTAGCACAGATGGTTCATCTTTATAATACTGTAATTTAATGTGTATTATCTCAGATGTTTTGGCAGTTCTGGATAGTCTCGGGATGTTTTCTGGGAAAAGACGTCAAGCTGGTTCAATATTGTGATGAAAAGGAAACAATTATGATGTTTATTTCTGATATATTTTGTAGCAAGTGATTAATCAACCTTGATTCAGATACAGGTACATATTTATCTCACTGGAGAAATTAAACTGCTTAGAAAAAAGCAAAGAAAATAATCCATATCTTCCTGCCTGTACCTAAAAAGCTGTAAACCTTTACTTTGAGAAAGTGCTACCTCTTCATACTACGACAGAGTAACAATGTAGTGGAGCATAAAAATCAGGAAGAGAAGCTGTGTGTAGAGGCTGTGTATGAGTTACCTGCATCCATCCCAACCCTGATCTAATAAAAACTTAAATTATAGTGCTACCATATTTTGAACCTAACAAAAGTAACTGAAGAAATTCAGATGTATGGTATATCTTTACAAGTTAATCTTATCTTTAAAGTCAAGTATTGTTCCTTGCAGGTTGAAATGCAGCATGGTGTGATGGCAGTTTGTGGCTCAAAGGGAGTAAAGAGAACACACTGCAGCTGTCATGGAAAATTTCTAGATTTGAACACATTTATGGTTATGCTAGCATCCAGACAAGAGATTGACAACCTCTTGTTAACAGACTATTTGTAAAAGGCAAATAAACAGTGGTCAATTTTCCTATAAGGGAAAAACAGGACAGAAATCAATTTTAACATGAGTTGGAAATAATTTTTAGAGTATCTAGTATTAATAAATACAATGGAAAAATACAATTTTTTTGGCTACAGGAAGGCAGTCCATTTTGCTTCTAGAAAATCCCAGCCTGGTCTCGACTAATTTGAAGTGATATGAGTGAGATTTAACAAAAGGAAACATATAAATATTCAAAAGTTCTCAAATTAGCCATTCATAATAGAGTCCTGATTTTTTATTGTAGTAAAGAGTTTTTTGAGAGACATGTATTGTATGGTCATTCTGTAAACATGTCTAGTAAGAAGCAAAAAAAATGGAAATCGATTTAAAAAGAAATAAACACTATTCCAACAAATAAGTTTATTTAAACATACAAATTGAGAAAAACTCAACAAAGCCTGCCAGTCCAATCCCAGTCAATCTGCCCAAGAGGGCACTTCTGGATGAGGGAATAGTTGATAAGAAAAAACAAAAATCTTCTAAAGATGGATATACTTGGTTATCCAGCATGTTGTTGTCATCTGCCTGCTTGTTCAGCTGAATGAGTGAAGTAAACCACAAAAATTCTAAAATGACCTGCCTACTTGACACATTTTTGAAGTTGAAGGAATGAAGTCATGACCCCAAGTACAGGAAGAACAGGAGGTCGTGCCATAGACTCATTAGTCAATAAATCCATAAGTGGTCCAGAGAAAAGATCTCTGTGCACAGAGAAGTGAACAAGGAAAACACATCATACTTCTCATGTTTGTATTTGTTTTTGGTTCAAGCCTGACAGAAAAAATTATATAGTAGAATAAATGCTCAATTTAGTAAATTGAGCTTCATCCATCCATAAGGCTACTCTAAAATAATCCATTAAAAAGAAGATGCACTATGCAAAAATTCCACCTCAGAAGGGCTGTGCAGCACACCTAGGTGCTATGCAGTTTTCAGAAAAAAATAGTGAAATATAGCCAGAGAGAAAGGCAATGTATTGTTATCAGAAAAAAAAATAAGACTGTGTTTTGTGCTCAGCACCATAGGAATAGGTGATGTTATGTAGGTCACAATGCTGAAGGTGTAACAACACCTGAACATATGCACTTACCTCTGGGAAAGAGCAAAGTTTCATGCACCAGCCAGCTGCAAAACAGTCACACCACACTTGCATTTATTTAACCCATGAGAGTTGTAGTGCTGCCCTCAAAAGGCCTAGTAAAGAAAAAAGCTCCTAGAAGATGTTAATTCTGCTGTTACAGATAGCAAAGAATTTTAAAATAGTTTAGCTAGGATATGTTCACATTTCTTTTGTTGTCTGTTAAGCTGCTCAAGAACTTCTGGGGAAATTAGGTTGATTTGATATAGGAAGATATTGTCTCTATTCTCTGAACAATAATTCATAGCTGCCCTTTTACATAGAAGTTATTGATTCAGAGGAATATGTCCCAACAGGCAGTATAACATGTTGATACAGCAGAGGTTGGGAAGCTAAGCAGAGACATTCAGTTTCTCGTAATTTGATAATGAATTCATAACTCTTTGGGGTGGAGTTAACAACATCACCATTATTGATAATAGTTCTAATTTGTCTAGCTTGCCACTTAGATATCTTACAGAAGGCATATTCTCTTCTCAGGATTTGGCTATTGCTCTCGTGCCCAGATAGTGGTGCCAAGTCAGCTGTTAAATGTGTGCTCAGTAACACATGTATTGCAAAAGCTGAATGCTCCAGTATTTTCAAACACAAACACACTCATAGTCCATGAAGCAGCAGGAAAAGAATTTCTCACAAAGCACAGCAAAACCCACTTTTAATCTAAGGTGTAAATCTGGCAAACAGTTTATGCTTGTTCTTATATTTACTGAGAGTGGTCTCCCTGAAATCAGTAGGATAAATGGGTCCATAAATCTTTAGCACAAAATAGCCAAAGAGAGGAAAAGAAACATTACACTTTCCTGTCAATTGATTTGCTCAATCCAAGAAACTCTCAGCCAAAATGGGAATCAGACCCTCTGACCCCTAATTCAGTGCTACAGTCTTTCTCTTCGCTCTCCCACCTAAGACAAATTACAAATTACGAAGACCTTATCTCCCAAAATCTCATACAAAAATAAAACCTACCTACAAAGAATATGGTCAGTCTACTTGTAGCACTGCATTTTCCTCAGCTGAGAATCACGTGTAACCTGAAACATTCGAATAATCAATGTCTTATTGCTTTAACATGTTGGCAATGGGCACTTACCCAATTCCTAACTCCAAAACCCCTTTTTTTTCTTTCCTTCGCAACATTTAACCCCATCTGAGAATAGAATAAATTCTTAGTGAAGTTTTTCTTTAACCCTCCAGGCTCTGGTAGCCCTGAATGAGCCTGGAGCTCCCCCTGCCTTATCCACAACCCAAAACTCAAATTAACCTCCCAGGGCCATCAGCCCCTGCTGCACTCACACACCAGGGGGATCCTGGCTGGATTTTGGCCCTGTATCAGTCCTGGGAGATCACTGGGGCTGCAGCTGCCCCACCTACTCCTCCCTCTTGTCCTGGCTGTCTTGTTCCTGGGATAAGGATGGTGGGACAGACCCTGCCTGCCAAAGCCTCCCAGACCCCACATGGGTCCCCCAACACCCCAGTGCCAAGGAGTTTGCCAGACATCATGGCACCACAACACTGATATTTCAACATCAGAGAAATCTAATACTAGCTGCTGGTTACTTCATGGGTTTTATGGATATTTTTAGTTAACGGAGTTAACAGCAAATCCATCAGTAATTGATGGAGTGGCTTTTATGCCTCTGCATTACTGATTCCTTCTCATTCCCATATCCAGCAAATAGAGAGTGGTATCTTCAGAATTCCCAGTCTGATGTTGGAATCAAACTCTCAGAAAACAATCAAACATTCTTTGGTGCATGTTTAGGTTCTTGTTCTTCAGCATAACACAAAAAATATGGATGCTGCAGAGTAAGACAAGACCATGGATCCTTCAGCTAGCAGTAGGATGTTTTGGCTTTGGGAGTTTATGTTGACTTGAAGAACACAAGTAACTATATGTATGGCAGTGATAATAATATCTGAGTATTATATCACCAGATTATACAAGTGGGTTTTGTCTGTTTTCCTTTATGCAAACAAAACAAACAAAAAAATCATATTTTGCAGAATGAATGCCTTTAATTTCTCAAAAGATTCCACTTTCTACTAAGTATATACTTTACAGAAAGAAAGATAGAAGAAAATGCTGCAGATGGTCATATCATGAATTCCAAGAAGGGCAGAACTATTACTTCAGTGCAACAATTGGCACTTACATCCCATCAGGGAATGGTCTCATTAAAAAACTTGTCTATAATAACAAGTTTTGCATAGGAAACCACTAAAATACTTCACGACTTTTATTCTGTGCTACTTTTCACACAGTAGTTTGAATTTCAGTGCAAGTGCCTTGCCAATTAAATTTGCAGTACACTATGTGCAAGTGTCACTACTTTCTCCAAATTATTTTTTTCTTAAAGATATCTGTAACTCATAAATCAGTTTGAAAGCAGTTCATTTTTAAAATCCTGATGTTTATTTCTGATGGTTTTGGAAAATGTATAGCAATACATAGCAACTTTAAATTTCTTGTGATTAAAGATTATTTCAGCCTTCAGATACAAGTTAATGACGAAGTGCTATTTCCATGATCCATGATAAAAACAAAATTCATTCATCGTGTTGTGGTCCATGATAATGAAACACCTTCTCAAATTTTAAAATAATACGTTATCATTTCTCACTCTTCAGTTTAGTCCTAAAAGATGGCATTTACTTAGTAGAAAAAGGTTTCCTTTTTAATTAATTAAATATTTAAAAAACATTTTGTTCCCTTTATCATCAAATTACCTGAAAGAATTCTACAAATTTGTGCCTGACCTGATCATTGTCTTTCCACATGATTCATTCTGCTTTCCCAGCAACACCACTGACATTGCTTTATACTGCCACTGAGTGTGAATGGGTTTCAGTGCTTTGATTAATCAAAGATAGTTTTATCTTTTTGCTGCTAAAGGATTTTTACAGAAATTAAAGTCTGACACTATGCTCATTTAGAGGTTTGGGTTTTTCTCGAAAGTGTTGAATAAATCAACAAAGAAGTTTTAACCATATCCCCCAAAATAAGCATTTTCCACATGGGAATGACCTTACAAATACAGCTTGGTTTCAGGATCAGCTAGGGCTCAAACGAGAGAGTTAGTCATCTTTTGCCAAGAATCAAAGTGTGACACTTCTTTTTGTTTTGTTTGGGTTTTGTCTGTGCAGTGCTAGCTGTGTCTAATACAGGAATGACCGATAAACAAATTGTCATTATCAAGGTTTTATCTTGTATTTTGAGTAGCATGTCTGAAACATGTGAGAGCATGATGTATTTTGACAAGGTTAAATTTTAAAAAGTTGAATCTGTTTCTGAACATATCATACATTACCTTTTTGTTAGCAGCAATTTGCAATAATTGTGTTAATACTCACCTGTAAAGTAAAGGGGCAATCTCTCTTGTGGCCAGTGCACAGAACTGATTGGCTCTCAAGAGATCTGACCTAAATTTGTTCATCATTTGAGGATGCCTGGGGTTTTACATGATCAAGCAACATGATTATATGAAAAGCTTTAAATGACAAGCTGATGTTGAGAGGACACTGAAGCAGCTCCCTCGTTCATTTTTTAATAGAAACAGACATTTTTGCTAATTGCTAATGCTGTCACTGTCACTTAGGGAAGCACATGCCTACGACATCTGCAGTGGCAGAGCTTAAGGATCTGTGGAAGGAAGAAGATGCAGCTATGAAGACTTGTTGGGTGTTGGGTGAAAAAATATATTTCTCCTACGTGCTACATCTCTATTCTTAGGCTGATGTCTTTTTTTAGAGCTCAGAATACACTCAGAAAACAGATTCTTAGGCATGAATATACAATCTAGGAAGTTTCTCTTGGGTTTACTGAATTTTATTGGTGGTAAAATGCATGACACAGACATCCCTCTGCCATTTCAGGGAAGTGGCTGAGATATATTCTCTGGGCTGTGCTTTGCTTTGCCCATTTGCCATCTTAGTGGAATAAAACCCAGCACTGCAGTAAAAGCCCATTTCATTGCAGACTATGCCAAACCTGTTTTCACCAGCTCCTGTTGGCGCTAACACAGTTAAAAAACTTTTGGAATGTTCTAGGTTTGGCAAAATAAGGTGGCTTCTGTTGCTAAAATGTTTTTCTCTGGCATAAACCAAATATCTCTAAAATGTCACACCTGCATTGTTTGGGAAAAAAAAATATTATCTATCAGCCCATTATCTATTGGTGATGATCATGATGGGCCTTAAGCTCAGCTGGAGACTCAAGATGCTAACAATAGAAGTATTTTGACAGAAAAGAGAATAACAAATTGCAGATCTCTGTGAGTGTTATTCAGTACTTCTATAACAGGGGTAAAATAAGGGATATGTTTATTTTTGGAAATGAGACTTCTAATGAATCAGACATCTTGACAAAGACACTTAGCAAAAATAAATGTAACTACAACACTTCATTAAAGTAAAAGTATCTTTACTATTAATATACAAATGGTGAAGAGTGACAAATAATTGATATACTTTAAGCCATACTTTCAATGTCTTTCATAAATACAAAACCAGCATCTGCGATATTACTTCTTTTTACAGTATAGAGATATATATATATACACACAGCATTTCATAGGGACATAAGATTCTGAAACAATAAACAAACTAGCTCCAGTGGTAGCTAACTTATCAATATATAATTCAGGTGGCAGATATCGCAAGTGGGCTGTTGACAACGTGTGGAATAACAAAAACAATACATGGTATGCTTTAGCTCATACTGTACACAGCATACAGAGACTTACCGAGTGCTCATTGTAGCAGGAAAGCTTTTTTTTTTTTCTCCTTTTAAAACCTTGTCTAAGTAGTTCAAAATTCTTAGTGAGAGCTCTACACCATGAGCAATAAAATTATCTTCGGGGGAATCTGACTCCTTTATATATTTGTCACTGATCTTTCACAGAGACTCTGAGTATTTGTCTTGCCTTCCTCCAACCCTGCATTTTACATCTGAAAGCCTAATTACCTGGGAGACTTAAAGGATGTGGCAGGGTTAATGTCCCCTCTCCTCTGGTTTTCAGAGCTCTCATTACCCTGCCTTTTGGCAGTGCCCTCCAGCAGCCTCCCTTTCTTCAGTTGCTCCGCATTTCCCTTGGCAATGCTGAGGAGGGATGCTCCCAGCCCTCTCCTGGCTCATTCTTTGGCACCTGCTCTCCCTGGCAGTTGCTTTCCTGAGCTGTCGGCACTGCATCTGCTCACCTTGCCTGCTCCCCATCTCACCTGTGACTTAAGAGCTGCCAATACAAATTTGGCAATAAATACATATTTCATTTCTCTGGGCTAAAAATGGCCAATATTCAAGTTTGAAAGTCAAACATTATGAGGCTCTCAATGCCTCTTAAGAGAAAAGATAGACTAGTAAACTGAGAATTCTCAGAACTTGATCCAAAGCCAAATTTTTAAGGCATATTTTGGCTCAGGTCCAAGTAAATTGATATAAGAACACATTTACATGTGCAGCGGAAATACTGAAGATCACTTAAAACTTACAGAACTGCTGTCAAGTGGACAGGGTACTACAGGAACTCATATGAAAAAATCTGAAAAAGGGGTGAAAAGTTTTTAAAAAAGATTTATTTAGCCATGGTAGCTTTTCAACTATCAGAAAGATTATCTGAAGCTAACCAAAGAGATTTAATAAGGAGCAATATTTACTTAGCATGTTTTCATCTTCACCTAAAGAAGTATCGCAATCCCAGTGAGTTATTTAAAGAGATGTTTTATTTCTGGACATATAGCAATGTATGGGATAAAACCGTCATTGGATATTCTATCACCATTTCCTGATCAGTGAAAACTCCTGATGGAAAAAACCTCCTCTGTGCAAAATGTCAGTAGGAGCCTGGCAGGAGGTTTAAGTTCCACTTAGACCTGGAAATCTGATTCACAGAGGGAACTCGATCAGCTGAGGACAGGCAGAGCCTCGCTGAGAGGGATGAGTGAAATACAGGTCCTGCTGGAATCAGTTTGTGTCTTAACCCCTGGAGGCCTGGACAGGGGCCAGAATTCCACTGTGACTCTTTGTGCAGTGCTCTTAGCACCCCTCCATAGATCAAAGAGGTCTTGAGCTTTCTCAGTAAATGGTATTTTGGAGGTCCTTTATCAGGAGTGAATATCATCCAACATACACAACTATTCTACAAAGATGTTACTTCCTACAACAGCTTACACAGCGATGGTGAGGCTGCAAACGACTGAGAAATGAACATTCTCTCCAGTTTTACTCCAGAGGTAAAATGGTGGGAAGATGCTCCATATCATCTTTCAGATTTGAGGAAAGATTTTAATGTTTTAGGTCTAAGCACTTAAATAAAACTAAGGAGACTTTCTGTCTGACCTTCAACTTGAGAAATTGGTCAAAACACCCCTATACATTCAACAGTTCTCCATCTACTTGAAACTTTTCAGCAGTAAGACACCCACCCTGACCCTTATTGGAATCATGATCTCAATAGATTTTTGCAAATTCTGTGTTTCAAATATTTATGTGACTTGAAAATAATACCTTCAGTTTAATTTAGATTAATATTTGAGCAGAAAAGTATGTGACAGTAAAGCTTTCAATTATTTTAAACAGGCTTTGTAGACAAATTATTGAAGATTTTTCTTTAATAAAGCAGAGTGGCATGCTATCAAAAGGCACAAATACATTTCCATTATCTGGTCTAGGAAACAGAAAAAATGGCGTGGTGATTATACTACAGTTTGATGATTGGCACTTAAATAAATAATCAAACTAATTACCATCATAAAAAGAAAGACACATTTTTTTGGGATGAACATCGATGCAGAAGCTGAAGACAGCAGCTGGAATTTACTGCACCAGGGACTGATGTCAAACAGCCTTTGTAGATGATGGCCACGGTGTACCTATGTTGTAGATATCTATGAAGAAATAGAAAGTAGCCCCAATCCTTCAAGTTCTCTTGTGAAAGTAAATCCATCTTCCCGTTCACATCCACCCCACTAATGACAGTGTGGTGCCGTAAGGGGTGGGTTCAACCACAAAAAATTTCTTGCAAGATTGAGGCCTGAATAAATTAATCTTTGTCACATTAGGCATTAGCATCACCAGAATAGTAAATATTTCTGCAACCACAAAAAAATCTTAGAAGTCAAAAAAGGAAAATAAACAAACAAAACCAGAAAAAACCTCTCCAGGGTACGTTTGATTACTAAATTGTAAAATGTTAATTAAAACTTTGTTATTACTGTGGTAAATTAGAACTCAAGTCTACTAAAAACCAAAAAAAATTAGCAAGGAGCTTTAAGCAATTTTACTTTTACTCCTTTTTTTTTTTTTTGAAAAGAGATTGTCACTGCCACATTTTGTTCAGTACTAATTTCAATGGCTCCCTCCCACCTTGGTCCCTGGAGTATGTTAGTGTAACAATTCAGATTACTTTTACAAATAGTTATATTTTGTCAACTCTTCTGACATTTCATACTAACACTTAAAATTACTTTTAGACAGTAAAAGTGACATTTATACAGATACCTGTTTTTGTTTGTTTTGTTTTTGCTTTTTTTTTTTTTTTTTTAATCTAGAATAGGAAAAGAAAATAAACAAATGTTGTTATTCCAGTTCTACATATATCTTACAAATTACTATGCGCTGTCTCTCATTTGGAAATATTTGGAACTATTTTGAAGTATCAGTTTTTTCAGCATTTTTTCATAGTGAGAGTTTGGTTTTCTCCTGCACAGCACAGAGTTCAAGCACAAGAGATAACCTATTAATCCACAGACCAAAAAGGTGTGCTTGGACAGTCCATCAGAAATTTAGAGCTGTTTTATTCTCAGCCCTCACACAGCTCAACTGCCAAGAGACATAACAGCAAGAATAAATGAAATACTCTTGGAAACAGCTTTTGATTTGTAATCCAGTATAGTGGGAAATGCTTTTGCTTCCAATATTGAAATAATACTGCAATATATTTTGCTTGTAAAGAGTAGCACAGGTGTATTAGTAATAAATGTGCTGACAAGACCTCTTAAATCTTCTAATCCCTTCACATTGTAATTAGAGGCCATGTCAGGGGGAAAAAAAAAAAAGAAGAAGGAAAAAACCCACCAATATAGAACTGTTAGGATATGATTTTTTTTTTTCTGTAAGTTCAGCAAAGAAGTGCTAAAATTTGAAATGCATCTGCAGTTGAGCCTAGACACTGTTAGTTCTGCTACATTGTATAGGCACCTTCTTGTGGATGTAATCAGGCTGGCTTCAGAAAAAACACCATTTGCCTAGGGAAGATTGAACTGCACCATCCAAAATTGTCACAGCAGGTAGAAGAGGAAATTATGTCTACCATCTTCATCCCTATCCCAGTCAAAATATTGTGTGAGAGGATGTTCAAACCACACCAACAAGATTATTCTCAACTGCTGGAGTTGTTCAGGTCCTTTCTTTATATTTTGATAGAAGAAGAAAGCTCAGCTGCAAGTACATGCTTTCTGGAAAGAATATATATCCATATAGATAAATGAGACAACTGTTCCCCTCATTATGTTTAGGAGCAGGCCTGCTTGCTGTGTGCTTAGAAAGAATCAGGAAATCTGATTAGAAATTATCAGAAATCTGATAGACAAGCAGCTATTTAGTAGTACTGCCTGCTGAGTATATGGGAGCAACACTGAGAGTTCATAAGGGAATATCTCCATCTTCCCTTCACCCAGAATTATTGTCTCAGCATTTAGAGAAACTTCTTTACAGCAGTTTTCAATTATTATCTTCCATGACTTTCATCCCATATCACCATCCCCTCTTATCCATATTCTTCACTTTGGTACTGATTTTTGTGGGAATTTGGCCTCCTGTCCTAGCCACACCAGCAGTATGTCTCTGTCCTCAACTCCTTGGTTCATTTTAGGTATTTCCCAGAGTGAGGAAAAGTTGTAAAAAAACTCATAAAATAACTTGCTTTTTAAAAATAAGAAAGATCTAAGAATTTAATACAAATATATTCTCCTCAGCTCTTTCAAATGCACTTAAACTTGGATTAACAAGAAGGTTATTAAGACATTTTCTTCAAATTTAAGGAGATCCTTTTACATTTCACTTTCAGTTTTACTGCACAAAAGTCCAAAATGACAAAGACTTCAAATAGGATCAAAATTCAGATATAGCATGGATAAAACACAATTTGATGAGTAAAAGTACACTTAGAATTCAGGCATGACTTAGACGTGGAAAATTCACAACTTACTCTACCAGTTACTCCCAACAAGTAGAATTTTCCAGTCGAGTTTTCTATATGGTTTATCTGCTTCTTTCAAAGCAAGGCTTTGAAGAATTTGATAGTGTGGATGCACTATGCTGGAATGGAAACAAACAATATTGCTCCAGTTAGTGGAGCAATAAATTAAATCAATGATTCATTCATATGAATGAATTTCAGATGAAATAAATCTGTCAAATTTCCTGTGGGGGAATATGATCAGAATGATAAAAAGGAATATCTTAAAGAAAGTTTGATATGGAAAAAAAAAAAGTATTTGGTTGAATATAAGATTGCATTAGTTAATAATTAAAAAATATTCCTAACTGCTTAAAAAAACCCCAACCCTTTTCCATCTATTCTTAAATTATACTTGTTAAGACAAAGGGTATGAAATCACAAAGGAAAAAGTCCTGCTTCAAAAAAGGCCTAGTTTGATATTTTATGTATTGATTTGGGGAGAAAATGTATTTACTTCACTAAACCACAGTTTTATCTCTTAGCTAAACGGTTTGAACTAAGACAAAAATGAATACTCTCTATGTAAAAATATGTTGAGACAAATATTGCAAGTTTTCATTTAAAGTGAAGATAATGATTAAAAAACAGATTTCTTTTCACAACTTGGCTGCATTTTAGTTCACATGTAACTTTCAAAACTTTCGTACAGAAAACCTGAAGCATTGAAAATCCTAAAGCCTTTTAGAGTCACTCTCATATCATTAGGATGAGGCCAATAGATTGTTGTGAAATATTTAGCCAATTTTATTTGAGTTTGTATATTGCGAATACCAGGGGTTTTTTTTTGTTTGTATATTTTGTTTTGTTTTGTTTTTTAATTGAAGAACCCAGGAGAAACTTCAGTGGGACTTGGCTCTCTGTTGAAGAGTTTGTGGGTTTTTTAATGCTTCAAGTGATAATCACAGCTGGAATGACTACTGAGTGCCAGCCAGAGCTAAGGTCTTAAACATTATACTGAGACTGGTTTATTGTTTGGGGTTTTTTTAAAGGCAACCTAAATTTTCGTTTTGTTATAAATGGAAATAAATAGATCAGCATATGGCACTTCATGTATGTAGCTTGCACGGTAAGATCTGGAGAGGCCTGATGTGCTGTTTGTAGTTAGGGGTGCTTTAGAATTTTTCTTCTAAATAGACACACTTTTCGTATAATAAATTATAGATCTTATTCTGCAGATTTTTCAAATTTATAGCATGGGAGTTGGTGTCAGCAAAACTACATAAAAAAACAATTAACAACAAAAAAATATTGAAAAGAACTGTAGACAAGAGCTGTTTCATTGTATGTACACATGTACTAACTATTCCAAGCTTAAGTTTCCCAAGAAATTAAGGTCAGCTGTAAAGTTTTGGTCACAGGATTACTTCAATCCAAATGCATTATCCAGACAGCTGTAGTTTATCTTATTATGCTTTGCTATCATCTTCTTTTGACTGGATGATGTCATTAGCAACTTTGATTTCTATGGTTTCTGGATTTAAAGCTTCTTTGCCATTTTCCTCCTTTAGTGGCAGCTTCCTATCAGAAAAAAAAAAAAGAGGAATCATGGTAACACAAAAACAAAACAATCTGTAATTTAAGTCTATAACATATGTGTTGTCTATATAGGTCATAGTGTAGAACAATAGTTTTTTCAAAATAATGTATAGTTATTTTATTACGAACACTGAGGTTCTTTGCTTTTAAAGTGATTCATATTAATTCTTTCCATTTCTATAAAGCTATAAAAATCACATGATAAAAGCATTGATGCTGTTCAAAATGCAGTTCTTCAATAAGACAAAAGACAAAAAAAGTCAAATTTCTTGACCGCAGACAGTACAGAGGTATGTGATGCCTAGGATAATGTGAAACACTTACAGTCACTTTTAAATCTCAGTTAAACTCTTTTTAAATGTCTTTTCTAAATGTAAATTCAATTGTATACAAAAGAATGCAGTTATTATTGGAGTTTATGCTAAGGCATAGGTAAAGAATTTCTTATAGTGAAAGGAGGTAATGGAAGTTATTATTTAGAAAGTTCTACTGTTTAATTTTCATGAATCACACAATATAGCTTCATTAATAACTTACAGCTCTTCTAAGACTTAGCGAAAACTGAAGATTTGGTAAAAAAGTCCCCACCCACTTGAATGTGATCCTATTGAAAAAGGTCTTGAAAATCATTGATTCCCTTCTGCCAGTAATTAGCTGTCAAAAAATATAGCTTCGAAAGATAAATGGTTTACTGAGATTTTCCTGTAATAATGTCTCTTGGGCATGATAGCTCTTAATCGTGATTCCAGTTTGGGTTTGCTTTCTGGTTTTTAACTAGGGGATAGCATAAATATGCCTTTTTTATTCATAATAACTGTTAAATGTTTCAGTAAATTTCTGCTTTGATTGCTTTGATGTCCCAAAGAGCAATACACTGTTCAAAACCTGTCTGAGGAATCACTTAGGAATGCCTTATTACAAGACAGTGTTTAATAACTGCAAATAAAACAAAACAATACCTGAATTCCCAGTCATATGAAATTTAAGTTGTCTGAAATGAACTAAGAAAGATGCTGTTTATCCAGAGGTTAAACAATGAGCACAACATGTATCTGAGAGAAATCAAAGATTAACTTGTTCTACTACAGTAAAATACATAGGATATATCATCAGATGTCTGGCTCTGAGCACAGAGGGAGGTATCTACTAATTGTTTGTTTCTCATGGCACACCCAAAGGAAACAGATTTCAGCCCACAGCAAGATGTCTGAAAGAATGGAAACAACAGAATCAACATGAATCTATTTTCAACAGAAGGTAAAACGCTGGGGCAGAGGAAGAGCAGCTCATGACATGCATTTTTGGTAAGCAGGCATGTGTGTCAAACATCTGATAGGACAAAGCACTAAGACAAGTACTAAAAAACAGCCTAAAATATAATTTAATGTAGTTTTAAGAAAAACAGAATGATTTCTCAAAAGATGGTGCTGGAAAGAAGGAAATATTTAGTCAAATCAAAACTGGGGAATTGACAGAGTATACTGTGTGGAAAATTAAAGAAATTGGTTTAAGTGGATTAAGACCATGTTACAACATATTTGAAATAGGAAGATTTGCTAGAACCCTATTGAAGGATACCAGACATTATTGAAATCCATGTTCACACAAACAGTGAGATAAAATTACTCTTGCTTTACATGCAAGCAGAGAACTCAATGAAAGCTACACACAAGTGAAAAAAAATACGCATCAAAACTGTCCTCATCACAAAGTCCATGCACCATTCCTGAGTCCAGTTATCAGTAGATATTGTTCTTTGTCCCTATGGCAACATTTTTATTACTTTGACATTTTTTTTCCCACTTGCTTTAAATATATATTTAATCTCTATTAGTAGATTCAATAATTTTCCACTTTCAATTAACTAATTCAAGTTTAAGTGTTCTAATTATACCAATTTTTCTACACCAAAATTTTCTTAGCTACACCTATTAGAAAGAATTTTATATCTTTCAGCTGGGCAGACTAATCCTTTCAAATGTTTATTCATTTTATAATAAAAATATTTTTTGAATAATCCAACAAACACACAACAAAAAATTCTTTAATATTAATCAGATGGTTGCTATAAATCATTAATAATATTGATTTCCTCTAGCACTGAATGTGGCCATCAACAGTCTGCTGATACCCATACAAAACTTTAACTAAAATGTTTACTTTTTTGTTTTATAGAAAAATAACTCCTAGTCATTTTGATACTGGAATTCACCCAACTGCATCTATACTTAGAAAAACTCAACCAGTGCTAGAAACACATTACTGTCAGAATATAATTGTTGTACCACACTGCAGGTGGTATTTTAATCATATTACAAAATGTGATAAGAAATGCCAGCTTAAACTGATTTCCTGCCAGCACGATTAAAACTCGTTGACTTACAGGCAAAGTGCTTTGAGCTAATCTGCCACCCATGGATTCCAAATATGGCTTTAACAAGGATCATCTGAGATAAGGTAAAAAAAAGAGTTCGCCAAATAATATACTGAGCAATATAATAAAGAATATTGTTGCAAAAGGAAGTAATCTCTTTACTAATTAGTTCCCAAAACTTCTTAAATTGCATTTGAAGTTCTGAATGCAATTTGCTATTATTCAACATAATTCAGTTAATAAAAATATTTCATCTAATTTAACCTCAAGGCTTATCTTGTATACCTTTAAGACAGCCAGAATTAGTCATAATGAATCCTACCTTGTTTCACTGGCTGTCTGAAATGTCCTTGAAGTTTTCTTTCCTGCAAACTAAGCTCTCTCCTCCAAGATCACTGCTGGTAATCCTCGCCCTGCCCAGCATGTGTCTTTCAGGGCGTTGTTGACAGTGTATGTTTGTGGTATTCCTACTGAGAGACTGACTTCTACTCTACTGCATCTTCTCTTTCTGCATTTCACTCCTGCTTTATATTGCTTCTCTGTTTCACTGGGTATGATCTGTGTCTGAGTCAAAGGTCTTTCCAAATTCCTCTGGTACCAGAGGCCCTTCAGGGGTCCCGATTGCACCTTCTCTTTTCATCTTTAGTTTCCCAAGTGACACTGTCCCAAATCTTTAGCTGACGTCTGTACAGCTGTGCCTTGGACTGCTGAAGCCATTTGCCATTGGTTATGAGGGCAGAAACTACCAAGAAGGAAACTATCATCATTATTAATATCTCTTAGCAGTCCTATTTTTCCAAGGACAGAATGCCCAACAAATCCTTATCAATGATTCCTGTGAGTTAGTTTTTCGGGACTTTGGAGATTGATTCTTTCCCCCTTCCCTAAGATGATAAAATATTTTTGATTTTAACTTCCTCATGTTTCTCTCCTGTCAGCTTATCTAATGATTGTGATAAGCAGAAAGAAGTGAACTGGATTTTTACTGGTACCAGGTTTTCTACAAAATACATCTGATTTGCAAGATCTAGTGCTAAAAATAGTCTTGAATAATGAACAAATATGGACCTTTAAAGTGGTGTTTTACCCACTAATATATCCAAGGCTTGCTGGTCTTGTGCAATGTTTACAACCACATTCTCCTGACTCTCTAGATAACTGTGGGCTCTCCACTGTGCCCCTGATGACAAATTCTAATATGAAAAGCAAACATATCAGTAGGCACTCAACAGATTGCATAATTATTTCATTAACACAAGTTCAAAGTCTTTGTGCATGGCTTCTTCAAAGAACTATACAGCTTAATGTGCAGCTACTTAACTCCATATTTACTATAAATAAAAACGGCAGAGGTAGCAAACCTTTTCTTAAATTAAAGGTTCAGGCTCTTACAGTTTTACATAATGGCAAAAAAAGAAATTTCTTTGCATTTCAGAAAATAAAAAGACTTTTGCTAGAACACCCTTTCCTTTTAAAGAACAACTATGATTTCATCAGATTATCAGCAGGTGAATTTCTACATTTATTGCACAATCATCTTCATAGCCTTGATGTCTTGAAGATGTTGTGAGGTAGGAGATTTTCCCAGCACACGGAAAGTGTTGGGCTCAAAGCAAAAAAACCCTAGAGGTTTCTTCATTAATTTCATCCTTGAGCACAAGGCTGGTCCCATTATTCAGAAGGCAGCCAGAGCCTGTGAGCATGGCTGCAAACTGCTGTGGTTTCTGTACTGAGAGAAGGTTGCAGGAACAGGAAGAAGGGATGAGGAAATGGAGCAGAGGCTGCCCTTCAGCACGATTAATCAAATTACACTGTGTGGACTTAAATACTGAAGTTCTTAGCTAAGTGTATGAAAGCAGGAAGGGGACACTCCAGTGAGGAGTTGGGTTTCTGGAGCACAGTATCCCTATGCCCCATCTTCAGGATGCATGTGAAGATTTTTGTAAGACTCAATTTAAGGTCATTCATGAGAGTTAGGAGATTGTTCCCACAGGGTAGTTAATAGGTGCAATCAACAAAAATCCTTGTACTGCTGTGCTCAGCCAGTGTCAGTAAAGTACCATGATTTAGAATGATGATTGTAGAAACCAAACCAATCAAACAAACCCTACACTCACACACTGCCTTGCCAAGGCAGACCACTCTCGTGGTGCTGTGTGCCTCCCTCAAATTGTGGGAAGTCCGGTCTGTCCTGGACTGTCTGGCTCGTGTGAAGCTCCAAGGAATATCAGGCTACTTACTCTGGTTCTGTGAGGGGGGTTGTCTCATTTGGCTCATTTACTGGACTCCCATCTTCATGGTTGGTAATTCTTTCATCCTCTGTTCTCATTTCCACTATTGGCTCTTTTGATCCATCTTTCCTAAAAATTATTAAAAGAGTTTTAGTCTCTTATCATCACATTAACTACATACATTGCACATAACAAATTACTAAGGTCCCTTCTCTCAAGAGTTGGCAAAGAAAAGGCAGAACTAATTATCAGTGACTAACACCACCAAGACACATTTAACAGCATGTTCCCAATTCCTTGAAGTCTTCAAAGCATCCTGTATCCATGGTTACTCTCCTAGCTCTGTAAACATTATGAATTAGCATCTCAAAAGAGCATTTTGTTTATGACTAATAATAAGGTGACAGATTCTTCATGGGAATAGATGTAAACTTCCTTAACCTAGTATAATAATGGTAGGACTCGATGCCTAGTTATATTTGAACTTTTCTGGCAGCATTAAAGGGCCATTATGTGAGTATATACATCACAAAAATGTACTTTAATCTCCTGAGATTGTGACAACCCCAGATGCCATTGATGGAAAGAGCCCTTGTGTGGTAAAAATCTAAGCCTTTCTGCTTTTGCTGCTGGGAAAAAAACTGTTTCTACATCATATTTCACTCATTCTAGGAATAACTGCTAGTCTCTCACAAGTAAGTAAATGCATAAATAATATGCTACTTAGACAATGAATTATAAGGGAGATGGTGTAGTGAGTATTGTCATTATGATGCATCAATGGCAGGCAGCTGGTTTTGGGACAGCATGGAATGGCATGTGGTTATAAGATGTTGGTAAAAAGGTATAAACTACTGTCTAGTGACATTTCGAAATGTATCTCCCTAAGGGCTTCCCATTCAGGAGGGTCTGTGCACCAATTTGTAGTTGGCTACTCCTTGAATGGGAAACTAAAGCATAAACTGAAGTGCTCAATAGGAAGGGACAGCTGAGTCAGTGCCAGAAGCTTCACATCTGGATTCTATTGATCTGGACAGGCTGGCTGCACATGATGGAAAAAACACTGCTAGTCTTTCTCTCACTGTCAGACGTGGAGAATTAGGAAAGAGCTATTTTATGTCACTGCTTCTATTTAGAACCATTATTTGATAGAAATAAATCTTGTGCTCTCTCACAACAGGTTTTGCTCTGTGGAGTTGTTTCTGAAATGGCACCTCTTTTAAGAAGAACCCAACCAAGATGTGTAGTCAAGTTACCTAAGAAAGACACAGCCTGAAACCAAATAGCCAGAAATAAACCCCAAAAAGACACTTACACCTCCACTACTGGCAATGGAGACACCTGCTCAGCCATGAATATGGGGGCTGCAAGATCTCCTGTGCTCTACATCCATCTGAAGATGGATGGGATCTAGGAAGCTGAAGGACAATGAACTGTAAGGCCTGACTATTGGGAGAGGCACATAGAAGTTGGACCAGCAAATGTTATTTAAACCAGATGCAGGCAGCATTCTCACAAATATTACAGTGCACGTGTAGGTTGCCTACCAGAGGAACAGGATGAGGAAATTATGCTTTTTTTACTAGTAAAAATAGGGAAATGTTTAAAATGAAGGACTATAAGTAATCTTCTTTCCAGTTTACCTATGGAACACTTAGTAAATGTCACGTCTCTAAAGTGTGATTATTTTATGTTATCAGTACTTGAATTGCTTTTTCCAGAGATCTCACTATCCACTCTAATAATTTAAGAGACCATATTTTCACATCAATGATCAGTTCATTCACATTTGTGTGATGGAGTAGCCACTACAGAAAAGTACTAGTGAGAATCAGTATTGTTTATTTCCCACTCATGTTTAGCAATCATTGACTGTTGCTATGAAGAACAATCACTCACCACCATTTCACCCACATCCAACTCAGCACTTCTACTTAAAAAAAAAAAAAAAAAAAAAAAAATAAACAAGACCTTTAATTCCTGAAGTCTACAGACAAGAATCAAGATTTTCCATCAAGTGCTATATCTAAGAAGAAAAACAGTCTCACAGATTTTCTATAATACCATGTCCCTCATTCCTGGATTTACTGGCAGTGTCACAGCCATAGGCCGAGTTTTTGGGTGTTAGCAGCTCAAAGATGGATTTGGAAAAATGGAGTTAGAATGATCCATTACCCTTCTCATGAACCAAATCTGTGTCTGTAACTAGTACTGAATTACAATTGATTTCTTTTGTGTCAAGCTGGACAAAGGGGTCATCCTAAACTGAGCTGCCGTATATTCCTTTTTTGTGTCTCAACTTTTCTTTTAAAGGCAATAAACAACTCTACACACTTCAGAGCAACACTTTTCCAAGTAGTAGAAGCATTTTATTAATTCCCTTTGCGACACCACAAAATGGCCATAAAGATAATGTAAGTTGTACAGACCACGTTTTATTTTAAGGATGTTTCCAACACACATGATTAATACTCACAAGTAAGCAGCTTTTCCTTCTTCCAGTTCTTTACTTTTTCCACTTGAACCACTCTTTTTCCCACAGATCCTCCTGGTGATGCACATGAGCAATCCACATTGTCGTACAAAGAAGCAGCTAACATCAGTCACAACCAGGATTAACAAAAGGGCTGCCACTCCCAGGCCAATGACAGCACCAAGTCCCAGACCATTAAAAAGAGTGTCTTCAAGGAAAGAAAAGCAAGACTTATTAATAACATTAATCCTAAAATATAATTTTCTAAGTTGTTGGTCAGGAGAGTAAAGAATGTTTAGGAATAAACCATTCAGAAATTATTGGAAATAAACAGTCCTGATGATTAAGCAAATATAGTACCTGATTAAATGCACAAAAAAACCCATTTCTTCTGCATAATATTTTCCCATTGCCAAAATTTCAGTAAGTTCACAGAAAATAAATGGCATTATTTAATAGAAAAGAATATCAAATATTAATATTCCATGACTAAAAGTATCAATAAGCAGCCTAAGTAAAACATTTTCAATGTTCAACATGAACAGTGATGTAAGTTGTCTTTTCTACATTTCAAATCCAATTAATTAGCAGTGGTGCTTAGCAGAGTTACTAAATGTTTTAAGAGATTGACAAACCAGTATTTATTCTTGTAATTTTCTGAATCAGAGTGAAAAATAACTTAATTCAAGCTATTTAATCTGCAGTTGCATGTACATAGTCTTAAATAATTTAATATGGGGAAGAATATGCGTATCACCAAATGATTATAGGTTAAGGACCTCATCTTGTTTAGTCTTGTACCTTGAAAATGCAATCACAGACTTCAAAATAAACATATTTCACACCCGATCTTGTTTTCTGTGTTTGAATTATGAGAGCTGAGGTTTAGCTAATTTTACTTCATTACAAATCTCAGGAAAATTATTTTAATGTTTTGCCTAGGTTGATTTTCCCATGACAGCAATGCTACAAACCCTTTTGAATAGTGGGAACTATAGGAGTCTGTGAACTCTGATGAGGCTGGTAGAGGAGAGGATTTATATCTGATCATTATGTAGGGGAAAAAAGCAACCTCAGTAAAGGCTCATGCACCCAGCTAATTGAAGAAGATGCCAAACTAGCTCAGAAATTGGTCAGTAACAATTTCTTGGGGTGAGACTGTGCTGAGTAAACCCCAGGGGAGTGGAACTGGGTGTGTTTGCCCACGAGTCCTGCACACCAGCGCTGCTTCCCTGGCACCTCCGTGCCCTGGAGCGATGCCTGAGTCAGCGCCACTCACTGGGACATTTCCATCTGCTGCTCTGCCTGTTGCCAAAACAACAGCAAGATTATTCTGGCCAGAGATTACTTGAATCCTGTTGTAACAGGCACCAGTAAATAATGTAACATAATAGATATATTTTAATTGGGTTACTAATATCATCTTCTTCTTCTTTCTCTTCCAACTCCCCTAAACACTATAGGTTGTTTTCAAATTAAAACCAGCATATTTCTGCTTAAATAATTTTAATGATAATATGTTTATCACTTCAAATGTAATCAGAAAGTTATTCTGAATCAACAAATATATATTCTTTGTCTAGTCTTTGTTTAGAACTCTAAAATGGAAAAGTAAAATTTTTTTTTCAAAGGAAGGGGAACATTTCACTTAAGCAATTCACTTCATCTATTTTATGCGTTGTTTTATTATAGGAATGATCTTCACAATGTTATTATACAAGCTAGAATTCAATGTATATATTTCCATGGATGGATAAGCAGAAAAACAGACAGATATTATTTCAAAGTTATTTTCCTTTGTTCAGAAAGTTTTAAAACCACAACATAAGTTATAAAAATAATGGTGCAGCAATGAAATGATGCATCATTTATGCATGGCCCCATCAGCAATGTTGAAAGTGAATGTTTTAAATAAATTTCCCTTTTTTAAGCAACAGCATTCCTACTTAAATAATTTTTATACTTTTTGATACACTTTCCAAAACTTACTTTTCCCCTATATCTTTCTACATATTTGGTGAATTCCTTTGTAACCTTCAGTAATTTTTGTTTACCAATATGAATTATCAGGAAGATATAAGCAGAAATTTAATTTTAATTTATAAAAAAGCTCATATATTTCGACTGTTATAATACTAGTAAATTCTATAGTCATTTTTAGAGACCTGATAGAGTGAATCTCTGTACCTTCTCAAAGACCAACTAGAATGTGAAGGAGAAAAATTAGGGTCATTTAATCCAAATTTTGAAATAAATTCAGGGGTTTTTTTTTCTAGTTTAGTTTTAGGAGTTTTTTCTTAATGCAGTGTGAAGTTTTACTATGAAAAGATACATTTTCCATTGCTACGAACAGTACTCTCAGTGTCTCGGGAACATTGTGAAATGGCAAGGTTCCCATTCTAAGTGACTCAGTGACAGAAATGTCTACACAGTATCTTCACTGGCAATCGAAGGGAATGTTTACAGTTGCAATATTGCTCTTTTGTATATTTGCCATAGCTGCGTGGGACACTTTGTTTTCCATTTTTAATTTTCTTCCTATGGGTGAGACATCTGAGACAAGCATTTGACTGCTGCATATTTCTCCATCTCTTCATGGTTGATGATTTCCTTTACATTCAGCATTCCCCATTCTTACTACTGCTTTACCAGTCCCAAGCCAATTTTTTCCTACTTGAAACCCTTTTGTTCCTGCAGATTTCTGTTTTGTAAATCTGATTTCTAAAAATTGTCAACACTTTTCCAACATTTCTCTCCTCTATCTTCTGCACCCCAAAGAGTGACAGGAGCTTGGCCAAATCCAGTGATGGGGTGAGGAGCTGTGATCAGCCTTCTCACCTACCTGAGGATCTTATGAAAGATCTCTTCTGAAAACAGATAGAAACTGGACTGCCTTGTTCTTTAAATCTATCTCTGTTACGGTTTATCTTTAATCTTAATGAAAACATATGCAATTATTTTTTAGAAGTTCATCTGTGGCTTAATTCTGTTCTTCCTTAAATTGCTTTGATTTTGTACTTGCTTATCTGCTCCCACCAAAGTCAGCTGTAAAACTAATCCAAATAACTATTAAAGCAGATTAAGGCCTCTCTTCATTTATTTCAAAAATAATATCCTAATATATATATCATTTCAAAACAATGTGAATTTTTTCTTTATATGTTATGACATCAACGGAAGTTCTAATTCTGTGACTGGATGAAATATTAATGTCATACTACGAACAGCATTCCCACCAACTTTGAAAAGCAACTTTATTATCAAAGAGTGCTGCATTAAATTAAATTAAACTATTATTATTATTGGTATTGTTACTGTTACTGTTATTATAGTTTTATTACAGAAGCTATTTTAAACATTCGGAGTTTTTACAGTTTCCCAGCATGTACCAAACAAACTCAAAATACTAGTTCTATTTTGTGCTCTAAAATAAAAATATATTTATGTATTATATACCTTTTTATTTTCCTAGTTGAAAACAAAAATTTTAAGTCATAAAAAACTCGATGCTAATGTAAAAGAATCAGTTCCTAGAATTTTTTAAAATGTTCATTGTATACCTGAATTAATTGTCTAACTGTAGAGAGTCTTTTAAAATGCCTCTTGTTTAAAAAAAAAAAAAAAAAAAAGGAAAGTATAAATTCCATAGTTCTGAATGAGTTTTAGTTGGAATTTCTTCAAAATATGCTAAATTTAAAAGAATATGGTTTTGTTATACAGAATATGGCATAAATAATGTAATATGTTGCCATGATGATGAAGAAAACTGACAGCTTTAAAGACACGTTTTTCATCCACTTCTTCAAGTAAGTGCTCATCAATGAATACTTATGGAAATAAGATTTTAAAACTTCAAGATATGTAAAAAGTAAATTTAAAAAAAAAAGCCCAAAGCTAGTTTCTACAAATGTCATTGAAAGTTTTTTGGCAATTTTCAAGTTCTTTCATATTGAATAAGTTATGTTTCTAATGATTCTAATGAGATAATGGAACATTTTTGCAGGAATCATTATTTGGTGAGAAAGAGGAATGAAGAACTTTGGCAAGTAAAACAGAATTTTCCAGCGAAAAGAACTAAAAGAAAAGATAAATTTTCTGGACTCTCAAATGTAAATTCAGACTAAATTCCTGTAAGGGCTCCGCACCAGATACTCTGAGGGAAGCAGGTCAAAAGGGAGAATCTCCACCTATACCTGTGTACAGAATCAGAGAATGGTTTGGGTTGGAAGGAATATTAAGCTTAATATTGAAACCATTTTTCTATTTTTATATATATTTGTGTTGTAATTTTTAAGTTGAAATATGTG
>JAOTQP010000001.1:101819881-101845663 GCA_026413545.1 Cichladusa arquata
GAAGTGGCCGAGTGGTAAATCTGATGTAGGGATTATGTATGAGTCAAATGTGAGGTCTTTGAAGTCAGTGTATTCGTTGGAAGGGACCTTAAAGCTCATCTCATTGCAACTCTCCAGCCACGGGCAGGGACTCCTGTTAGCCCAGGTTGCCCCAAGCCCCAGCCACCCTGGCCTTGAACACTTCAGTGCTGGGGCATCCAGAGCTTCCCTGGGCAACCTGTGCCAGGGAAAAATACAGGGAAAAATAAAGCTTTTGCTTCTGCATAGGAGCAAGACACATCAATGTTTAGACATGAACCTATGTCCTTTCAGGCAACAGAATTTCTCTGTGCACTTACAGAATCATATTGTATATATTCAATTGCTGCTACAATAAAATAGTAATTGCAAGCTTTATAATGAGTATCCTATGTGAGAAGGGGGATTGGATAAGATGATGTTCAGACACTCCTTTCACACCTCCGGTGATATTAAGTTTTGTTGGGAGAAAAAAGCAAGTTAGCAACTTCTTGTGCATTATTCCCTTCCCTCCTTCTTACCATGCACGGATCGAAGTTAAGATGAAAGATAGATGATTACCCAAATCTCCCTTTTACAGTAATTAGAGTTTTTAAGGGAAAAAAAAGCAATGTCAAAAAATACTTTCCTGGCTGCTATATATGCATCATGCAGAGTTTTGATACATGTTTCTCCTTTCTTTCAAGACATTCAGAAGATAAAGTAAATCATACTCTCAATCTAAAGTAAAAATGTGAAAATTGTGAACTAACTAGAGGGTGAAATTGAAATACTGCACTGGGTCATGGCAAGGAAAAAAACATTCTTGTTTATCAAGTTGAACTACACTTTTATATTGACCCCTAAAAATGTGCCCAACCATGATGGTTATTTCTGCACTGCCTCTGAATATTGTCTTTGATTTTATATCTGATCTGGAACTTTTCCTAGACTTAAAGTCTTACAAAATGCATACACTTATTTAAAAACCTCTAAAAAGATGAAAATATAGGTCTTAAAATTTTATATACATTGATGAGCACCAAAACAATCATAATGCAGTACCAAAAAATTAAACAGTTCTATAAAATTTTCTACCAGTTAATAGTAAAACAGTGGCAGGACATGACTAAAAGAAGTAAAGAACCAGTGATCCTTCCCCCTTACCCAAAGAAGCTCCAATAGTTTGTCTGCCACATCCAGAGCTGCATGACATGCTTTTAGCAATTTATATCAATAAAACTTGTCTTTTGAGCCAGGTAAGTGCCCAGAAGCATCATGTCTTCCTTCCAATAAAGTAAACAAATCACTACATTTGCAACATCAGCTTGAAAGAAATCATCAGGATTCTATGCAACATTTACTGGGGGACTGTTTGATGCAAAAAAGAACATGACAGTAAGGAGCATTCTTTTCTATCTCATTTCTTAATACAAATAGATGCTAACAAGGCTATAATCGACATTAATTGCAATGTTTTTTCTTCCTCAGTGGTTTTTTCTATAACTCTCTGCTAGGACAAATACTGCTGAAGGGCAGTGGAGAAACACACGGACGTGTGCTCTGCACTGTATGACTGAGTAATGTGTTCTGACAGATACACTTGACACACAACTTTGAAAAATAAGGGGACAGTACTACTGGCTTCCTCCAGCTTTGCTCTACTCATAAGTGACAGATCTTCACTGTCTCCCATCTCTGATGAAGTCTGAGCTGGAGTGAGCCAGGGGAGCCTGTGGTGCCACCGGGACTATCAGTTATAAGGCTGTGAGCTACTGAAATAAGTGTGTCTAAAAGGTTGCATTTTTCTGATGCTTATCTAAGTGAAGGAGTTTTTCTTCATTATGGCTGAGATCCTCTTGCCAACAAGTTTTCTGAAACGCATTTTTGCCTTTAAATTTTACAGGAAAATGTCTTGTATTATGACTCTCTCAGGATACTGAGTAAATAGGACTTGAGTTCTCATTTACTCTAATGGCCCTTTACAACATTTTTTCCTATGAAGGTGTCTTAATGGACATAAATGCAATACCTAAATAAAACAAATGTAATGTAATTAGCAGCTTGAGTGTTTCTGGCAACAGTGTCTTGTCCATGGCCATTGAGGGATAACAAGGGAAAGGATAGAGAAAACCCTTTTTTTTCTAGCAAAAGCATGCTGTGTTGTGAAAATTCGCTCTGGAGCTGTCGTGTAACATTTTTTTTAAGGAAAGTTTTAAAACAGAGATTCTTTGCATAATCAAACTATCCCTTAGCAGACTTCAAGAGCATTTCTAATGTGCTTAAAGAGTTAGCCAGTTACAGCTACAGCTGCTTTTTCCTTGCATTTACTCAGTTATCATAGTAAAGGCTATTTTTTTAGCATGGTCTCCTTCCATGGGAAGCCCCAGAAAAATGCAGGCAGAGAGATCCCAGTCCCATCCCAGTCCTCCTTTGCCTTGAGAGGCAAAGGCTGCACTGTGGGTTCACAGCATCAGCACTGCACCCAGGTTTTGGTTTTCACAAGATTTGGGAAAGTAAATTTCTGTGTCCCAATTTGCTCCACTCAAACTGACAGCAGATTTACTGAACTGAGCTCTTGGAGGAGTTTCTAAGAACCTCTGCAGATTAATTGAGATTGATGTGAGTATTGAGAACACACACTTATGGGTGGTTTCAGTACTGCTATTACATAAAAGGATAAATTATTTTAATTGCTTCATTTAGGAGAATTCAAAATCATACTGTGCACATACTATAGAGACATGAGAAATTTTTGCATCTTTATAGTGGATGACAACTCTGAGTATTGCAGCCAAGAGATCTGAAAAAGTGTCAAATTATCTTGGGATCCTATTTAAATTGAGAAAATATTTCAGGTTTGACAGCATTTTCTTTAAGATGTGTGTAAATTCAAACACAACAGTTTTAAAGAGATAATACTTGGAGTAATATTTTAAATATATAATTATTTTGTAGTATTAGATACAAAAAGAGAAGTTTAATATTATAAGGGCTGCCAGTGTATGGTGCATGTTTTTACTTTAAAATGTTTGACTGCTGCAACTGCAACTTCCAGCAAAGCCCTGCTTGTAGGGTATAACTTTTCCCAGTATTAAAACATCTGCCTCTGGGGATAAAACTCCAATCAGGCAGATTAAATCAGAATGGATCAAGCTCAGGCTGTATATTTATACAGACATTTCACATACTTCTTCCACTAGTGCAGTAGCATGCCAGTCACCTAATATGAACCAAACTTAAAATTCACAAATTCTAATTTTAATTTTGACTTTGATTTGTGGTGGAGTGGGTTTTTTTTGTTTGTTTTTTTCTTTGTTTGTTTTTAACTTTTGTTTTTGTTTATTTGTTTGGTTTGTTTATTTGTTTTTTGTTTGTTTATTTGTTTTTTTAAATATTCATTATTGGATAAAACATTGTAGAAAAAATACAACGCTAAAAAATCTCTTCAGATACAAAATACATCACATAGATAGCACAAGAAAAAAGAGCATTATCAGCAATAAAGAAAATACAGATAGAAATGCTTTCAGTCAGTTTTCTTTATTACAAAAAATGAAGACAGAAGTTGCACGAACTAAAATGAAATTTGAACAACAGATGAAAGACACAAAGTTACATACATTTCTTGACATTGTGTTTGGAAAGGTGCTGAGGAACATCACAGTTACACCATGCACACATTCTTCAGGGAAAAAGCAGAGATGACAAGTGCTGCATGCATGAAAAACCAGTGGAGCAAAATGGTAGTGAATTATGAAGAAGATAAAATTAAGCAGTGTTTCACAAATTAAAATTAGCTACTTTAAATCTAGATTTTTTCCTTGCCCTTCACACTGTTTTTGAAAACAGAAACTTACAGATGTTGCAGTACATCCAATATTTTTCACAGAATTAGTTTTTAGTACATTATATGTATTTCATTTGTAATTCTGTAAGAGACATACACTGAGAAAAATTTACTTTGCTTCTATTACGGGCACTTAATACATACATTAAAATTAAAATTTCATGTAAATAAAATATTCACTGGAAATTGCCTCTATAAAAATGTTAAACATATAAAATAAATATACAGAACTTAATAAGAATATCATACAACATAATGGCAGTATGGTGGCAAGCATTACTACCACAGCTTCTTGGGACTTCAGACCCTATAATAAATGAAAAAAAAAATGGATATTCCTACCTCAGTTTCTTGCTCTAGTTGTAAAATATCTAAGCATAGCTCTCAAGTACACAGCTTACATACAGCTACTGTTTCTAGACAGGACAAGTTAGTTGATCTCTATACTTGGTACTTGATGCCATCAGCTTTATATTAAGATGTCATTGACATTAAAGGGAAAAGGTGATTTTCCATCATTTATACATTATGTCTAATAAATATGTATCAATGGAAAACTGAACATTCCTTATATGCCTGAGGAAAATGAATGGATGAAGTAAATGTGATAAGCATAAATGAGCCCTAAATATAGGAAAGATTTCAGTGATGCCACTATAGACCTCAGAAGCTACAGTTCTCTAGATAATATTCAACTTGCATCCTAAAAGTAATATTTTCTTTTTCCTTTGCTCCTAAAATTCTTGAAAAAATGAACAATCAGAAATCGTCAACATACTGGACAGTAGATAAAGAATTGGCAACTATTAGCACAAACACAAATTGTATACAAATCTCCATTATGTCTTAAGAAAACCCAAACCTGTTTTTTCAGGCTTAATTAGTTAACTTCACATTTGCATACACATTTGAGTGGTGCCTATGAAGGTTTCCATGATGGAAGGAGAGTCCGTGGTAAAACCCTGAAAACTGACTAAGAATTGGTCATAAGGTTACATGTATAATTAAATCACCATATCTGTTTATCTTTTAAATAAAAATTGTTCATATGCATATAATTTATTTTGCATCAGTGCTTGGCCTTACACTTTCACAAAAAATTAAATGGAATGCTATTTTGTTATTTGGTAATAGCATGTTTTCTACACCTCACCAAACCACTCAGAAATTATTTTTTATTCCCAATGTATGCAATATGCTTGTCTATTTCTGGGCAATATTTTTCCTATTTAGAGACAGCAATTTATATTCTAATAACCCTACAGCAGTAAATAAAGGACTGCATTTGAAGTTGCATTATGTAAATACTTTTGATTTGTGAACAATTTGTAAATGTTAGGAACTTGTCAAAATTCTAGAAAGAAGAAAGACAACAAATAAAATCTGATTAGGAAAGAAGCCAGCATTAGACTCTAAAGGTTGTAAATCAGAACATTTTAAAAATACTGTTCCTTAGAGATATACTGCTATATCTCAGAAAAATCATTACCCTTTTTAAGTTTCTGTGCCACCAATTTGGATTTAAGGCATAAGATCAGTATAGAATATTTTAGGACTTCAATTTTACAGACAGTTTAATATTAGCATTTCAAAATATGTGACAATGTTAAAAAAATGGTAGCATTTTACACTGTCGGTCATAAGACCTAAAATCCCTTTTACAATTTCAACGTTTAAAGGAACAAATTTTCTTATCTAACATTTAAATACTAATGTCAGAATTATATTGAATTCAATTTGTGAAGACATATTTATCATTTTAATAGAGTTTAAATTACAATTTTAAGATGTTCAGTCTATACTTATGAATTATAATTTAATTTGGAAATGTCTCTGCTCATTTTCTCCTCATTCTTGTCTGTAAGAAGCCAAGATTTCAAAATCTTCTGAATATTCCCACAGATTGCACAAAATACTATGAAATAATCTCGCTCTCATTGTTTTTAAGATGCAATTAGGGAACACTCATAAAGAAAACTAGAAACAAAGCTGTATTAGTTATTCATCCGAGGAGATATATGAAAACCCAAGGACATTATTCTCTTCCACTTTTTCTTTCTCATTACAGTGGTTTTGGGTCACTGCCCAGAACTGCCTGGCTCTGCAGTCACACAATCCCCATAATATTGGCTAAACTAATTTTCTTTGGAATTTGATGGGAAGAGGAAGGCCAAAAGAAAAGGATCACATTCAAAGTACTTGATAACCTCAAAATGCAAAGCACAGAATAATTTAAATTGGAGCAGACCTAAAATTTCTTTCACTTTGCCAAGCAAATTTATGTAGTTCCCAGCCAAAGCTACTATCAGTTGGAAAAGAAGATAAGTGATCCAAATTTATCTTTTTATCCCACTGGCATTGTGACACTGAGGATAAAAGCCAACTTGCCATTCATAATGTATATTTAGCTTCTAAAATTTCTCAAGGCTTTTCATTATCTCCTTCACAGTGTGTTTGGAGAGTTCACAGTCGATCAATCTCTGCGCCCTAATTCCTATCGTGTCTTCTTACATACTTATCTGCAATGTTAGAGTGACTTGCTGAGATAATAAATTTATAGCTTGTAAAGAGCTCTTCAAATGTCTTACCAGAGTAGAAAAATTATAAGGGAATTTTCATTTTTCTGCTTTTCTGCATACCTGTAGTAGTGTTCTGTCTTTATTTAAAAAAAAATTAAGAACACTGACAAGTATGTGGAAGGTTAGACAACATTTAGTTTCTACTAAATGTTCTACTGGCATTAAGATTTCAAATTACAGAAAATTAGGACAATGCTACAAAATAAGGAAATACTGGGATCAGACCATCTGTACTACCTTAAAATCCCATTTTATTTTTCAGTTTAAGACACAATGTGTTACTCAAGAATCTTTAATCCAGTGGCAGGTGTTCATTAGTTTTGATTGGATCTGCGGTTTGGTTTTCTTTACTGTTCAGGACAGCAACTAAGTGTCCACAAGAGAAGATTCTGTTTTCTCATGCATGATGAAGTGCCTGTCTTACAGTGGGATCAGAATGCAAAAGGGATATGTCTGCAAAGAGCAGCCCCTAGAATGAATTTGCTGCTTCCCTGGACCAAAAGGGAGTCCCAGTGTTTGTGCACCACTGAGCTCCTGCAGCCTGAGAAAAATCAGCAGTGGTTTGTAGTGTGATTGTACTGTGGGTTTCTTTCCCCCTTAGCATCTACTACAGCATCTACTCACTAAATATTAGCCAATCATTGGTTCTTGGATGGCAAGTGGAGCTATCCTTGCATTTTTTTTATCTGTTTTGTTACCACAGAAGGCAATAGTGACAACAAGGATAACAAGAAACATTTTCACTATCTGGGTTTTTGAAACAGAAAAAAGAGAGAAAAAAAATCCTCTTGCAAAAGTTCCTGCCCAAGGTGATCCTTCCACTATAAAAAAAAATTAGCATTAGCAACAAAACTTGTCTGAGTTTTATTCAATTGAAGATATGTTCACAGATCTGAAAGTTTTTGGCAACTTATGTGTAGCTAGTAATTTCAAACCTGCTGTGAAATAATTAAAATTAAAAATTTCATTAAAAATATTATCTTGCCTTCATTAGTTATGTCTCTTGGTTCAATAAGCACTTAATCATTTAAAAAATAAATAGTATATATTGGAAAAACACCTATACAACTAAAATACAAAGTCAATATATATATTCACATTGATTGTGTATGGAAAAATTGGCTTTCAACTGATTGACCCTAATTAGGAACCCAAAGTTTCAAGTCCTACAAAATTAGAAGAGAAAATGTCTTTCTTTACCACACTATGTCAGGCACTCATCAATGTAATGAATTTCAAATTAATGTCATGACATTAAATTGAAGTGACAGAACATAGTGGCAAGAGCCATGGATGGAATAGTAGCTTGACTTTACAGTGAGAGCTTTGCTGCAGATCACAATGAAACCAATGTTTTCTAGACAGCAATCTTTTCAGTTCCAGCTACTTTATCACACTAAATATGTGAATTACTTAAAAATATATTTCTGTCAATAAATTACTCTGTAGACTTACACACATGCATTCTGAAGACATTTTATTTGTGGCATAGTCCAATTTTCTAACACGACTGTTAGCTGGTTTAGATGAGAATGGCTGTTAGCTGGTTTAGATAAGGATAGTTTTATTAATTAAACTTCAAAAATATTTCAAAGCAGGCAAAAATCATCATAATCAATATTTCTTAGAAATAAGAAAATCCCTTATCTGAGTGAAGATATACAGATACTTAAATTTGACGAAATGATTTCCAACTTGTAAGAAAATTTTTTTAGATCCCAAAAGGTATGAACTATAAGGAGGAAAAACTCAACATATACAGTTAATTTATCATGTTTCTTATACTTAGTAACAATTTGAAGGGAACTGTCTTAAAATAAATATTTAGTTCTGCCTTATCTTTAAAGTGCATTACTTTCTTGGGTTATTCTATATGCAACAGAGAAATGAACCATAAACCTAGACAACTACATAAATTTTAAAATCAAATATATGCAATAAAATATCTATATGGACTCTTATTAAATAAAATCTTTTTCCTGAGGTTTTGCACAAACTGCTGCAGAGCTTATAAGCCACGCTTTTAATATATAAAACAGGAAAAAATACTTTTTCCATTTTTACTACAGGTCAAAATTGAACCCCTGGAGCTTTCAAGTCCAACAGATGCCATGAAATGAAATGTGGCACCTTTGCAGTCACAAGAAGTGACTTTTGTGGGCAGGGATCTATTTTACGTGCTGAGGCATGGCAGTGGAGAGGCACAGAAAAAGTATTTTAAATGAAATACTACCAACTAAAACATTAAATAAGTAATTAGTTAGAGAAGACATGCTTGTTAAAATGCATTAAAAGTACAAAACATGTCTATATTCACAGATCAATAGAATGGTCTGGGTTGGGAGGGACCTTAAAGATCATCTAACTCTCTGCTGTGAACAGGGACACCTTCCACCAGACCAGGTTTCTCAGAGCTCCATCCAGCCTGGACTTGAACAGTTTTTATTAAGCATAAAGTTTTAAGTACATTGTGTCAGGAACCAGTGCAAGGACAGCCCTTTGCAAAGGATTAATACAAAATGAAAACACTCTCGTGAAAGATGAATTGATGGTGTACCTGGAAAGCCACACAGCTGACAATGGCAAGATCTCTGCATGGATTTCTTATAATCAAAATCTAGTTAAGAAAACAGAATCAAATCACGTTGATCAAATTCAGTAAGTCAGATTCTCCATGTTCTGTCAGTCTGGAGTGTCAAGCATCATTGTTGAATTTGTCACAAAACTGACCAGACTTCCAAAAAGCTGGGTGAATAATTTTGCACACACAGAATGAAGTAATCACACTATTTAGGATCTTGACTAGGAATGGAAACTTTAGAAGAGCTATACAAAATTTTCTAAGGTTTATGTTTATTTTGCCACAAATAAAAAAATTAAGAGAGATAGGAAGAATACATATTGCTTGCCTTATCATCAACAGTATAAAAACATGCACCAGAAACTTATGACTACAATGAGAGAGAAAACAGCAGCATTCAGCTGCAGGGACTGGCCTCCATTTTCACGTCTAGTAACTTCACAGCATCTGTCTGTGTATATAAGAATTGTTATAGAAAATCAAGAGTGTGGAAAAAAAAGCAAATTTTAGGAAAAAAAAGTGGAAAAGTTGAGACAACATGAAAAAGAAAGTATCAAAAGGAAAAAAAAGTGACAGTGGGAAAGAAAAAAGAGAAAAAAATTAATATTTACATTTTGCCAAAGACAGTCACTTGAAAGACATTACTCTAACAGAAACATCAAATTATGATCAAAGCATAGATGGAATGGCAACTATTGAAGTACCCTGGCCAAATCTGTATAATATAGTACTAAAACTGTGGAAAAGGTATACCTACATAGCAGCAATGTGGTCCTCCACAGCAGTCAAATTAACAAACTGTTTGGTCTAATTTTAAAACAATTTATTTAATTGCTTAACCTGAATCATGTTTCTTGCTTCCCCTTGAGACCATCCAGCCAAGCCCAATCTAAATACAGTTTTGACTTTTATGTTGGAGGTACCTGGAACTCACAAAACTGCCACTATCAGAAATAATGACTATTGATTATTCAATGCAAGACGTATGGAAAACAAGGAGAAACATCATCCCATAGGTTCAAAGGAGAAACTACAACTGTATCAATAATTATACAAGAAAAAGGTTCCAATCATACACAAGAAGAGACAAACTTATCTGTTTCTCCTTGCTAATGGCTTTATCTTGCTCCTGAATTATTGCAGGAGTCATAAGGGGCCACTGTGAAAACTGGCTTCAATAATATGGACACAGGTCCAATTAAAATATGAATGGCCCATGCAATTAGCACATGAAGCTGGGTAATTTGACACTGGGGTGGGAACAGAGTTGTTTCTTAGATATTCACATCTTTACAGTATGCCTGGTTACAATGACAAAGTTTGAATATATTTTTTTCTACAAATATTTATATTGAAGGGTCACTTTTTGGCAAATAATACAGTTGCATTTAGGCAATATATATTGCATTAACTAGATTTTTTTTTCCAGTGACAGTGACACAATAATTATACTGGTAGTGACTAATATCAGTGTTCAACTAAAATTTTGAAAAAGACTTCAAAAGAAATTAAATGTATAAAACCTTATGCAGTATAAACATAACCTTTGTTAAACCTTTACTTTAAAACTGATTTAAGAAATTTTAATGGAAACAGATGAAAACTATAAAGGTAAAGATACTCTTGTACCATAATATTTAACCAATGCATTATCTTTTTACCACACAAATGTCCCTGTTCTTGCACAAACACATGCATGAAAACTATCATATGTAGATACCTATCAAGTAGAATAGGCAGAAATATAAATAAACTAAGAACAATTATGGACATTATTCCATCCTCTCCTATATCTCTACTATGGTGTTTTCAATGATATGTATGGTGTTTAAGCTGTTCAAAATTTTCTTAAGACTTAAGTAGTTTGGTCCATACAGTCATAGAAGAAAAACCCCACAAACCTTGGGCACATTAAACTTCCACATTTACTTCAATAATTCAGCTTTTAAATATTTTTAGAGAATATACCTAAGCATTTCCTCTTTTAATTGGCACTCAGCATTATTTTAATTAGAAAAAATCATAATGCTAGCAATTACCTGCAACAAATAATAAGAGTTATAGTACCATACTTGCAAACAGTGGCCCTGCACTTCAACATTATGCATCTATAGTGGTTTTCTTTTTTTCTTCATAGCACTCAAAAAGATAAACAAACTAAAATTCATACGATAAAAGAAAAAAATTAAGTTCCTTTTGAAGCAGAAATTCTGAGAATACAGAATAGCTCTGATTGCTGCTCCTCTGCTATTCAGTAGTAGTTAATGTCTGTGATGACTGTACCATAAGAATTAGATTATATTAAAAAACAGTGAATTTTTTTCCCCTGTTAACATCTTTGATAGTGAAAGCCTTTTTGTGTCTCTCTCTGATTCTTATCAAATAAGTTCTATCAAATTTAGTGAGGGATTTCTATCATTTTTCATGTAATAACTTTGGTCTTTGCAGAGAATGGAGCAAACAGCTGGTTTTAGCCTAGAGCAAGAACAGGTCCTATCATTTTCAACAATGATCATCTCCAGGATTTGATGAGAAATAGCTCTTATTAAACTATTCTAGTACTGGTTTGCAAAACAAAATCAAATAGGTTTTGTGGAGGCTGTTATCTTTCTGAAGTTTTAGGTATTAATTAATTTGATTGGTGTGAGCCCTACCAACTTCTTTTCTCAAAGCAGGAGATCTCAAAGATACATTTCATCTCTTTAGTCTTTTCAGAAAATAACACAATTAATGTTCCATCACAGCAATACTGGCTAAAGAATTTACTTTACATTTTTACCTCGGGATTACAGTCTGAAAAAAAGTCAGACAAAAGCCTTCATTTTCAAATCCTTATTTTGGAATTACAATAACCTTCAGCCTGTGAGAAAATGAGTCAGGCAACTTCACAAGGATAATGCTGCAGCTCTTCCTTGCCTTGGGAATATGATCAGAGCTCCAGGGAGACTGACATCCCACAGGCTTTCTTTTTTGACTCCTGCATTTTGTTCTTCATTTTAGATTTAGTTAAAACCTTAACTAGTCAGATTTGTAGAGACAGACTGAGAAATCCTGTAATGCACAAAGTCATATAAAAGAGATCCTAATTATCAACTTAAAGTTTCATATCTGTGGAATGGAAATTTTACCTGTGAAAGTCTTTCAAACTTCTGTGTTTTTTCTTTCTCTTTTGTGGTTTAAATTTACTGCAGCTGTCCAGGTCGGTGTAGGATCAAGGGTCAGAAAATTTCAACAACTCTTTTCCAAATCATTCCAATTGTTTGAAGTGTGTGAGGGTTTAATGCAATATTTTGCCTACTGTACTACAGAGAATTTTACTTCTATTCTCAGATAAGTCTTTATTAAAAAATTATAGGAATGTTTTAAGTTTGAAGTCTCCATTCTCTGACAAATTTAGTGAAACTGTCAGCTATATTCAAAAGTTACCAGAAGCCACAAACAGATGGATGCTTGTGCATGTACACACACACACACACACACACTGAAAGGCAGTGTAGACACAAACCATAGGCTTAAAATCAGGCCAATCCTGAAAAATTCTACAGTCTTTTTGTAGGGATTTAAGTAGTCAATTTGCAAGCCACAAGTGATGACATTTGGTCCTGGCTCAAATACCTACTATCAGCCTTTCTAGCTTTTTCTATGGAAACAGAATACAAAAGAAGACTAAAAGTCCCCACAATTCCCCTAACTTTAATTTAATGATTATTTTTTCCTAGATTTGAGAACAGGTACCAGGAGCCAAATGGGGGTTCAATATGGGTTTCAATGCTGCTCAACATCATCAATGATTTGGGCGATGAAGCACAGAGGACCCTCAGGTCAGAGAAACGGGCAGATGAACATCAGGATGCTCAACAAGAGGAAGTACAAACCTCTGTCCCTAGGAAAAAGCAATCCTGATTATCAGTTCACAGCTAAGGGCCACCCAGCTGGAAAGCAGCTTTACAGAAAAGGCCCTGGAGGTTCTGTTGGACATCAAGTTTAACAAGAGGCAGCAATGTGCTCTCAAGGCAAGAAAGGTTAATGGAAATAACAGCAGAGGTCTTGGCCATGCAAGCCTGCTCTCATGTGACAAACTGACCTTTAGGCTTGGTTGCAATCACATAAATTCTGATTTCAAACAGATATGAAATTATTTAAAATCTAGGAAAGTGTTTCAAGGTAAACAAGTGCTGCTCAGTTTGGAAGTTTGCCCATAGGAACACTCAGTCAACAAATGTGACACAATTTTGTGGTGGAGAATAAAACATGAGTGAAAAAGGTGGTTTTTTGGCTTCTCTTAGTGGAGGCATGGTCAGGGGCCAGTTAACCCTTCAGAGAAAGGGGGACTGTGCCTGGGCACCCACACAGCCCTGGGGTGGAAGGGGTGTGAGAGACAGGGAGCAGAAAGGGAATATGCTCTTTGATTGAAGAGGTGACAGGAACAAAAATCTGCCCCAGCCACACAGATGGGATCATACAGCATTTATTTCTATCCCTGAAAGGGCACCTAATTGCTTGACTGAGAGCAAAATTTAAGGAAAATACCTGCTCTGAAGGAAAACTGTGAGAAACAGGAAAACTTGTTTCTGTTTTACTCTAATTAGTAATTTTGAATTTCTGGATGAAAAAGCTTACCCAGCTTCTATTCTAACAAAACGCTGTCCATATAGGTCAAAAGCTCTAGTAACACATCATAAAATTTATATACATAAACGCAAACCCAAATATATACACACATACTTGAAGGAAGGATAAGAGCTACTCTTTTTTTTTATTCACATCAAGATGACTGCAGTTCCCATTGTATTTTTGTAAAAACTACTGATAAAAATCATGGTTGACATGGTGATTATCATCTTTGCTATTGGTGGTGATGAGAGAAAATACTATATATTATTATCCCTCTTTTACCTCCCACTATATGATTTAAAGTGTGGTGATAGACATGCACAGAAAAAAGCAATGAGATGTGCAAGAGATTAAAGCATTTTCAGGATGGAAATAAAATTTTACTCTCAAAGTTCATGCAGTATTGGAAAACAACAACAACAACAAAAAAACACTCTCAAACATCCAATATAACAAAGTAAGAAAAATGGATCTAAGAGGCTCTTGTTATCCCCAAACGTTTTTTTGGTTTTTTTTGTTGTTTTTTTGGTTTTTTTTCATTTTCCCACTATTGCACCAAGTTATTAACTTCTAGTAAAGAAGAAAAAAACTCTGATAAAACACAACTCGCAACCATTTTTAATATATCTACTGCCCTTTCAAAATAACAGCACTGAGTGCATAAGAGCCTTTGGAAAATGGCACCTTCATAAATCTGCTGGCAATTCCTAAAAATATATTTAACACCTGCAGAAAGGATCTTTATAGCACCTTCCATTCCATCTTCTTTTGAGGCTTAGTATAAACCTTTACATGTGTTTTTAGGTTGCAACTGTAATGGTTCAGAATGACAACAGATTTGGATACTTTTGTGCCAGCTGTGGGGTAAAAGACAAGATCTCTGTCTTCTTTCTCACTGTAGAGAAAAAGAGCCCATGCACATTGGCTGTAGAGTCAGCTCTGGGACCTAATGGGAGCTGTTCCCAGGGGTTTTTAGGGCTGCAGAGGCCATGGATACCCTAACATGGATAAAAAGCTAAAGCACACAGTTCCTTTGAGAATCCCACAGGACTAGAAGCTTAACATATATAGATAAGCCAGAGAAAAATTTTATAAAACATCACAAATCAGCACTAAAAGTGTGATAAATACTTCACTCAGAGGCAAACACATGGAGGTTAGAGTTGTACCTGCCTGCAGGTGTTGCTAACAGACATCCCTTGTGAGATTTTGGAACACATAAAATACAATGTTTAAGACGGTGTCAACCCTTCTCCAAGCATGAGTCTAAAATACATGTTCATATGCCTAAGTGAAATGTGAAATACACATAGGGAACAGTGACCACAAAAAATAGCTCAAAAAAGTAGGAAGGAAAATAGTGTATACAGATATATAGATATAATATTCACTAATATATGTGTATGTGTATGTATATGTGTATGTGTATGTGTATATACATACATGAATAAAATTATGCACATAATTATTTAAAGCAAAATGCTTTAAGAAGGTTTGCTGGGAATTTCTCAAAGTCAGTGCAAGTTTCTGCCAATAAATCCTTCAGAAAACCAGGAAACTTTCCTGGATTTAAAGGATTACAAATTGTGAGGAACTAATCACAAATTTTAGAGACTCAGTAAATGCATACTGTGTTACAGGCCTAGGAAGACACACTATGAAATAAAGTAGATCTACATTTGGAGGCTGCTGAGGCCAGCAATGTGAAAATTTAAAGTAATGTCTGTCTCATTTATGCACCTCCCTGCTGCCAGAGAGCAATTTGCAGCCTCAAGCTCCTTCCCAGACCTGAGACTATTACGAGAAGATCATCATATTGTATTATCATGGAATTTGACTTGCAGCCAGGAGCTGGCACCTGCACACTTCCCTAGGAAGCAGAGGCTGTGGATTCAGTGCCCACAGGAGTTGTATATTCACATAAGTAGAGTTTTGGCTTCCAGTTCCTGTCCTCAGGGATTACTACTTCTGCCTGATATCCAATGGCTTTTGACAGCACAAACAAGCTCCTTCTGCAGAATTTAGAAGCAAAGTTTCATTTCTTGTGACAACTCCTATTTCCCTACTAAGCACCCACTGAAGGACAACCAATATATCCTTGCTTCCAGCCCCCTTCAGGTCTCTGTTTCATTGCATTAGCTTGCCTACACTTCACCAGGGTATTATGTTAGATACTTAGGGGGTGGCAAAATTCTCTTGGGATAAGTAATATTAATGAGGTTGCATATATAGGGTCTACAGACTTATTTCTGTTTAAATTTAAAGCCTGACATAAAGATTCAGTTCAGCTGAAGTGCTACAGATTTGAGGAAATACAAATGAAAACCTTCAGGAACTTAGAGGCTTTTCTAATAAATTCATCAATAATATGAGAGGAAACCTAGGTTACTGTATCTATTAAGAGAGCACAGGACAAATTATGAATGTTTCATTCAAAAGTCTACCCAGTTTCATTCTTGTTGCCTATGTCCTTTTTAAAACTAATCTGTAGACGCTTAGCTGATATTAATATCAAATAATCAAAATTATAAATAATATTAATAATTAATATTGATATTAATATCAGAGCCTCAAAAAAATAGTGCATCATCAGAGTTAACTGACATCAGAAAGACTATTTCTGCTCAAACTCAAGCATTTTATACACAAAATCTATTACATTTTAATAGAATACATTCGTATTTTTCAGCTTTATGTACATATATGAATATAATATCATACTGTGATTATAATATTATGCCATTTCAAAACAAGATAATCATGCTGACTCATGAATATGAACATTAATGTTCCACTGATTCTAAATTTCTTTTGACATAGTTTTAAAAATTGCCTACAGAATGCTCTTATGATGGGAATTTCACACTCTTTTTCAGGCTTTGAAAAAACAGTTGTCAAGGAAACTAATTAGTTCCACAGTCATAATTGCAGTAATGATTCATATAAAGAAGACTTGAAGTTAAATAGTGTAACAAACTTCTAACAAGTACTTAGAGTTTATGGGAGAGCACTGAAAGGAAAAAGCCCCTAAGCCCTTATATAACTGTTTTAAGAGAGAAATGTTCTATCTTTCTTCTGAAATTGAATTAAATAAGCTACTTTTTACTTGAATGTCTAGAGACCACCTATGTTATCATTTACAGAGGAGAATTAAGTTTCTCTGCTACAGCAGCTGTGGCAATAGTACAGAGTAGTTTAGATAATTATAAAAGGCTAAAGTTAGAATACATTTCAAAATAAGTAATATTTTTCTTTCAAATATGCAAAATTGAAAAATGGCTTATCCCTTTCCTAAGTAAGTTTTTACTTATTTTTCTACTTGACAGATATTTTTATTTCCTTGGGACAATAAGTTTTCCTACATCTATTTTTCTCTCTCTTCTTTTTCAATCATGGGAAATTTTATTTCTGAATGATGGCAATCACAAGGCCTTGCTTGTTTAAAAACAAGTACATAGAACCTATTGAGACCCTGAATTTCAATCAAGATGCAAATCAACTTCAATTCAAGTGCATAAAACAAATATTTGTACTAGAAGTGGATCTGAGTCTATGAATGAATTACAAATGTGTTTTCTTTTCAATAAATAAAAGGTAAGGATGCTTCCAATATTAAAAAAAAAAAAAAAAAAAAAAAAAAAAAAAAAAAAAAAAAAAGAACCTGCTATGGAATATTCAAAAATCTTGCAGAGATCTTGAAATAACTTTCCTGAAAATATATTTGAAGGAAACGCACAATAGACAAGAAAAAAAATAGCCAGTTATTTCAAAATTTTCTGATGGCACGCTAGTACATGACTCATTCCAGCTCATTGGCATTGTATCAATGCTAGTCAGGTGTTCAGATTGAAATACAGGCAAAAAATGCGGTTTGCATTGTAATAAAATCACCATTATATTTATTTGGCAAATTTTTTGTTGATCCTAATATACTAAGAATTTGGAAAGTGGGAGACAGAAAATACTATATTAGAGGTTCAGAACCTTATTTTTCAAGGGGTGATGATGATAGTGATCTAATTTGGAAATAATTATTTAAGATGAAGCTCATAATTTTAATTAAAAGTTTGAAATCTCTTCTTCACAGCATGTTTTGTAGAAATTAAAATTACCCATAATACTTCAGAAAATACCTTGTTTTAGGTTTATTGTTAACTAAATGACTTTTTAGTGCTGCATCAAAATAAAGCCTTATATTGGGAAGCATTAAAACACATATACTCACTCTTAACTAAAATGCAATTTTTCTTAAATGGAATTTCAAGCCTTCCTATTTACACACTTCAAAATGTGAACAAATTTTCTATAGATTTCAAATTTTGTAAATCAGTCTCATAGAAGACTAGTTTGTTCACTGTGTTAGGGTGAATCATTCAGACAGTATCTACACAAGACTATTTGAAATCTTAACCTCATCAGACACTAAAATAAATGCCTTTATTACATGTGTAGCTCAAAGCACATGTAGAGATGGGACTGAAATCAAGAATTCTAGCAAATTACTGGCTTAACCAGACAACAGGCAACTTGAAAAGCAGGTGTATCTTAAATACTGTATTTCATTATAAGTCCTATCAACAGGGTTGAAGAATCAATGTTTCTTCTATATGAAAAATTACTTCTTTTCTAAGAGAAAAGAGGGAGACAGGGTCCCATTTAAGGGTCCTGAATCAAATTTTTGCTGATAATAAAGTCTGGGGTCTCACGTTTTTCCAGTCCAAGACTTCAGTTACATTATACTCAACTACATACAGTGTACTCTGATTTGGAAATAATTCATAGAGAGAAAACACAACGAAATTAACTTACCTGTAATAATGTTGGGCTTTGGTGGCATGCTGAATTCATACAATGTTGGTTCAGAATAACCCAGTCTGTTGGCAGCTGTAATTTGTACTTCATAACCCATGGTCCATTGAAGATGCTCTAAGATGATGTGGTCTCTACTACCCTGTACTTTTTTCTCTAGCCATTGGTCTTCCTTATCTTTCTGTAAAGATCAAAATATTTCTTTCAATTCCCACAAACTCTTGAATTATTTGTATAAAGTCTGTATCTACACGACACACAAAAATGTGGAGTTGACTTTACAGAGGTTATGACCACTGAAATAAGCTAATTTTGGAGTTCTGAGTACTTAGGCTTTTTGTAATTTTGACTACTCCTTATCAAGTTTCCACAATGTGGATTTAGAGAATTTTGTGGTCAGACCTTTTAAAATTTGCGGCTTCAATTTATTCTTTGTTCCAACACTGGTTTTTATTTTATAAAACAGCAGGCTAATCATTTATATAATAAAATGCTAAAAAAATAAATTATGTAAGAAGTTTATTTTATACAGACATTTCAATTACATTTTGATCAATAATCATTCAAAGAAACTTGCCATTAAACCCAGTCTTGAATTTTTCATGAGTCTAGATGTGCTTATATCCAACATTAGTTATTTAATGAATAAATGCACTAATTGTAGCAATATGGGAACATTTCACAAACCAGTTGTATGCAAGAATATAAACATCATTGAGAAAGCATGAAGTACTATGTCTACACCTGTGAGAGGACACATGCAAATCTTTAGGATGGTATTTTAGACAAAAAAGGATTCTCGTAATTTCTCATAGTTCAGGTAATTAAGGGAACCCCATACAAAGGGAACAAACGAGGACTTACATTGCAAAATTAATTCTGGTATTTCATAAAACTGGAGTTCTTACCTTTGTAATCGCTACTTTGAGTGCTTAATACATTTAATTTTTGTTTTTGGTTTTTTGTTTTTTTTTTAATTAGTAGAATTTACACAATTTCTAATAGAAGGATAAAACAATATACATTGTCAACCAAAAAGGCATCTTGTCAACCAAAAAAGTCATCTTGTTCAAGGGGCAACCAATAACAGTCAGTAAGAATCCATGCATTCCTACTCTTATGAGACACTGATGTACAATAACATGGCTATAATATTTCTTGACAGACAAATCCAACCCATCCAACTCCAATCAGTGGGTATATACCATATGGGAAAATTTAATGCCAAACAAACTTATAATACCTGCAAGTATAACTTTTTAGCAGCACACTATTCAGCAGCCTTTATTTAGGCTCCTTGCTGAAGCATCTTGCTCTTCACTGACACAGGTTTCAGAGAAAATAGCATCTAATTCAGAGAGTTCAGGGACCAGTCATGTTCCTTATGACTAACTATTTTCTGTCCCCAGTCTTCAGAAAATAAAGGACACACTAAATTCCCTTGTGGGCACTGCTGCAATAATTTATTTGTTAGCAGCTCTGAGGCTGATAATTTTTCCATACTGACTTCACCTTTCATAAACTTTCTTGCTTTTTCTGCATTAGCATTGGGACTGTTACATGATAATTCTGAGAATGATCAAAATTCAACAAAACCTGTTTTCAGGAATATTTTCATCTGAGTGAAAGTTCCTACTTGGTGTAGTGATAGACTAATAAAAAACGTCAGCATGGTAGGTCCATTACAAATCATGAAAGAAAACTACATACACTGGACTAAAAACGGTTTATTCACCATACAGTGCAAAGAGTATTTTCTGTAAACTATATTTTCCAATATCCTGATGGATACTTTTTATTGTAATCACTTGACTTGACCCTGAGTGAATCCACTCACATTGTCACTATACTAAATTCCTTTTACAAAGTATATTTTTGCATAGTGCTGCTGAAATAGAAGGAGTTAATACTGATTGTAATATGCATATGAAAATATAGCTTAGTGATATTAGGAATAGCAGTGTTATGTGGGACTGTATTTTAATGGCTGTTTAAATTGGTGAAGTATGGGAGGAGCTAGAAAAAATACAGCTGGATTCCTAAGAATTTCAACACAAATCAGAAGTTCCCAACACAATCTCAGTATTGTTCACAGATGCCATGTGAATGTACTAGGAAATTCCAAAGTGTTTCAGAAACACAGAAAGATAAAAAAAAATACTGAATTGGAAACAAAAGGTTTAGGTTAATGCAGTTCCTGCAGAAAAATAAAGTATTGCAAACAGAGATATATTTTGAAAACAAATTGTAAAAACCTGTGTGATTAAGAGAATGAGGCTGCACTTCTGCAGACAGAATAACAAGGGAAAAGGCAGGTGTTCCACAATTTGGTCAGGTGAAAAATAATGAATGAGCTGAAATGTAACAGGACACCTGCATATGCTATGCCATATCATAATTTAGTTGAAACTGAAACCAAATGGGTGAATTGAGATAAATGAAACAAAGTCCAAGCCCTGAGTGCAAAGACAGAAAAGTTAGGAGGAAGAGGACCAAAGTATCTGGAAAGAAAGGTGTATTTTTAAGACAAACAGTTGAAATCTTCCAGAGTACTGTCTGCTTATGGCTTCTTAAAGAAGGAAAATAAAAACTTAAAAAGAAAGAAAAAAATAACATCTATGTCCTTCATTATAGCTGTTATTTCAGCTATATCTCATTTTCAAGTACTTTCCCCTAAGCAGAGCCCAGTAATGTGTCCACATTTGATTTATTGTAAGTGTAGAAATGGAAAAAGAGGGATGAGAACACAAATTATGGGTCTGCCAGGTAAATCTTCCCACAAATCTCCCTGTTTAATATAGGACCCTTCAAATACTAGCTTAAGGAGCAGAAGAGAGATCACTTTGTACCTTATTAGGTTGTTCTGTTATTAATACTTAAAATTTATAGAAAGATCTACATATGCACAGTGTTCTACAACAAAAGGAATGAAACTTCTAAATTACAAGCAGTCGTCTAGTTTGGGGGGTGAATTAATATAAATGTCTTCAATAATCATTCAAGCAACAAATGCACATTTACAGAAACTGTGATGGGATCTGCAACCTCAGAGATTAAACTGTTCCATTATTTACAACTTATTTTGTTTTCTGTTATGCAGAAACACTCCTTTACAAAAGGCCACAGATAATCTAGCAGGTCACTGGCAGTTACAGGGATTTTGCTGCCCACTTCCATTACTGTTCAGCCTTATTTTAACACAAAACAAAATTAACAGCAAAATCCTCATATCATTATTTCTTAAATGTGTATATATTGGGTTTATATAATTTTTGCTTCATATTTTTTTCATAATATAAACATCAGACATTTTCTTAAACAAAATCAGCCATTATTCTTAAAAAATTTATTAAAGAAGAGTCTAAGAGCTAAATTTTTAAGACATTTGTAACCTAACTACCTAAATACCCTGAAAAAAACAAAACCAAAACCACCACCACTCCCACAAAACAAACAAACCCACAAAAACAAAGCAGTGTAAAACTCCAGTCTACCATGAATTGACTGCTGCTCAAAACTGAGGGCACACATGACAACACTGGAAGTAAAGCCAATCCACTGTTTAGGCAGCAGTTCACCAGTCTGGAAATAACATTTCTCTCTTTAATGGTCATTCTACACTGTATCCAAAATCATATTATCTAGGAACTCATAGAAAGTAAGAAAAAGCGATTAACCCCCTTCAACTCTTCCATTATTCTCCATCCTCTCTAAATCTTTGAGTTGAAAGCTCAGCTCAGACAGACTTATTATGGTGATCCCTGTGATGAAAAAATGGACAGGAGATACCACACTGTCTTGAAAGCTGGTAGGAAAAAATATCAAGAAATCCTCACAGAAGAAAATCTGATCATTTAAAGCAGTGACTTCACAAAAATTAATCACACTAGGTTGGGGATTTCTAGGTCTGGTTAATACGGGTAATAAATTTCAGAGGCAAATACTTAACCAAGCACAAAACAGCTGGTAATGTGCATGGTGCTAAAATGCACAGAAAATTAGAGGATCTGGCAGGTAGACTGGAACCTAGAGATGCAAAAACATTTACCTGTTTCTTGGTAGGTATCTCAAAGCGGGAGCAAATGACAAATTATCTTTTTTAAAATATTCCATATCTATAAAGTTTGTTGTAGAACTCACCATAAAAGAACAAAATTAAAGTGTTCTACAATTAGAAAAGAGTGAATGTGCTTCAGAGTGAAGCACATAAACTATCAAACTCTTTTCTGCCAAAACTACAGTAACCCTGTCACAGGTCAAAAACAGGTGAACAACTTTTAGGCCTGTAGAAACCAGTCACTTTAGTAAATTTTTCTTTCTTCTATCAAAAGGTTAATAATAATAAAAGAGAGTTATTTTTATTATTCTGTTTTAATTCCAAATATTTACTAAAATTTTCCCTGCCAGGGAAAAACAAAAACAACTTCCTCCCCTCACCGCTCTTTTTTTTTTTTTTTTTTTTTTTCCCTAGCTTACTGTTGGCATTCTGTGACCTGGCAGTATAGAAGGGCTAAGATGCTAAGACATCTATTCAGAACTTTCTTGTTAAGCATAATGAAGTAAGTTTAAGCAGTGTCAACACTTTCCAAAGGCTGCTTTGTAGCCTGCCTTTCTCTGCCTGTCTGTGCCTGGTCACCTGGTTGCCCTGAGCTGCTGTGACAGCCACTGCTCCGTATCCCAACTGCTCCTTCCTCCTGGCCCTCCTTGTCCCCTCAACTTTCCCCTCTCACTTGTCATTTATTACTCTGGTATGTGGTGAATGACCCATCAGATAACAAATTACTTACAAATTCAGTACCCATTTCCATAATTTATCTGGATAAAGCTTCACATCTGTTGTGAAACACTTGCACATCATCATTTGTGTCCCAACCAACTTTGGAAGTACCATAAGCAGAAGAACCAAAAGGAGGCTTGAGTTGGCCCCCATGAAAAAGCTATTAAAGAATCCTTATGAGAAGTGTGGTCAGCTGGTCATCTCTGGCATCAGACAGGCTGCCTCCCTAGAGAATTCCCCTGACTGCTCTTTCCAGCAGGTTACTGGGGATCAATTTTCCCTTGCTTTACTTCTCCCTTCCTATTCTTTCCTAAGGTGACTCTGAAGCCAATGTGTGCCATCAGCCTCAGACTCCATCAATGAAGCTTTGTCATGCTTTCTCAACTTTCTTAGTGCAACATCATGAGAAAAATTGAGGCTGCTAATCATAAAAAATATGCAGTACCTAATACTCTGGAATGCAGAAGAAAATGTCAAGCTGCTTATTATCTGATTGTAGTCAGTAATTTCTGCCTATAATATGAAGAAATTGATGCTAGGAAAGGACTATTCAACATAATGAAATACACAATTTCCAGGAAAAAAAACTTTCCAATTGTCCTTAGCCAGGCTGTAATATTGCTTTAATATCTTAAAGGCTGTCCTTTCCCCCAGTTTAAAAAAATAAATATGTATAAAACTTACACATGGGTGAATTAACCTTTTGAAGAAAAAGCCATTGATGTATGGGCTGTTATCAAATATGCTCTTCAAATATGCATTGGTTCAGGTGCTAATAATGAGGCTGGCAATAGCTACAGGAAAGCTAATTAAACACTACCAATGGGGAAGATAGAAGAGAAGCAGTCAACAGATAATTAAGAACTTTAAATAGCATTCATTCTTTCTGATTAAAACACCAAAAAATTATTCTGCTTCTTTTGTTGTAGAAAGGCCTTTAATTTAGTCAAATTGCTTTTTCAATTGGAAGATCAAGGAGGTAAGGATTTGAGGTCCAAGGAAAAACTATCTTCATCAGTAACCTTTTAAGTTTCCAGTTACTGCTTAAACTGAAACTTTCCAACAACACAAAGGAATAGTCACCTTTTATACTATAATATTGTACTTTAGTCAAAGCACAGGATCAAAATCAGGTTTCCAAAAAAATTTTGGGATAGAACCAAAAGAATTTAGTGTTATTTTAATCATAAAACAGGTTAAATTCCGTATGCTGCATGAATGTATTATATCTGAACAGTTTATTTTGTACTCAGTGGTAAATAATTAAAGGCATTGTAATCTAACTTGGAATTTCAAATCTGCAAAGCTCCATTTTTATCTTGTATTGCATATTTTACTACCCTTGTCTCCTTTGCAATTACTTTTATGTCAACTGTATTCACTGGATGGAAAGTAATTTAAGAAGGTCAACTAAGATTTAGGGATCAGTGATAGCAGAATCACTTCTGGTCATTCCCTCAGACTACTCTTAAGACTGCTACCAAATATTTCTCCATTAATTTGGAGCTACTAATATTCTTTGGTTATATTTAGCATAGGAGAATAATTTTACATTCTAGGTTTAGTACTCAGACAATCCCTAGACTATAATCAAAAAGTTACACGATAGCAAACATCAGGAAATGTGACAAAAGCCTATTACAAGTTAAGGAACTGTCTTTTCCTTTTTGGTAATATTCCAACAGGTTCTATAGTTAATTTCCCAAAATTTGCTTCTTTTCTGTGAATAAATATAGTCCTCACTACCTTGCATTTAGTATGCCTAGATATCCAGTGTTACATTCCCAATTTTCTAGATTCTTAATCGACATGAAATTCTGCTGTAACACTCCAGTAAAATTGGTCTGCTCAGATAAAAGCACTACACAAGGAAATTTTTTAAAAGTGCACATTTTAGAATTAAACACATCGCTTTTGCCAGCTCTGCACCTAATTTGTCAATCCAATAATTTCCAAACATAGTACATCAGGAAATGTATTTTAGCTACATTAATAATAATAATAAAAATAAAACAAACAAACAAAAAAAAAACCTGCCATAATTTTTAAAATAGATTATATACTGCAGAAAAGCTTGTTTTCTAAACTTGCCAGATTTGATGAGAGAACCAAAACAGACCTGTCTAGACGACAGAATGCTAAAAAACTCTGCCCAATGGCTGTCTAAGAACAGATATGTGTCCCAAAACTCATGAAATTCCCAACAATGTGCCAATTATTTGGCTTTTGTAATACAAGACTTGGAATTCAGGCAGAGAGAAGATATGAAATGTGATCAGCTAATTAATGTCATTTACAATTAATATGGAGCACTGCAATATAGCTTTCTATCAATACAGATGCATTTATAAGAGTGAAAATTTGCTGTTCAAACAGCCTTTAAGTGTGTAATTTTAATATTTGATAATTTACTATGTTTTTAAAAGCTGAACATGAATATCCCACTTTTACTACACAACTGAAAAAGATTATAGTTTTCTTGATAAGATGAATTTTTAGCATACCTTTAGGAACAGTGGAGTGCTTTTTGTTTTTTTTTTTTTGTTTTTTTTTTTTTGTTTTTTTTTTGTTTGTT
>JAOTQP010000001.1:101851461-101907484 GCA_026413545.1 Cichladusa arquata
AGGGAGGTCATTCTTCCCCTGTACTCAGCACTGGTGAGGCCACACCTTGAGTGCTGTGTCCAGTTCTGGCCCCTCAGTTCAGGAAGGACGTTGAGATGCTCAAATGTGTCCAGAGGAGGCAACAAGGCTGGTGAGGGGTTTGGAACACAAACTCTGTGAGGAACAACTGAGGAAGCTGGGATTGTTTAGCCTGGCAAAAATTGGAGACTCAGGGGTGACCTTATCACACTCCACAACTCCCTGAAAGGAGGTTGTAGCCAGGTGGAGGTTGGTCTCTTTCTCCAGGCAACAACCAACAGAACGAGAGGACAATATCTTAAGCTGTGCCAAAGGAAATTTAGGTTGGATATTAGAAAAAATTTTTTCGTGGAAAGGGTGATAAAGTACTGGGATGGCCTGCCTGGGGAGGTGGTGGAGTCACCACCTTGGATGTGTTTAAAAAAAGATTGGATGTGGCACTCGGTGCCATGGTTTAGTTGAGGTGTTAGGGCATGGGTTGGACTCAATGATCTTGAAGGTTTCTTCCAACCTAGTGATTCTGTGATATTGTGAGCATTATTCCCATTCCCTCTCTCCCTGTGGGAGAGGAGGTTAAGCTGGGAAGGAAGGAAAATTTCACAGGTGAGTGATAGAGCGGCTGTGGTGGTCAAATGGTGTCCAGCTAGGGCCAACCTGTCACACATAAGGAGACATGAATCTGGCAGAAACATCATGGAATTTTTCCATCCTCCTTGCTGGCAACTGGCACATAATGTGTGTTCCAGCCACCTTCATACAGTTCATAATTTGCCATTTTTCCTTCAAGGACAGCAGTATCAACTGTCCTTCATCTACACTCCAAAATGCAGCTACATGCACATTGATGGTGACTTTCTGGTGCTCTGGTCTGCCAGTTCAACAGTGTGTTCAAGACCTCAAATGAAAGGTGCCTATGATGATCAAAGCGAGAGATCTGAGTTACTTGTTGAGGACTTGAAAGAGAATTAGGCAGCTTTGTACATATTTCAGAGGAGGTATATGGAAATACATAAATTAAATATAATAATAACAAATTATAACAACAACAAAAAATACTTTGGGAAGCAAAGGGGTGGGAAGTTAGGACATGAGTTCTGAAATCAAGACCGAACTCCCAACAGTGATCATTCACACAACCTTGCTCTATGATTCTACCTAAAGATGCCATCTGAAGCAGAAAATAGGGGTAAAGCTTGCCAAAAAGCACTAAGAATACAACGGTAAATCTAGAAGTAGAATCCAGGAAAACAATGTTAGTCTCTGGAAACCTTCATGAGAACATTATAAATAATATCATAATACTGTATTTACTAAAAAGCAATATTGAGTATGCACTTGGAAATTTGGATCCATGCAGAGTTCTTGGAGCATTACCCTGCCTTTAGAAGAAATATTCCTTTTATTGTCTCTCCAGCAATTGCCTGCTTGCTGTTTGGCAGCTCTGTGGTGAGCTCTCCATATGTCAGATTCACACTGGGGAATGGATGGAAATTAGGTGGACTTGACTAGGAGCACAACAGCATTTGTCTTGCCCAGGAAAGCAGGGGCTGTGATGTTTTACAAGTGGCTGTAAAAATGTAATAACTTAAAAAAGAGCCAGTAGTATCTTTCACAGTCCCTAGGGAACCTAATTTTTTCATTATAAAGGAGTATTTTTTTAGTTGCTTTAGGCCTTCTATCCAAGTTATGCATTCAATGAAAGCATTATTATTTATATCCATACTCTGTTATTCTTTTTAGTCCAGATTTATTAGAATTTCTATTTCTTTAGTTTCTACAGCAGTCCAACAAAGTTCCTATTAAATGTGAAGCTAAACGGAATTTAATGAATTTGGAAAAAGAGTAACTTCTACATTTCACGCTCTATTATTGGCATTTTGCATGAATTTGCCATTGAAACATAACTGTTTTCTTGTAAATAGAGCAGTAGAATTCTATGTCTTCCAGCATGTTTTAGCCTTATCATTTTATGAGATGGAAAAATATTTAACTCTAAAGTATAATCATGTCATGAAAAAATAATGTATCATCACGAGAATAAGAATAGAATTAGGAGGTCTGTTAAGATGAAATTTAAAACCTAACTAAGCAGTAGCAGTATTTGACTTGCCTTTCAGCCACGATTACTTTCCAAGGATGAATACTTTCACTGAAAATAAACCTTAGGGCATACCAAATATTAGTGCTACTGTGAATGTTTTTAAAATTTAAACAACATAAAAACACGACTATAAGTCTACATTTAAGAAAATGCAAATGTGTTATCTACATGAAACCTAAGGATGCGATTTTCTAAACACTCCTGGGACCTATAGAAATGAATGAAATAACTTATTTATGCAGTATTTAAAGAATCAGTGTATATTTTAGAATCCCCTGCAGACACAATGACTTTTGCAATTGCATTTGTGGAATTAACCCAGATATATCTGTTAACGTAGTATGTCCTCAAAAACTGGACCCACTTAGTGTCAGTGATGGTGTGATCTGTATATATCATATATGTAGGAAAAGTTATAACCATGGACTTCTGAAAAAAAAAGAAAAGAACCATTCTGCATCAGAATACATATTCCATTTGTAAAAGAATACTTTAATTAAGTATTAAGTATTAAGTATTGAGTAATTAAGATAAGGAAGTTGTCTCACAGAGTGTAACAAAAGTGAAGGACTGAAGAGTAACCTAAGAGAAATGCAAATTTCACTGCTTGCTAGGAGTTGAGATAGAAAAAAAATACTTCATAATAGAGAGAAGAATAGAGAAGAAAATACTTCATAAACTAGTGAATTTTTTTACAATGTGTCTATCTGTTATTTAAGTATAAAATCAGCTTATTCATCTTTCCATAGACGAATAATTTTTTCTCACAGGAAAATAGCCCCGGCCACAATGGATATTTTGATTTCTTTCACATTCAGTGCATAAATGTGTAAAGAACAAGTCCACTGCATACCATATCTGTACATTATACCATTGGCATATTTATTGATGGATATAAAGTTCCAGATATACTGAAAGTGAATTCACTTTCTTTTAGACTATCATTTGAAATTTTCCATTTTTTCCTAGTTGTTCTATCAGTATATATTTTCTTTCTAATCACAGTATCTGTGAGGTTTAGCTGGAGAATTCAATTTTGTGGATTGATTTTGCTTATTCACATTATTCACATAGTGACTAGTTGAGGAGTAGATTTGGAAGGAATACTCCAAAGAGAGAAAAGCAGAACAATCTCCTGTGAACTCTCCAAATTAAATAAATTATCTAATTTAAGTCAGTTAATTAATAAATTAACATGGTGCACAACAGCTCAGAGCTTAGTGTTATCCATTAAGAAGTGAAGCTTTAAGTCTCAAGGTACCCTTGGAGGACATCATGACACAAGAATTTACCAGGTATATTGGTTTTGGTTTAGTATGCTATATTAAGGCTTTAATACAAAATTATTAATAATTTCTGACAAAGTATGCCATGAATATTGTTACTTGTTTGGTTGGGTTTTTAAATTTTGTCAATCAGAAAAAGTCCTTCTTTTTATTTGAGAGATTCTTGTAATTTTTAAGCAAATCTAATGCATTTTAAAAAAATAACACAGTACAGGAAAAAAGAAACCACAGAAATTTGTTAGATAGAAAAAAAAAAGCAGAACTTCATATTATTTAAAATATTGCTTGCATGAATTTAATCTAGAAAAGTTCTTTTTATTGTTGCAGAATTTTAACTGCTGTCAAAATGAACCATGGGAAAGCAAAATCTAACACAAGATTTGCTATGAAATAAATTGTACCATAAATCCAAGTCAGTAAAACCAAAACAAAATTCCCCAGCTGCTTCTCTGGTCCAGGGTAGGTTGTTTATGTTACTTTATTACAGCAGAGTGAGAGGAAAAATGTCTGGCATATTAAACTGTCTTTTCACTGAAGTAATCTCTCAGAAATCTTCTAAGAATTGTGATATATTGTATAAACCATCACCAAGGAAAAAAATGTTAGGGGTACTAGCAGTACAGTTCCTCTACATTAATCCCAAAGTGGATCTTATATGAGGTTAATTAACAGAAATACCACATTGTTACATTGCTCTCATTGGAGAGGTATCTGCTGCATAGAACAATGTTTTTCCAGTTCCAAATTCAATCCCTTGAGGATGTCAGGTCTAAATGAAGAAGGATATAAATTTATTTTGAAACAAAGTAGCTGAGACATATTGTTGCTGAACTAATATCTTCACTCCTATATATCTGAGATCGTGGTGGCAGAGTGAAATTTCTGTCAAAGAAGCATTACAAATTTGAGGATGGTTTGGCTTTTTTTTCTTACTTCCCTCCCTTTAATATGAATCTATATTACTACAAAGGATAAATGCAGCCTGACTGCTGTGCATATTAATAAGTGGAGTGTTTTGATTTAACAGCACTTTGCTGCACCTATTGCTCACTATTTTACTACTCCCAAGGTAAAACTGAGTCCCTGGGAAATACCTGAATCTCTTTCAGAGGAAAAAAAATGAATAGCATTTTTATGAAGCTTAAACAGGTTTCTCTTTGTGATGATGATTCATGCTCTTTTAAGGGCAGGAGAAAAAGTCATGGGAAGACAGCAGTGAGCAACTTAAAGAGGAAAAGTAATAAGATTCTGTACAGATGTCTGAGACTCTTGTATGTTACAGAATATGAGGAACTTTGCCCAAAATCTGTCTGCCTGGGATGAGCAACAACTGTGTTATTTATTCTGTGTGTTTGCACAGTAGGAGGAAGAGTATAAAAACTCTTTTTTCTAGCTGAGACTCACAGTTAGCTCACAGAAATATTGACAAAATGAAGTTAGAAATTGCCACAGGGGAGAAACACAGGGGAAAAAATAAAAAAGGGATTTTGCTACACAATAGGCAAAATGTTAATTCATATGCAGAAACAGCCAGGCTGTCTCAGTTCCATCTGTCTGCCTTGCCCAAATAGCAATTAATTTCATAAATACTCATTCAAGCATCTGGCTATAAATGTCAGAATTCAGCTAACACAAATAAATGAGCTTTAATAATGAAAATATTTCAAGTTGCACATTCTATGAAAAAAACGATAATGATAGCAAATCATATTGTCAGTGAAATCACTGGTAAATTGGAGGCAATATCTAACTTTAAGTAATTCCCTAAAAGACCAAAAACAAATGTAACAACTTTAATAACCAGATAAAATGGTTCTGTTGCCAGAATTTCCATAATTCTCTGCACTATAATGTATAATTATTACATTACTTTTGAATAAAACTATAAGTGGTTTATTTAACTGTGAATACAAATAATAGCCCATGAAAAAAGATATACAGTGTAGTAGATCAGGTATAATTAATGTAATCTAATGTTCATTAACATGAGTAATTTCTTTACAAAACACTTTTCAGTAGCTGACATTAAAAATGCATTTGGCAAAAATAACTTTAATATTTTTATTAATATTAATATATAATACATTAAAACACAGTTACCATGTTAAGCTTCTTTCTTCCATGTATTTAATTTTTAATTTTATTGGGCTGGATTTAGAGATTCACTTTACAAACTGAATCAAAAGTAGCATCCCAGTTCAGGGATTTCCTTTGATACCTGTTTCTACTGAAAGAAATTTAGTCAGAAAAGATTAGGTAATCTATGAGAAAATTCTAGTTACAAAATGCACAGTAATATAAATTAATGAAAATAAAACAAGCAGGAGTTAAACTCAAGTGCCTAGAAAAGAGCAAATTTGATAATTTATTACATATGGAATGAGCATGAATCCAGAAGGTGGGGTTCTTCATTTAACAAACTTCAGGTATGAATAAATTTTCTTTAGAAATTCATTCATTTAAAAATACCTATAGTTCAACCTCCTGTATTTAATCAGAATAACAGCAGAGCACACAGGGAATGAAAGAAAACATTCCTGGAACAATAGTAATCTATTGAGACATACCATTGCATCAGTAAACCTTCCTCAACTTTATTCAGAATAGAAAGACACTTGCAGGAACTGCAAATAAAATAAATCACCTATGCAATGTTTTAAAAAAAAACAAAAAAACAAGCAAGCATGTATTATTTTTAGGCTGATTTTTCTGTTGTACAAATCAGACAATAAAATAGAATATTTCAAGAACAAATCCTGCTGCTTGTAGCATCCTATCAGCAACAGTTTGCAACTAGGATCTAGCTTTGATAGATTTTGTTTCCCATCACCATTACAACAGAAGTTATATTTCAAACACACACTCTTTAATATCCCTTTCTCCAAGTTTTTAGTTGTATTTCCTTGACTACCTTTATGATGATCAAGCCGGCTGCTTAATAGCAAATCTTTAAAAATGCAGTCAACTTCCATAAAAGGCACTTGTAGATATTAAAGGAAAGGGAAAGGGAAGTCAAAGAATAGAAAAGGGAAAAGAGAGAAGGAAATGGAAGAGGAAAAGGAGAGGAGAAAGAAAGAATGGACGATTAAAACTTCTTAAGTACCACTACATATAAATTTCAGGATAGAGAGTCCCTCAAACAACTGATATTCCTTGTAAGAAGATCTCGTTAAACTAAATGAAGGCATCCTGAATGAAAAAATTCTTTACAGAATGCAAGAGGTAAAAATGGAAATACATACTCATATTCAAAATCACACAATTCAAATACATTTCAAAATCACTCTTTGAAGGACCTAACTTTTAAAGGGTCAGGTCTCCTCCCAGTATTCATTAGCCCTTAATTTTATTAATTTAATAAGTGTTTTGAAACAAGCCTTTAAGAAATACTTTTATAATTGTGTGTGTGTGTGTGTGTGTGTGTGTGTGTGTGTGTGTTTTCATAGCATTGTCAGTTTTTTATAGCGTTGCAACTTATTGGACAATAATTTAAACAACATCCAATGATGGTTAACAGTTTCCTATCATGGCATTTAGAAGCAATAATTTAGTCAATACAAATTCTGGATCTCATGGGGACTGGTGAACTATGGCACAGTCCTTAGAAGAAGTGACTGCACTTTTTTTTTTTTTGGTATGTTCAGATCAGGTATTAGGAATATTGATATACTGGGAGAGACATGAAGCACTGAAACAGGTTATACCAAGACAAGAGGGTGAGTAATCGCCACCCCATGGATTTGAGACTTGAGTTAGACAAAACCACACCTGACCTGGCCTAGGACTGGCAGTAGTCTTGATTCAAACAGAAAGATGGATCAGATAAATACCAGATATTCCTTCCAACCAATTTTCTGATCCTATAAATTAAAGAGGAATACTGCCTTGGTTCTTGGAACTCCATTTTGCCCTCTGCTATAAAACCATTGTACAATTCTTAATGCAAAGATTTTGCTTGGAGGAGCAGCCAGACATTTGAGAAGGACTATACTAAAAAGTTTTTAATGAAACAATAAATTAATACAGTGAAATCAATGGGGATTTGGACTTCTACCAGATATTCCCCCTATGATGTGAAAAGACAGTATTGTTCAAAATGCTTTCTAACACATGACTAATGTTCTCAGCAGGGTTCATTGTTAAATATTTATGTCACTATAATTGCTGCAATTTTAGTAGTACAAATTATACTGCTAGATATAAAACCTGATGAAGTTAAACATTTTCATTAATCAAATTTAATTTCTGTAGACATTAGTTTTAAAATTATCCTGTAAGAAAAAATTCGAAGCCATTGGCCACCAAACTTACATTGGCAATATGAACAGAGAAAGCAGAATTAAGACATCAAAGTAAGTAATAATTTATTGAGTGAACACAAAATACTACAAAATGTAGTAAAATACTAACTGATGTAATCTCAATGCAGAAGGGCAATCAATGCCCTTATTAAGATAATTTACAATGTCATTTGTCCTATTGTTTTTTCTCTTTTTGAATACCCTTCAAGGCTGAAAAGAATGGTTACTGGAAGAAAACCCAGAAAATAAACAAGATCATTTTTTAGGAGACTACAAAAACATGTTCATTGTTAGCTTGTAGGCAATGCTACTATGTATTCCTTCATTTATATCAATGTTTGGAAACTGGATTATTGAAGAAGGAAGTATACTTTGAGAGGGGAGGCAGGAGTTAGTTATGAATGTATATTTCCTTTCTTCTACTCTTGCTGCAGCTAGGTCACTTTGTCTCATTCCCCAGTTGTATAAATCAAACTGGATTCTATCCTACATGGCAGAAACCAGAATCTCTCACTCTCTCTTGCTGGGCAGAAAGAATGAATTGTATGTCAGCTTTTCCTGCTCATTTTTCTTACTGTTCCTACAGTGGAGTTCCTGTTGTGACTTCCATCCCATTTGATATTTGCAACACAAAGTTGGAGTTGAAAATGGTATCCTACATTCAAAACTCTACCCATGAATTCTTTGTTACTGAAAGATCCTGAGCAGAAGGTGAGGTAGGCTTCCCCTGAATTCACAGCAGACAAAAGCTGTATCTTCTAATCAGGAGGTGCACCTGGAATTCATCCTGTTGAATGTTTTCACTAGTTCATGGGGTAGTAAATCCACATAGTTTGGCATCTGAAGATGCTGGTGATTGCTTTTAATATATCAGAATGAAACTCAGGTCTAAACTAGCAATTTATCCTGAAGTAGTCATTGATTATTGAGTCAAAGATATTCTGTCTTTATTAAAAAAAAAATAAAAATAATAAGAATCACTTCAGTTGGAAAAGACCTCTGAGATCAAGTCCAAGCTCCAGGGATGGTGACTCCATCACCACTTTCTGGACAGTCCATTCCAAAGTTTAACAATCCTTTCAATGAAAAAAATTCTTCCTGACTTTCAGTCTGAACTTCCCCTGCTGCAGCTTAAGACTGTGTCTCCCTGTCCTGCCACCAATTGTGGCCAAAATGCCTTCAAAGTCTAAGAAAATAATGATTTTTAAAACAGCACCTTCTCCCTATTGTCAGCAAAGTTCTATAGAGCTACAATTTCTTTATCTTGTGAGGCTTTACAACATATTTAAGATGTTTCGTGTAACCAAATGCAATTCACTAGTTTTCTTATGGTGTTTCAAAACTGTACTGTGTTATTATATTCAAATTAGAGGTGGCCCTCCTTAACCAGATGGACCTAAATTCCCATTACTACAAATATATCAGTATACTTACAGTGAAACAAAACAGATGTTGAGAATTCAAAATTTCCTAATGGTAAGCCAAAGGAATATCTGAGAGCACAGGGAATGAATGTTTTAAATACTATGCTCATAGAAGCAGAGAATTTTTCATAGGTAAATTCATATCTGTTAGCAAGACTTGTCTCTCAATTAAGACTGTTATTTAAAATTCCAACATTTTCAACTTCACAATAATTCTGCTTCCTAACAGTAATTAACAGAATATGTAAAAACTGCGTGACTTTTCTCACTTAAGTTGCTGCAGCCTTGGAGCTGCCTAAGAAGCGGGTTTTGACACAGGAGTTCTGTCTTTTACCCCCCTAAGCCGTGCACTTTTCAACAGTGGAGCATGAAAAGTGTGAGGAAAAGAAAGTCTACTTGCTCTGTTACCCAATTCAGGAGCTGGCAGAAACCTAACCAGACACCCTTGAAATAAGAATAAAGCAGCTCCTGATTTCTGCTATCTCCACAGAGGCCATTTTCATGATCCCAAATGTGTCTTTCCTAAAATTCTCTACTCTGTAAACAGAAAGACCTCAAGGCTGACATGAACGATGATTTCAAGAACTGGTTTTTTGCTTCTTACATGCAAAGATAATTTTCCTTCATAACTTCCTTCCTCATCTCCATCCTACTCCTGTATACTATAATTTATTTCTTACCCCTGAAGAAAGAAATGGGGAGATAGACAAAAGGTCATAAAAAAGAGATTAATTTAAAGATACTGTGAAATGTAATACAGATCAGGCCATGCTATTATTCTGTTGCTCATTCTTGTATGTGGCTGAAGGAGAGCTTTATTCATAACCACTCTGTCATTCAGTGACCTTGAAAATACTTAAAGAATACTCTCTCATCCTGGAGCACTTTTCTGTTTTGTATCACAAAGTGCAGAGAAATTTTATATACACATAAATATTCCATAAATGTCCTTTATCTTTTTCTAAGTAGACAAGCAATGTACAATAAATGTGGATGAATACAATACACACTTGAAAAGCAAAATTTGCAACTGCACCATGTGCCTCATTTATCAGTTATTCATACCCAATACTTCACTACATCAGTCATTCATACCCAATACTTCACTACATCAGTCTTTGCTTAATAAGATTTACCTTTACAAGCCACATCAGCAAGACCTTTACAGCAGATCAGCTGGTCACCATATATTTTAGCCTGAAGCTAAAGGGTGAGGGTCTAAATAGGAAATAGACCAGAATTACCACAATAGCATCAGGTGAAATACATTTGGAATGACTGATTCTCCATTTAATTTCCTATCAAAATATTTACTACATACTCTTGCAATAAAAGTATCTTCCATTTGTTCCTACAGATTTTCAAGTCTGTGTCTTAAGAAAACCATAAATCACATTTTGCAATGAGCTTTGACTGGTTGACTAAATGCAATTACAAACACGGAATTACAAGGAAAAAATGAGTAAGCTCAGATAGTGGTTATATTTGCATAACTCAGTTGCTTTTAGTTCTGAACTCATGCTGTGCAGTAAATTGTCTGGATTCTCTTCACTTCTCATGACATTTTATTCACCTTTAAATGTAAAAAGTACATCTCTTTCTCCTGATGTTTCAGGTCTGTATAAAACCTGAAATATTTGAACATACTTTTCTCTGTACACTTCTCACTTTCCAGTCTCTCTAATCCATCCATGTAATTTAGTTTAAGACATTTATTTACAGTTCAACCTTTCAATCACAAAAGACTTTTACAGCAAAGATTTGGATGGAGGCCAAAATTAATATAGAGACAGAATTAAAGGGTTGAATAGCTTTCTCACAAACAGGTATATACACAAAATAAATTGGATAAAACGTGGTCTTTGTCTTCACATTTAATTGTAGCCTATAGTGGTTATAAAACTGCATGCATTCTTTCACTTTTTTTTTTTTTTAATGACAACTTGCCATGGAAAATTTTATTGGCAAATTGCATAATGCCATCTCATCCAGAAAATTAGTGTTTTTTTAAAACATAAGCATTTTTTATTCATATTATTTGCATCAGGTCTTACATTATAGCATAATAATATATGTGTGTATATATATATGCAATTCCTGCCTTCTTGTAATTTCAAAGATGGCTTTAAGTTGAGAAAATTATCTTGAATCAAGCTAAATACTCAGTTTATTTTGAAAAAAAATTAGTTTAGGCTTATCAATAGTATCATTGGTATGATACTTTGGTATGATACCACACATTTTTTGAAAATATTACCAATTATTGTTTACTGAAAATGGACAATTTCTGAAATGAAAACACTAATTTTAGTCAATCTGACAACGTGACAATAAATATGAGAAAATAAAAAAGCTCGGCATAAAGCAACAATATATTTTTGGGGTCTAGCTTTATAGGGGTTTTCATCCATGATTTTGTTGTTCTTAAACAGCCTGCCTAACAGTCTGATAAATGAAGGCCTATATCCTAAAGCTCAATTCATGACACAGAAATGTTTTCTGAATGGGTTATGCCATCATTTAACAATTACAAAAACCTCTGAGTCTTCAGGTAATTCTAGATTTGCGGGGTACATACACAGTATTCCAGAAAGGAATAAACACTCCTAGGAATAGTAACTGTTATTGTTGAACTGAATGTGCTCACAATTCATGTCATAGAGAGTCAAATCTGACAGATATGCCAAGGAATTAAATGTCTCAAGATGTATATTCCCTCTGGGACTGGCTGATGAATGCATTTTTCCTTCTGCTTTTCAGCAGAGTAACCTGATCTAGTGGAAGGTGTCCCTGCCCATGGCAGGGATTTGGAATGAGATGAGCTTTAAGGTCCCTTCCAACCCAAGCCACTCTATAATTCTATGATTCAATAAAGTTTTGAAGTCTTCTGAAAGAATGTCCACCAAAATGTCCTGCTTAAGGACAGAAAATGAATTTAATAGTTTTATCCAAAAACCTGATCTGCACAGACAAAAACAAAAACCCCACCACTCTCCCAAAGAAATCAAAACACACCACACCATTTCAGAGTTTGGAATGGTGTATATATATATATATATATATATGCACATATATATCCATATACATACATATATAATAAAAAATAAAAGAGCAAATTGAATGAACTTATTTTAAATTTACTGGTTTATGTTTTTTGTTATTAAGAACATTTATTATGAGTTGTCTACATCATGGATACCTTGTAATTGGTATAGGCAATTCAAAACTAAATAGCACAATACAGAGGGTAGGGGACCTCAAGTTTTGATTACCTCATCAACACAGGTGTGTACATAACTTCCTCTAACTTTAAGGACATGTGTAACAAAAGGAGCAGCAGTACCATGCAGAACAGACAGCACAGCAATTTAAGAATATATCTTGAGTAACAGAAAACACTTATCTTCTATAATGCCCCTTAAAACACAGGTAAATGCATGTGAATAAAATAGTAGAGACAGGACCTGGTTTGGAAAAAAAACCACTCATTTCACAACAAACTCCAAAATATGGAATTTCCATCCATAGAGACATTTAGAACTCAGGGAAAAGTCCTAGCAAAACTTGGAATTTGGCCCTGCTGCAACCCAAGGCAGTTGGAGCTGATAATGACAAGGCTCCTTTTGGGACCTCTAGGAATTTAGGAAGCTAAATTATTCTAGGATTTCATGAAGTACATGAAATTTAGAGTATACTCAGATGAAAAAGGAAATAAACAGAACCTGCTGAGATTTGAATGTGAAATTACAAAGAATTAGTTATTTCAGATTTGAGCTATAAGTTGTTAAAACTCAGAGAGAAAAAACTAATGTTATGTTGAAAGTAAATATTTGCATTAGTGCTTGTAACTGGATAAGTCCTTACTAGCTGAAACTGAAATATTACATATCTTGTTTTTTAATTTGCATATAATTAAGATGCTGTACAAGCTCAGATTTTTTCCTTAGGCTATGTTTATTTTTCAGATAAGTAATATAATGCAACTTTTTGTTCACCTGCTGAGGGTTTTCTTTTCTTCCAGAAAGAATAAGGATTTCAACATTTCTTAGACAGCAATATTTTTCATCCTTTAATTTTGCCTTATAATGGAAAACTGTAAAAACATTTATATTTCACTTCTTCTTGCCCATAGTATCTATCATAAGGCTTCAAAAATTATTGTCTCCTTTAGTAAAATATTCACTAAAGAAATACAAACTTATGTTGATAAATTATCTTTGGTATATTTTGATATTTCTGCATGAAATATATTTACAAGTAGCACTTTTACTATTGAATAATATTATACTTTGGGACATTATTTGTAAAGTTTCTGCTTTCTGCCATCCAAAGAGTAATCTCTCATATCAAAACGAGAAAACATTCTTGACACATAAATAGATTCAAAAAAAGCATCTCATGTAGCATGGTATTTTTAAGATTTTCTATACCTTTAATTTTTTACCCCACAGTTTGGAAATGTTTGTATAACTGTAGCTTATATAATTTGTCTGCTCTAGAAATTATTTTCTGTTAGTATCCTACAAGAGCTAGATTATAATTCCAGGGATAATTTCACTAAAAGTGTTCAACTCAACAGAATATCTCCTGAAAAAACAGCTAGACTTAGAGATGTCAGTGAAGATCAGAGACTTTGAGTTGGTGAGGTTTTTGGGTTGGTGGGTTGGTTGGTTTGCTTTGCATTTTCTAGGGGGTCTGTGTTTTGTTGATTTGGTTTGGGGGTTTTTCTGTTGTTTCTGTTTCGTTTCTTGTTTTCCAGAAAAAATAAACAAGATGAGACATTTCTGAGTTTTAAGATCGTCACTTCACGCTACAAATTGTTCCTGATACAAGAAATTCTAAATTATCTAGGCTTTAATACATTAGCAATTTCCCTAGAAACTCAGGAAACCCAAAACTTTTCTCAAATGTCTCTAAACTCAATAAATGAGAATAACTGCATTAAGAAGTCTTCCAAATTTATTAAGGTTTTATATAAAACATCAATAGTTGAATTTTAAGAATTAAAAATTAATTAATTTAAATTAAAAGAAATCACAAGATCAATACTTAGAAATAGGACCCCTGATCTGAAATCTGAGAATTTCCAAACACAAGTAGTTTAGATGAAGCAAAGGTGGGGATGTGTGCAGATGTGTGTGGGTGTGTGCATTGGCTTCACAAATACCCAAATGTGTATCTTTCATCTCTGAGAGTGCCAGCTATCCACCTTTGTCATAGGTGAATTTCCACAGTAATCTGAATATGAGACTGTGTTTATCGTATTCCTCATGTTGTTCTATCACCAGCAAATTGAGTAGCAGTAGAAAGAGACATCTATTTCTTTGTATTCCACTCACAGAAATATATAATGCTCTGAAAAAAAAAAAAAAATCTTCATCTGTCTACCTGTAAATTGAAGAACAAAGAAATAAAGGGTTTTGTATTCCTGTTGAAGCCATTCAAATGTTTTCAGAGACTGGCACACTTTTCAGGTTCCACATTTCCACTGTGGTTTGGATTTGTGTAACAGCAAATTCTTTACAAATGCATTATTTGCTGCCTGTAAACCACAATTACTAATGTCTATAATGTTATTAAGACAAAACGAGACCTTGATGGCTTCTCTATTAGAGTTTATACCAGTGGTGCTTTCTGAGGGATTGAATATGAAGAACTGAATTTCAGAGATTCTACCGTGTTTCCTCCTTGGAAAAGTCAGTATTGCATGAAATGGAAAAATGAAGGAGACTTTTTCTTGTGAAGTCTTCATGGATTAGACAGAAGCAGAGCAGTTGATGTCTTTTCTTTAAAAACAAATTGCACAGGGGATTGTGGTAAGGTGATTTTTCCCAGCACAGGTGTCTTACACCTTGTCCCTGGTTTCTTTGTGCCTACAGAAGAAAGCCTGGCAAATGCTCTTCCCCTGTGGTTATCCTCTTACTGATGGTGCATGGGCACCTCCCACACTCAGGAATTTACACCCTGCCTGGGTGGAAGGATGAAAACTCTCCTTGGAGAATTTATCTTGTCATGGCTAACTGCATTTCTGCTACTTCAAGATTAGTGGGTTTCCTTTCACTTTTGAAAGAATCATAAATATCTGGGCCCTGAGGGGAGTGTTCCATACTCAACCATCTCCCCTTGGGACCCTGGTCCACAGAGAGCTCCAGTGTAAAGTTGGATTTGCTGGTAGCCTGCAACAAAACTATTTTCATATTCAGAGAAGCATCTAAAAAGTACAGAAAAATCTCACTGCCAATTGGTTCCTGATCTCTTGCTGAACTAGGAGAGTGTTGATTATGATTTTAAATCCCTTAATAGACTGAAATTGGTGTATCAGATGATTTCTTCACTTTCTGTGTTCTGCTTCAATAGCTGCAATCAGCACAGACTTTCAAATGAAATCTTCTTCATTATAAAAGACAAAGGGGAGAGAACAGGGAAATAGATATTCCTGGTTACAGCTCCAAGACTAGAATTTTCTCCTTACCTGAAAACAGCTCAAACTGGTAAAGTTTGAGACAAAAGTCACCTTTAGAGGGATTCTTTGAAGAAAACAGCAAATGAAGAGAATTGCAGACTGGATTTGCATAGAATCCACTTCATACTGCTTAATCTTCCTGATTAAACTTATTTGTATTTACTGGAGGATTGATTAGAGAAGAATACCTAGCAATATTGATAAGCAACTATTGTGGTTTTCATATAAATAAAACAATTATAATCTTAGTTGAAAAAGTTTTCATACATAGCTATTGGATCATAACCAGATGAAAGTTAATGACTTGCTAGCATTAGGAGCAACTCTTCTCAAAAAGTGTTTGAAACACCTATCAAACACCGCTTAATGCTTTATTCATAAACTTGCTTCTGTAGCCACATTTCTGTGAGGTTTGTTTTATTTTAAAAAGCGTTTTTCCTTGATTTTATCACTTTATGGTTGTTTTTTTCTACTGTGTGAAGACAACTACACTATTCCTTGAGGTCACAGTAGAGAGGGAGCAGAAGACTCAGTTTAGCCTTAAATATATTGGAATTCTAACAGTCTTCCAGGTACAACATTTTCCTGCATGTAGATTTTTCTGTCTCTTTCCCTTGAAATATGTTTTTGGAATTTACACATTTTGTACATTGTGGCAAGAAAGGTCTGCAGTTTTACCGCTCTTGAGTTGAATCAGACTGATAAATAACCAGCCTGTACAATTTCAGAATATTTTGTCACTTACTGCTGGGAAAAAATCATGGCCCATGCATTATGTATGCACCACCACTCGAGATATGCAAGCAGTTATCTGTCCCTATGTAAACAGCATTTATATCTGAATCTTAGCCATAAACCATCCCTAAAATGTGAACAGATGGAAAAAGTGGTTTTGTTTCCATTAAGGAATATTGACTGAGTGTGGAAATTATGATGATGCAACTACAAAGAGTAATACAGAAAACTGACTGCATTCTAAACATCCTCCTCACTTAGCTGAGATGATGTTGAGCCATGGAAGGGAAGTGGTTCTGCGTTACTTAAGCACAATCAGAAACTGTCTCAAAAAATATGCATTTGTTATTATCCTTTAATAGACTACAAAGTATCCTAAGTGTCTCAAAAAGCAGAAAGAAAAATAGAAAAGCCTTCTCACTAATAAAACACTCTTTGAAAAATCTTTCAGGAAATAAAAATAGGGATTTTGGAGAGGGTATCTCAAGATTATCTTAACATGACACTGTAAATAGGGCAAAATATAAATGGAGAGAAGTTTAAATGGATATTTTAGAAAAATTGATGAAACCCTCTGAATTACCAGGAAACATATAAAGGCTCAATATTCCAGAAAGATTCCAGCTACATTTAGCAGAATTTCATTTTTAAAAAAAGAACACTAATTTTTTTTTTTTTTTTTTTTTTTTTTGACATTTCCATTTGCAAAAGCTTTTTGTGTTCTGGATTCTTACATCTTTTACTTGGTAATATGTTTTGGTTTTCTGGCTTAGCCCTGTAGTACTTCACAAATAGAACAAGTTTCCAACTTATTATAGAATATCTACAGGAACTTATGATAAATGCAACCAGGTTGCTTTTGATTTCCCTATAAAACTACATAACATAGCTTCAATAAGACTTATGAAAACAAGATGTCTTCTGTTTAGCAAATATTTGACAATTTCAAGTAGTTTTTGATTTCTAAAATAGTTCAGAGAGCAATTCAGAGAAATATAGGATATACAGTATCAATCTTTCTGTACAGGGGTGTATCAGTAGAGATTTCAGAAAACATAATGAATTAATTATGAATACAGCATTAATTTTTAATATTGCCCACTGTCCTTTTAATATTTATGTAGTTACTACATCACTCTTTGTAGACCAAGATGTCTTTTCAGGTTGTTTTCATATTTACTAGTTTTTGTCATAACTTGGAGTAATTTTTGCTAACATACGTTATTAAGAAGTATCTTTAATATGTCCAAAATTGTAAGTGTGACCCATTTTGTTTTCTCAACAAAACCTTTCAGCCTACAGTTAGGAGACAATGAAATTAAGAGGAAAACATATGCTTGAAAGACAGTACACCCCCTGAAATCATCCATGTGGAAAATGAGAGTAAAGTGTACAAAGGAGGGTGTGGGAAAATATTTTGACAGTGTGCAGGAAGTAATACAGCTTTCTGCCAAAGAAATGTCTAATATGAGTAGGAATGGCAGCAGAGATCATAAATACTCACAATCTGCTTCGTGGTGGTAACATCTGCATAACGACTGCAGGTATTTGCACCTATCACTCTACTCCAATTTTAGAACCATAGAATTCAAACAAATTGGACACAAATGATTCCAAGATCAATTCATGTTATACAGAAATCTCCAAAATGAGCAACAACATAAAACACTCAATGTTGGAAGAATGTTTCAAAAGGAAATTGAATTTTTGAAGAAGGCAGCTCCAGTCAACTCTAGTAACAAGGGTCTACCAAATTACACCTTTCCTACTGTAATCAATTAATATTTTAATAAACTTCACATCAACAGAAATAATAGGAAATAAAGTTTTATGGGGTGTAAGGTTGATATATTTTTGTTAAGCTAACAAAAGGACAGGTTTCTGTTCTGACTTCACAATGAAGTTAATAATCTGTGTGATTGACTGATTGACTCTGTAGTCATTGGGTTTTTACTCATTTGAATACCTTGCACCCTACTACACAGACTGGTCACTTCAGGTTTAGTGTTCTTATCAGAAAAAAAAATGTTGCAAATTCATTGAAGGAAATAGCTGTGAGAATAAAAGTCTATAACTTGACATGTAACATTGCATGAAAAGAAAGGAAGAAATACACCAATATCTATTAATATGCTTGCCCTGCAAATAGAAGAAAGTGAATGTCTTCTTTAGATCTTCTAGCATTGAAAGAAATTCAAGCTATACTGGAATAAAATGAATGTTACTATGTTTTACATTATTACATTTATACACACAGTCAATGGGTTGAACTAAGGAAAAAAAAAAGATAAGGAGTTATAAACCTTTTAATGGAATACATGCTAACTAAATGTTCATTATATGTTTCCTTGAACTAATTCTGTAATTTTGAACATGTTCAGTTTAGTGCAGAATTTGTGTATGATTATAGGATGTGAAAGGGGAAGAGAGAACACACATTAGATTTGCTATATTTTTGTCTCCCGTGACTCTGCTGATCACTGCAAAAGCATTTATCTCCTGAAGTATTAATCAGAAGACTGCTGAAGCTGCCTTAACTTGCACTAAAAATACCAAAAGGCAGATTTGGATACAAGAGTTAACATTACACTCCATGACCTCCTCAACTCATCAGAGCCCTAAAGAACTCGTCTGTTTGTGGAGGCTTATGCTCTTTTCTGCTAAGAGACATGCAAGTAAGCACCCTTATGGAGGACATTTAATGCTTCTTGAACAAACATTATATGCTTTTTAAACAGGTATCTTCAATATTAACAGGTATGTAGGAAGTTACTAAGTAGCTCAAAATCAGTAATTAGTGCCCAGGATTCAATATTATATAACAGCTTAAAGTTTTTAATTTAGCTACAGACATACAGACATTCTCAAACACAATGTAATTTCTACTCTCTTTGAAATTTATAGCTTCACAAGCTGGCTTTTGTCTGGACACGAAACATGGACAACAATTGTAAAATTTTTCAAAATAAAAAGTAACAGTTGACTTCTACAAAGTTGAAGGACTATTTCTAACCGGTGTAGAGAGGTCTGCACTAATACAGAGAAGCAGGTATTGGACTAAGACAAAGAAACAGTTAAGGTATACTTACAGTATTTTCCTTGGACATTCTTCTCAGTTAAAACACTTCCATTTATTATTTGTATACTTACTTTGAACTCCATGGGAGCGAACTATTTTCCAGGTTTCCGAGGCTACCTCTTTCACATCCACTTGGTAGTGGTGAATGGGGACACCTCCATGTGAGTCTGGCTTATTGAACGACACCTTGGCCGTGGTTTGGGACAGCTCCACAACGCGCACTCCGTACGGATTGGATGGCACGTCTGAAAAGGTACAAACACAGTTCAAAAATCAGCAGCAGCTGGACAGACCTAAGCAGCTGATAATCTACCCATTAAGCTCTCCTTAGAGTCCTCAAGGAAAAAAAAATATATTTAATATGCTGCAATAATATTTTTGTTAGATAAACAACTTAAGCTTTCGACTACAGAGCTGTAAGAAAACCATATTCCTTGTATGCTAAATTACTGCAAAAACATTTTCCATTTTTGCCTTTCTTTTATAAAATGATCTTTTTTAATAGCTAATTTCATCCTAGAAAAATGTAAGAGATCAGTTTGTTGGCTGTATAATTATGGAAAAGAGAATAATGAATTTTATATCAAATTTAACAAAACAAACAGTTGCAGCTAATCAGATCATTCAGAGTCTACATTCTTTTAAATAAGCTTATGACAAAGAACCTTACAAATAATTTGGCCATTTTATGGAATTCTGAAACACAGCTGAAAACACAAATCACTTTCTCTTTTTCTGAAGACTGATTTCAAGCTACTAAGAAAATATGTTAATGGAAGGTTTCTTATCTTCTGCTCAGCTTAAGAACTAATTTGCAAATTAGGTTGAAAGAAACATTTTCTCTGAAATCAAAAGCAAGAGTAGATCTTTCAAAGTAGAAAAGATCTGTGAAAATTAAGCAGGTCTTTGTAAGTATCGAAATACTACCTATGAAACAAAAGCAAAAAATAGCATTGGAGTCTGTACATCTTTAAAAATAGAAATATTACATTATTTTAACAATTTGTGATCAAACACATAGAAGTCAAAAGACTAGCTTTTCTAATTGTCCTACATTTTAAAGAGTTATTATTATAAAAAGTGATATTGGAAATGATAGGAAGAATTCTAATTCTGTGGACAGAACACCAGAGTTTAGAAACATCATTAAAAATTTCTTTTCTGATCCATCTGAAAATTATTTACATACCTTCTTCCAGATTTGACATTGCTTTTGTCTCCACATTATAAAAGATACTTTTGTAAGAACATGCCAGAATTTGAGCCTAAGCCTGTAATTTGGTTAGTGGGTAATGAACCATTTACATAAAATATTGTCAGCATTCAAAGGCTGTCAGACAGTTGTGAATAAAGAGAAATCAATCTGAGTTTCACCCAGCATTGGTACTTGAATGAAAATGAGACAAAAATTTCTACAAAATATTAAAGAACAGATTGAATGACATATTCAGCCACAAATTCTCAGGAAAAGGACACTGCCAAGTCTGGTCTAAAGGGGCTGATTTGTATAACCTCTTAATTATCAGAAACTTAATTTTTTTTCAGAAGAACATCTCTGAGAGTTATCAGACTTGAGTGTTTTAATGCAAATATCATACCTCTTACAGCTGTCATTTCTGATTCCAGGTCTTCTGAAATCTCCAATACTTGGTGTTCATCGGGTTAAAACCAACATAGATTTTATTTATATGGATAAGAAAGTTGTAATGTCTTTTACTTAAAGACACAACTATGTGAATCCATGACATTACATATTTTTGTAGAATTCAAGCCTCAGCTTGGGGGATTCAAACCTCTTCCTATTTCAGACGACAATTATCCGGATATGGGATTTTGCAAGAAATTTTCATGTTTCTTAGAAAAAGATTGAAGATTTATGATGAGATAAAACATGAAGAAATGTAACCAATTTGCTATGAATCCATGAAAACACAGACTTGGCTTTTGGATCTCTTTCTAAATAGACCAAAAAGTTTGGGGCTCTTTAGAAAAAAGAAATTATGTTCAAAAACCACACAGACTGTTATTTTCTGTGACCGCATAGAAAAAGAATGAATTATATTAGTTGCTTGCTAAGTCAGTATTCAACTCTAAATCAAAGGAAGATGAGGATTTAAACCAGCTTGTGACCCATCCCTTTCCTTCAGATTCTCCTTAGAGCTGAGAGAAATACTTATTTTATTTTTTTCCCCAACATAGGCATTAAGTACATAAACACCATTCTGTGCACAGATGTCTTCTCTCCTGAGCTCAAATGGCAATTCTGAGAAGAGTGGGAAAAACACTGTGCAAGAATCCCAGCAAAGCAATCCAGGACAGCCATACCTATGCAGAATAGCACTGTATGAGTCATGTGGATACCATCACTTGGGAAGATGAATATCAATACTCAGTACTGAAGATGAATGCTCTTTGTATTCAATTGCAACCTAAAAGCTGCTGTGGATACCTACAGTATTAAAAATAGCTTCTAAACTTCTGAAAATTCTTTTTCTCCTGTTAAAAGTGCTCAAAAATAAAACACACAGGAACAGAGATGAATGAATGTCTAATTTCATTCATACTATTTTTATGCTACTTTTTGGATGATATTTATTAATAAGGCAATTCCCTGGTGTTTCTGCATCAAAACAATTACTTGGTCTTCGGTATGAAACAAAAATGTGCTATTTACATATCCACCCTGTTTTTGACTTTCCAAATGTCAAGGAGGCCTCTCTTCCTTTTGTGTTAACACCTGTGTGTGGTTAAGTATAATAAGCATGGCACAAGGAGGATGAAATCCTTCAGTAAGAACCTTATGTTTGCTACTGCAGGTTCAAGTATAATTTCTGTCAGAGGAAGATATGATTCCAGTTGATAATAAGCATGAAATGAAGCTCCTTTGAAAACACAGTATGATATTTTGTGTAACTAGCACAACGCAATATGTTTAGAACTCACTGAAGTGTAAAATACATCCACAATGCTATTTTAAATATGCATCTCACATTCCAAGCCACCCACATATGCAGGTAAGTTTTATGCAGTTTTCAAAGTTGAACTATAGCAGTTCCAAGGAAGAGAGTGAATCACCTGAAGAAAATATGGCAGGAGACACATTCCTGGTGAAAACCAAAACCAAATACAGGCAATCTCATCAAGATATAATAAAATACCTACTATCTATTTCCAGCTAGGCAGATCTATAACTTTTTTCCCCAAAGAAGATCAATAACAGCATAATGAACTGAATCTAATTCTGTAGTTCTCTAATGAGTATGATTTTGATCATGCAAGGTATACAGCCCTCTGGTCCTGATCCAGCTAAACATTCCTGCATTTGAGCTGTCCCCTGTCAGCTCCAATTACTTGGAGCATTTGCTGTGGTTTTCATGCTAGAATTGCAAGGCTTTTGGATCAACATTTAGCAGGAGTGAAGAATAATTTGCAATGTTGTGGACTCTGAAATCTGTGGCTGGAAGGATAGAGTTGTGGATTTTTCTTATTCTTTTTTCTTCTAAAACCAACCAACAAAATGAATTCTAGAGGAAGTTTGCTACAGGCAGTGATCACTAATTCATATACTATTGCAGATATAAGTCGAAAGACTAAGTAGTAGAAAAAGGAAGGGATTTACTTTCTATGATTTAAAGATTGCTTAGTGATAGTAAAGATTCCAGAATACTTCCTTAGAAGTTCCACTACTATCTTTTTTTTTTTATCATTATACTGCTGTCAAGAGATAATTCATCACAAATTCAGCCTTTAAAGACATAAAAAATTCCTACAAGAATCAGACATTTTGTCAACTTCATCTTTTTTCCACAGCATCTATTTCTATGTTCAATATGTGACTATATGTATGATGCTAAAGAATGGTGAGGAGACAATTTAGTTTTTATTTCAGTCTTGATACTGGTTGTCAGAGGCATGTAGGGGAGAGGGTGCACGTGTGCCATTTGCCAGAGGAAGCAAGGAGAAGATGGGTGAAAGCCTTGTCTCTGGGGAGACTTTGCCTGGTAATTATTTCACACCTCACATGGGACAGGCAGTCAGCAGGAGACCACCAAGGACACTGGAGTCTCCAGAGAGGTTTCTCCTATCAGATGGTGAAAGGTCTCCAGCAATGGCCTGCAGTGGAAGGTTGGGCTGAGCCAATGGTCCCCTGCCAGTGGGCAGATTTTGGGAGGAGCTGGGGGGTATAAAAGTAACTGCACAATGAGCTCCTGGGGTTTTTTTGAGACTTGCCATTCGGCTGCGGGCTTTTTGTCTTTGAGCTTGGTGACTAGGGCTTTTTATGTCTTGTTTTTTGGGATTTTTGAGTCTGAAGGCCTTTTGGGTCTTATTTTTGCTTTGGCTCCAGTCTGCTGAGGTCTGCTTCTTGCCCCGGCCCCAGCCTGCCTTTTGGCTCTCCCACCCTCACTGGCTCTTGCTCGCCCTTGTCTGCCCTGCCTCCCTGTGTCCCTGACCAGCACCCTTCTGCTTCGCCCCAGCATCCCTGCCTCTGGTGCTAATGCCTGCTGTGTGTCTCTGTCTCCCCTCTCTCTCTCTTCCCCCTCCCTCCCCTCCATCCTTTTCCATTTTCCTTCCTCCTGTCTTTTCTAGCCCTCCTTAATCGGGGCATCCTTTTTTTTGTTTGTTTGTCGTTACCAATAAACGGTTCTCAGGTACAATGTTGTCTTGGTTGACTTAATTTCATTCTAGACCATCTATTTTTAAAAGAATTCCTCACAGTTCCCCACAGTGGAACGCAACAAGAATGAAATAAAATCAAAGAGTATCCCCAAATAATAGGTGTAAAATTGCACCACGTCTATCTTGTACTCAGCCCACAACACTGGTTTGCACAAATGGACTTTGTGATACAATGACCTAAGTAGAATTGGTTTGGTTCCAGAAACAGCATCACAGCTGATAGAGAAGTGCACAAAGAATTATGAGTTCATATTTGTCTCCACTGATGTGTAAAGTCTCCTACAATTATGGCCAAACTTGTTCTATAAATGACCATTTTTATCACTGGGGATTTTTTTTCAAGCTGTTTTTTGGATAGCTTTATGGAAGAAAATAACTCCCTTTCAGAGTTTTTCAGTCCTGGTTTTAAACAGAGAAAAGGGAGCGATTCTGTGAGAGTGGGTAGTGGGTTCTGGGACTGATCTTCCAGTCAGCTTTTGTCTCCTGTCTCTTGTCATTATGTTCCTACTGCAGTTATCCAGCTTTTCCTCTCTCTGTACATCTGGCATATATATTGGCTGAAAATAACTGTCTAAATGCTGAATCTAAATAGGATCTTGGCAAGGAAAGAGATGAGGCTGGGGACTAGACTTCTGGGGACAAAAATCTCTATGAAATAGCTTGTGCTTGTATTAAATATTGTATTAATACATCCTAGAATGGAAAAAACCCTCAATATTAGATCTACACATATTTCTTTTGTGAAATCTCTGAGAGTTCTGGAAAAATAAGCATTCACTTAGTAACAATAACCCAGCTAGCAAATAAATACATAAAAAATAAATTAAAATAAGACACATGCACACAAAGCAAACCATTTCTGTCATGTTGATAGACCCATACCTACGCTAATTGAAAATATGTCAGTGTTTGGTTCATTTTTTTAATAAAAATCCTTTAGCTGATGCTACTATTATGTGAATGGCAAGTTTTAGAACAGCAAGCTAGATTTTAGATCTGCCCATATTTTTGTGGAGACAAATGGGCTTTTGGTAGAATATTATTTTCTTTTTCATTATACTGTTCTCCAGGGAAAATTAAGTCCTACTACTTTGATTTTCCTTTACATGCATGGAAATGCAAATATTTGATGAAAAAAGAAACATCCATTAACTAGCAGCAAAATGCCAGCATCAAAACTACAGACTAATTTCTAAATTTGATTTTGTAGTCTTTGTCAGTTGTCAATCAGCCTTTTCATATTTTGAGCATGGCTTTATTCCATAAAACAGGTTACAGGGTGCATTTTCTGTGAAGCTCAATTATGGCCTTTTTCATGTCTTCATTTGCTTTTGTTGTCATTATTTCCCATCTTCACTGACTTTGTGTGCACAGGATGCTTAAAGAATAACTAATTAAATTACATGGTATAGGAGTTATGAGTATCTAGTGCCATCATTGACTTTTTGTTTTTTAATTCCTTATAATATTCCTGTAGAAAGGAAAAAGAAAAATCATATAGCTGTAGCAAATATAGCATTCCTCATTTGCTCAGAGAAGCTGTGGATGCCCCATTACTGGAAGTGCTCAAGACCAAGTTGAGCAGAACATTGAGCACCCTGGTCCAGTGTAAAATATTCCTGCCCACAGAAGAACTTTTAAACCTTATGCCATCCCAGAATACAAGGAAGAAGGGGAAAGGAAAGTCTAGAAGAGTAAGGCTGTGAGAACCTTAGAGGTGAATCACAGTTGAGTTTTTAGAGTTCTAAATTCAGCCCAGCTATACACCCAGCTATGCAGGAAATCTACGTTAATATTTTTTAAAAAGAGAACTCTTCAATATTCTTGTTTAGCTCTGTGTCACAACCTTAAAATTTACCATTTTAAGATATAAAATTACCTGTTCCAGTAACATAGTCCTAAATTACTGATGGCCATGTGACTTTGTATCTACATACAGAAAAAATTTGAAATAATTATACTGAGACCTCAACAAAAAAATAATGCTTTTCTAGTTCATACTGGCTCCCTGCATAGTGATATGTCACATAAAGTATGCATAAACTAGATTTGGACAAATCTAGGATTATCTGTGCTCATCTCAGGCTCTGAGAGTTCATTGGGGCAATCTGACAAGCTGACCTGGCTGGCCAAAATTTAAGCCTGACTTAGATTAAAACCAGGGTGTAAGTAAAGTTCTAAAATATAAGTTGTGGCTGTTGTGCTGACATGAAGCAACTAATTTGCAGTGGCAACAAGTGCCTATGGTTCTTTTCACATTCTGTATGTTACTCACATAACATTTTAAAAGCTCAGGTAATGAAAAAGGTGGTCATCCACGTGGTATTTTTAAAAGCTGATCACCACAACAGTCAGGTCATGGGCACATCTAATTAAGCTTTCAACAAAACTATGAAGTTTCTAAGCAGGCCAACACCTTCCAGAATGAAACCTCCAATACTACGCAGCTTTTCAGTTGTTTTGAAAGGTTTAAATGGAATTCAGTCTGCTCAGTAGCTCTCCATAATCTGAGTGAACAGCTATGCAATTAGGGTTTTTCTGCCATACAAATATGGCTGTAAATTGCACATCAATTCTGAAAGAAGTCTTCCTTTTTCAAACCATCAATAAGTCTAATGTCTTAAGGAAGGCAACAGGAATAAAGATCATGGAGTTCTGACAGTATGATAACTTTCTACGTAGTAGTAAATTAATAAAAAAGTAGTTTGATTGTGCTGAAATCCAGCAAACAGAAAATGGAACAAAACATGAAGGAACAAGTAAATCCTGCAGAATTTAAAGAGAAAACTGTTCAGTAAAATGATCATTATTTGTGATCAAATGTATCCTTGATGCATACTTAGTACTGTCTCCCAGCTAGCAATTGTATTTATTTTTCCCTGACAGAACCTTTATAAAGGGTTTTTATGCCCCAGCATTTGTATTTACAATCAAAGTCAGGAGGCAAAGCAGGCTGCATTGAAATGCATGAAATGATTTTATAGGCTTTAATATGGAAAATATCAATCATTAGGACTTCCTAATCAACCAGAGTGAAGCAACTAAGATAATAAAACTAGGGACAAAACTTCATTTGACATCTTATACCTGTAGTTATTATAGTGGTTTTATCCTCTGTATCCCTGATCATTTTCCATTTCCAGCTGATGCCAGTTTAAATGCAAAACTTGTAACAGTGAATTACACTTTTGAGGTTTTATTCCAAAACCAAGGTCTAGTTAGGGGAAAATGCTAAAAATATCAATCTTTCAGGATACTGAATATTATACATTACACTACTGTAAGTAGTGCATGGCAGGTAGTTCATAGTAATGCACAGTGACACCCCAAATCCAGTTTTTCCAGCCCTGTTCCTCATCACTAATAAAAACCTGCTTTTCTATTTTTTTCTATTTTCTGCATTTAATATCATTATATGGAATATCCCCATATAGCTCATGCTTTACATTATCCCTTCCCATAATTCTATTTATCCTCATTCCTTTTTTATAAGTCCAATACATATTTTTAAGTGTTCATAGAGTTTTCTGAAAAATTGACTAAAAAAAAAAAAAATAAGAACAAAACATTGACAAACTAGAGAATATTAATCTGTTTAAAAAACTGGTATCAGTAACATTTCTGATATAGTTGTATTGAAAGGCAAAAGAAAAAGTATTTTAGCTTGTTATGGTTTTCCTTGCATTTCCGGGGTGCTCATGTGTGAATTTCCTGAAATAAAATGACAAAATATCATATGCTTTTTCAATTAACTTTTCAATGTTAATATTCTTTATTAAAATTGATTAATTAATTAATTATAAAATCAGGGCATATATACATAGTTAAGATAATCATCATGTGGAATCACGAGTTGCAATGAGATGTTCTGCAAATCTAAGGGAAAAAAGAAAACATTCTGGAGAATATCTGTTGAACTGCTCTCCCAAGTGTAGAAACATTTATGAAAAAGCAGCACACAGTGGCAACCACAACATTTTCTCATCATTTTCTCTCCTGAGAGGTAGGACACCAGAGGGATGCAAGTGGGGATTTTCCTTCCTTTCCTATTATTTATGTTCATGGCTTCAAGAAAAACTTTCTTTCTCGGTAGTCAAAAGTAGATGTCAAAGGAAGGTAAGATCACACCACAGCTAACACCCCCTAAAAAATGTAAAATGAAGGGTAATGGATCCTCTAAATGATGTAAAATTGTGAGCCCTAGAAATTTGAAACCCACATTTTCCTATTTGAGAAAGCTCAGCACTTTTCACAGTTCTTCAAAAGATGTATTACAGTAGGAATGTGTGCTAGTATCCTACAGAGGTGATGGGAAAAACTTTCAAAACTGTGTACAAAGCCTAAGAAAACTATTAATAAATAATGGGATTTTATAATTCCTGAGACACCAAAAGAAAATAATTGCCCTGTGAAGGAAAAATACTCAAATAATAGCAGCAGGCCAGGTTGGAGATCTTCCCTGAGACTGGATGTGCATGCTTCAGCAATCCCCTAAAAGTTTTCCTGGTAGAAGTCAGAAGTGTTTTTTTTCTTATTATTAATAAAAACAACAACAACAACAACAAAAACCAACAACAACAAAAAAACAACCAACCAACCAAAAAAAAAAAAAAAACAAAAAAAAAAACAACCAAAAAAACAACAACAAAAAAAAAACACTAGACCAAAAAACTAAAGCATTCAGAATCACTTGGAATAGGTGTCCTAATGAAAAGCAAAAAGTATTTATTTACATATAGCATTACTCCATTCCATAACAAAATATAATTAAAAGCATTGCTAAGAAACTCTCATTTGGTCTCAGTTAATAGTTATTTCTGCCCAAGAATAAACATACAGTCAGATTTTTCTATTTTCCTAAACAACAATAGAAGGACATAAGAATATTCAGACATTCTCTAACAATAGGGTGTAGAATATCTCAGAGCTTAAATTATTTCAATCTAACACTCCAGTCAAATTTTACTTTTAAATAACTAAAAGTGCCAATAGAGATAGAAATTCTTTGCTAAAGTATTTCAGTCTTTTGTCATTGTTGCTTTATGAAGAAAATGAAGGGAAAAGGAAAAAAAGAATTTTCTAATTCCTTCTTACTTTTACTGCCTGCAAACCATATGTCTCTCTGCTGAAGTAATAAAAATACATTGTTATAAATGTAGGATATTGTAAGAGCAAAGGAAAAAAGGTTAGACTATTTTTTTTCAAGTTTCAGAAGGCCTTAAAATTAAATCAAAAGAAGATTCATATTCTGAGGTAACTGGTTTATTTTACTTCATATTGCAGCTCAGCTCTTAGACAATGAAATTATCTGCAAACAGTCCACGGAATAAAATAAGCAGAGGATAGTGTGTCTGAATTTAATGTTGATTAAAGTAGGAAAAAATATTTAAAGAGAAGGAAACAAAATTTTAACTTACCAGCTTGACCAAGTGTATACTCCTGATATCTTGTTCCTATTCTGTTTGTGGCTGTACAGTTATACCGTCCAAAATCACTGTCAGATGTGGGAGCAATCTTTAAAATGAATACACTTTGTAAATATCAGTTGCCAATTAAATACAATTTTTTAAAAAAATCAGAAATTCTAGTATGTTCTCCTTGACCAATATGCAGATGTGCCCTTACTTCAATATATCTAACATATTCTCCAAATATAGACCTAAATATACACTTTTTCATGTTTGACTTCCCCTTCTCAACTTCAAATGAGGAAATATGATAATTGAAAAAATGACATTGTTCATCTTTATAATTCCACCTTTAAACAATAATTAAAAAAAAAACAAAAAAAACCAAAAACTAATAAACTTTTTGTAGATACCAAGTACCTACCCGGTACTTACTTTAATTTTCAGTCTTAGCTTGATAGTTTAGTTTTATATCTATTTATGGACTCTTTTACCTCCAAGAAATGCAAATTATATTTCTGTTTGGTGCAGTTGGAAAACTGAGCACAAGCCATTCAAATAACGTTTATTTTCTAACCACTCATAAGAAATGTGTAGATAGATCAGTTCATATGTGGTTGTTTGCTGTTTTGTTCCTTTTTTAGGAGTGTTAATAAATTGTAGGTTTTAGCCTTAAATACACTCTACAGTACTCTCAGTGCTGCCAAAATAAGGACAAAATTATGTTCTGCCACCACACTGATTTCCATTTGAAGTCTTACCTCTAAAATCAGCTTTCTTCCTGTACTGTAGGTCTTCAAGTGAGTTGTATTTTTTACTGGTAAAACTAATTTTCCTCTTCTCCACTGGACTGAGGCAGATGGATTTGCCAGCACTTCACAGGTTATATTGATGGGATTGCCTTCCCAAGAGTAATACATGGTTTGATTTGACACAAATGTTGGAGCATCTGGAAAAAGGAAGTAAAGCACAAGTTTATTAACAGGTTTAGTAAAACAAGGTGTATATCCATATCCAAGCTTTCTGTTCACTGAGAAATTTCAATTGGTTGTTATGTCAGTTTATTGTGGAACATGGCAGTATCAGTATTCAACCTTGGGTTTATTGGCTTTTTATCTTGGTAAGTTTCTCCTCTCCTAAAGGGTTCCAGCTGAACTTCTTGGAAAAGAGAATACCTGTTAAATATATTTAAAAGTAGGCAATCACAGGCCCTTGAAAGACACTCTTAGAAATAAGGAGGAGTTTTTCCTCTTGAGGATGATACTCTTCAGCCAGACCCTTATATGACAAAGGGAGGTGACCTAAAAACATATATTGTCTGTTCATGTGCTGATTTTACAGTGTCTTCTTTTGCTAGGGAGAAATTACATTTGCTCCTCAAATTTTTTTGTGCTATGGCTTCACCCCTTTTTGACTATAACTTTATTATACTTTATGAAACCTTTCCAAAGGGAGATGTTTATTTCTGGAAATAAAACTTCAAAAAATAGCAAAAGAATGTGAAAAATGTTACAATGTATCCTACCTATTGCAAAAATACATTGTGAGGACAATATTTATTTAGTTTCTTATGAAATTATCAAGCTACAGCCAAGGAAAAAGATGGTGTGTTTTTCTTTACAAACCTGGCTGGTTTGTAAGAAATGGCTGCATTAAAAATATACCAAACACTGAGTCTGAGACAGAGGAAATCGCTGCTTTGCAAACTGATCTTCAGACCACAGTGCCATTAAGTAACCAGACTCTTCTACTCCATGTTTCTCTGGTGAGCAGGAAGTTTAGTTATCTCTATAAAATGAGGGAGCACCCTTTTCCCTTTTCTTCTTATGTCTTGAGTGAATAGTGATTTTTTTTAATCAAATATTGATTTGTGTTATTTCCTGATTTCATCGTGATTATCTTTTAACAGCACTAAAAATTATTCTTTATTCAAGGAAATTCCCTTAGTGCAGAATTATCAGTTGCAGCTGTTGCAATGGTATCTCTTTTAATATCTAAGATATATATAGATAAATATAGATAGATGATATAGATATAGATATAGATATAGATATAGATATAGATAGAGATAGATATAGATATAGATATAGATATAGATATAGATATAGATAGATATAGATAGATATAGTATATATATCTACACGCATACATATTTGTTTTGATAAATAGCTCCTAAATGTTTCCATATGTGTCTCTGGAAAATCTATACTAAAACTAAGCTATACTCTCATATAGCTTAGTTTTAGGCAAGACAATTCCATTTAGATCTATCAGAGACCACAACTGAGCATCTTTAGTATGAAGTAAAATTTTGCTTCAGGAATGGTTAAAAAGAACTGGTTGTTTTCTTCTTCTTCTTCTTCTTTTTTTTTTTTTTTTTTTAAATGAAGTGCACATTTTCAACTTCTTCCTGTTTGCCTTTGTCAAAAAGCATAACTTTTTGATGACATATGCTGCTGCTGCATGCAGGCATACAGGCTTTGAGCAAAAAGAACTGTTATCAATAGAAGTTTTAAAGCACAGATCAAAGGTACTACATTGCTCAAGGCCAGCAGCATCTCCTTTAGTAACTGTTCAGCCCTTATTTTTGTAGAAAAACAAGCATTTTCATCTAAATAAGTAAAGCCTGCCTGGCCATGAATTTATTTATGAGACACAGTAGCTCATCTTTCTGCTCCAAGAGTTTTAATAAGTAATTCTAGTGATCTTGATTTTCACAGACCTTTTAATACCCCATATTTCAGCAGCTAAACAGTTTAATGCAAAGAACAGACTATCAAAGAGTCTTCAGAGTGTGACATCTCACACCAGTGGAGAATATGAAGAAAAAAGGAAACTGCAAAGTTTGTTTTATGGTCTGCTGGGGCCAATCTCAGAACACCAAGGCTCAGAGCCTGGGCTTTTCCTCCAGAAATGAAGTTCATGGTGGGAGTCACTTGTAGGAAAACTGTATGAACTTGTTTCTGCATGTTCAACAAATAGATTGGAAATCTCAATAGACTCTTTGTGAGATTCCAAATGTGGTTATTTCACAAATTTTATGTAAGCACTGTCTTCCAATGTGCAATTTCTCACAATAAGTTCACTCCATTTATGAACACTGGCATGAATGTTGAAGATTAAAAGATGCTCTGAGTCTGATAAATCACCCTTCTAGATAACATTATGTGGTTTGATGCTCAATATATATATATATGGCAAACTCATATCTTATTTTAAGACTTACAAGTGAAAAAGCAGTGTACACTTCTATACTGCAGATAAAAGCATTTAAGAGAATAGGAACTTCCATTTCACACTTCTCTCTCTTCTAAATGTAGATTTTGGATGCTCATAGTATCTATTTGTTGGTGTTTTAAAAGAATAGATAAGTCACGGATTGCCATTTGTACAAAACTAGAGGTATTAACAGTTATAAACACAATAAACCACAAATAGGACTAAAAGCTGGTCAAATAAAGATATATCCCGAAATAAACAACTCACAATTGTAAAGTATTCCCCTCAAAAAAGAGCTTTATAATTTCCCTCTCAAAAAGCCTGTGTATAAAGGCTTTGCAGCCATTTCCTCAACAGTCAAGAGGTCTAATATACATAAAAAAAGACTGTATTAATGACATCATTCCAAAAATTTTTCATAAAACAGATGATTTATTATTTCCTGGTCAGGAATAGATTGATGCCTGGACTGATATTTTACAAAAATAATATAATTCTGAAAATAATTTTTTTACAGTAGAAATTAAAAATAATTTACATTTCTTATGAAACTAAAAAAAAATCAGTTGGAAGGGAATAACTTGTTTACAAAGAAAACTTGTTTTTCTTGTATGCTTTTCATCACTAACTGCTGTTTAGTATGCTTAAATGGTTACAGAATTAGTATTGATCAAACATAAACACACATTATATTTAATATAAAATAATTACGAAGAATAACAAACCTTAAAGCCAAGCCTTTGAAAACATAAATCTGACTATTCATACATCTACAAAACATGATCCCACCAGTTTTATAAAACAAACAACAAACAAATTACATTAATAATATTTATCAAAAAGTTCTATGAATTGAAAATGAAGTAAAACCAAGCAGAAATGAGGTTCTCCTATGAAAGGATCTTTAAATGCAATATATGTATTGTTAAAAAAATACTCAATGGAAATCAGTTACAAAATTAGAGCCATAAAAAAAAATAATAATATGCTCTGCTTTGCTTCTGTGTAACTGAAAATTAATTTACACCTGACAAAATTCAATGCAGGGTGCAAATGCACTGTTCCTTTTAAGCTTTTCTACATAAAGTAAAAAGTTAGGATGACATGCTAGAGTTCTAAATAGATAAGTAGAAGTAGGAGCTTAAATACACTCCATTAAAAACAAAACAACAACAAAAACAAAAACAACAACAAAAACAAAAACAAAAACCAAAAAAAGATGGTATTTCATGTATCTGAGCTTTTAGCACTTTACTGAAAACAAAACAAAACTCCTAAAAACTGCAAAAAAATTACAAAATTTACCATTAATATTATTTAATAGATGTACAAAATATCACAGAACAGCTCAGGTTAGAAAGAATCTTAAAGATCACCATGTTCCAATCCCCTGACATGGACAGGGACACTTCCACTAGACCAGGTTGCTCAGAGCCCCAACCAACCTGGCCTTGAACACTTCCAGGGATGGGGCGGCCACAGCTTCTCTGGGCTACCTGTGCCAAGGTCTCACAGCTAAATAAAAAGTTTCTTCCTAAAATCTGATTTCTAATATCTCTCTTTCAGTTTAAAGCCATTGTCCTTACGTTGTCACTACAGACAAAAAGTCTTTTTTATAAGGCCCCTTTACACATGGAAAGGCTGCAAATGTTTCCTTGGAGCCTTCTCTTCTCCAGGCTTATCAGCATCAACTCTCTCAGGCTGTCTCCATGGCCGAGCTGCTCCAGCACTCTGATCCCTTCCTGGCCTCACCTGCACCTGCTCCAGCAAGTCCATGTCTTTTTGTATTTGGTGTCCCAGGGGTGGATGCAGCACTGCAGGTGGGGGTCTTACAAAAGGTGGGCAGAGAGGTAGAATCACTTCTCTCAACCTGCTGGCCACAGGGCTTTGGATGGAGCCCAGGATGTGATAAAGTTCAACTTTCGATAAAAAGTGATAAAGTTCAAACTTGAACAAGGTTCAGGTTCAACAATGAAAGATAGAATATTATTTTGGAGAGGTGAGGTAACCCAAATGAAAAAGATGCCTTGAAGGAACAAAAGATTACATCACAAAGATATAAAACTAAACCAAATTATTCTATGAGTGTAGGATTCTGTAAGAAATTATAAATTTAGAATGGGATTTTAGAGTAATTAATGTTATGGTACCAGCATCAGCTAAACTCAAGCTGATCATTTTCCCAAGCAAGAGAGAAACAGACAGGTTGGCACTCCAGTTAGAATGAGCTCTGGATAACCTGTGTAAGAAGATTATTTAGCAGAAGGAAATTCTGACCTGAAAGCTGTCTCTAGCATTTAGATATCCATGTTAGTTTTAATGTCCAGGAACAGCAATTCAGCAACAGACTAATACATCACCTGCCTTGTCCAGAGAGTAATTAAATTATGGATGACAAAGATCCAGCTCTGGTGTATGTTTGGTGTCATACACAAAATTAGATATAGCAAATTACCTGATTCAGTACATGTGTCCAGACAACAGTAATGGAAAACTGGTGTGCAGAATCAGATTTGCACTTCTTAATTTAAGAACATAGGTTTTCAAACTTTTGGCTATTTGTTCCCCTGGAACATACAATAAAAATATGTGACAGGTTGTCAGGTCTAAGACTCTGGGACATTTCCTACAGTATATTATTGGAAGCCTAGCTCTAAAATGATTAATGTTGGCATAAGTTTCCCATCATCAAGGACTTCAATAAACCACATCCTCTGGCAAACCTAGTACTGTCCTTGCCATCCATTCTGTAAAAGGGCCTCAATTTTTTGTAACTCTGCCACAATTTAGTTAACAGCCATCTATCTTTCTCTTGTATTTTCTCCCTCATACCTTTTTCAATAGTTAATATTTTAAAATGAATAGTTCTTCCTTAGATAAAAAATAGAAGAACCTCCACAGACAAGTACCATAACTGTCACATATTCATTTGCAAGAAGAAATAATATTAGAAAGACTTCCAAAATGTGGTTAGGTGACTCTATTTTAATCTATAATCATTCTTAAAAGGCAGACAGGAATTGGATAAATTCAGGGCTAACTTTCACTTTACTGCTACTATCACTATCATGTGGCTGTAAGGAAAAACAACCAAGACCCACACAGGAAGTTTCCAAACAGGAAAGCAAACAAATCTCATCATATTTTTAAATTGCCATGGTTATAAGCTATAACCAGAGGAGTCTTTTTTCTGGAATCTAACCCATGATTTCAAAAGTTTTGAGAGGTACATGTTTCTTTCAAATCAAGTGCAGAAAACACCACACTTTCAGTAAGACTTCCTTTCCCCTGCCCCATTCTCTCGGTTCCTCTCAAAATTCATTACAATATGGCATTGATACTCAGTGATGCACTATTGACTGATTCTACCTTTATGAAGAGTAAGAGCCCTCTCCTACTGTCAAGCAGTACTAGTTCCTGGAAAGCCTGACAAGGATATTATTTTTAATATTCAAACACCATACCAATTGTTCCATTTCCATAAGATACTTTTTGCTAGATCAAAGCACATTGATAATTGCACATTAAATAATGGTGGGCAATGAATGCATGTACAGCTCAGGTGCTTGGTGCTGCCAGAGTTGCAGAAATTCAATGTATGCATTTTTCTTTTAATTTCACTTGACACAAAGAATTGTATTTGCTTTTACTTAAAAAAAAAAAAAAAAAAAAAATCCAAACTAAAGCGCCAAGAAACTTTAATTTCATAAAAACGTCTGCTTTGAATTGACACATCTCTCTAAAATTGCCTCAACTAGTTTAAATTAGAAGAAATTATAAAGAAACATAGCTAGGTAAAATAAGCAAAGTCTGCCACTAGTGATATATAAAATAAACTGTTTGCATATGCCTATTAATCCTATTCTATGCCTGTTAATCACCAACAGTGGCCATCAGGTCTAGGGCAGAAAGACTCCCCCTACAGCTCTACCACACTAGCAGCAATTTTCATTTTAGTAATAAAATTATCAGGTGTTGTCAATTATTAACACATTATTCTCAAATGGTGCCAATTTGTAACAAATTTTCAATTGTTACATGTATTCCAGGATAGAATTACTGGAATAATTTAGAAGAGAAAAAAACAGAACAAAACCAGAACTATCCAAAAGACGTAGACCGACTTCTCCATCAAATATCAGATTACATAATTGTTTTAAAAGGCATAAGTGAAAAACTGCAATTTTTTTCTCAAACCAAGATCCTAACCCCATCTTTCTTCCTTTCCTACATGTCACATTTTCAGAACAAATCCAGTCTTTACCTTCCATATTTTCCTACCTGTCACCCTTACCTCCACAGCATGACTCCTAATAGATATCATCCCTCCATTCCCTAAGGTCTGTCTCTCTCTCAGACACTCCTAAATCACAATAGTTGCTGTATACTCTTAGCCTTTTCATCTCTTAATTTTTACATGCAGTGCTGTCCAGAAAGCAACAAATAAAATCTCTAAAAACTTGTTTTGTTCAAGTTTCAAAATTCAGCACCACAGTTATCATATCACCTGATTATTTCCTTCATTGTACTCAGATGCTTTGGTTCTGATTTGTTGGTTCTGTCTCGGAGGTATAAAAAGGGAAAAGGCCACAATGCCTTTTTTTCATTCCAATATATATGTAATATAAATTACATTTTATATAGTTTGAAAACACTTATGAAATCACTTAAAATTTATCACATTAATTATCAATGTAAATATTTAATTTTTTTTGGCCTGTAAGACCAACTCGCAATGTAGGGCCATGCTCAAGGAAGCATTAGAAAATTCTTCCTTTCTTCCTTGTTTTTTATTTTTTTTTTTTCTACCTTTACTTTTCATAATCGTGTATGTGAAAAATTATGACAGTAAGAAAATAAGTTGAGGCATATATATCCATTAATAACTAAATTATTAGAAGCAAAACAAAATATAACCCAAATTATTCTATTCTTTCAAAATTGTATTCTTTTATTAAGAGAAAAGTAGCTCAAATGTTATTAAAAATCTACTTTAAATGATGACGAGTTATTTGCAAGGTTAACCAAAACATGTAGAGAGTTCTGTTTGGTAAAAATTTATGAGAAATTTCTCATAATATCTCATTAATATTATGTTTAACAAGTTATTAACATATAGCAAAATGTTTTTAGGCTGGAATTTTTGTTTAAAAGTATTTTTACAGCCTCTGGGGGTTAAAAAATAGGTAGATTTATTATATAGATTAATAATTTTTCCATTTTGCCACACTATTGTAACATCAGAAAAAGATGATGGATGCATTCAACTCTGCTTCACTATGGGAAGTTTGGTGAAATGGTTTTGGAAAGTGATTTTATGTGATAAACCTCATTTTTTGCACAGAATTCAAGTTTCTTATCCTCTTGAAGTCACTGCAATAGCATAGTGCACAAGTGCAAAGAAGGAAAATAATAAATATTACAGCTGACATTCATAATATGTCAAAATTATCACACTTATTTTGTGATGTTAAAGGTTGACCTTTTCCATCTTTGCTTTCTCATTTTAACCTATAAATTTGACAGGAAGAAATGTAACTAAAGCCCACAGTATTTTATTAGAAAAAGATTGATTTTTTTTCTATACTATTTCAATATTTTGTTTCTCTTGATTGTTTTTCCTGTAATTTGTTTCTTTCCTGGGCCATATGAGGGTATTTATTAGTGTTGTTTTCTGGCTGTGATGACAGAATAGAGCTGGGTCCTCATGACTAATGGATGAAGGGAAGGCGTAAAGAAGACAAAGTCAGGTTTTTTTAGTGGTGTCCAGTGACAAGAATGAGGCAATGCCTTCCAATTTCACCCATTCTGTGATTCTGTGAGTGGTGATGGGATGTTGCTGCACTGATTTCTTTTAACAGAAACCAAATCCAAATGATAGACTCTCTGAATTTATCGCGATTTATCATGGCAGTAGGCAGATGCAACTTTTGTGACATTTATCACAACATCGAGATTTCCCAGAGAAGTTGTGGATGATCCATCCAAGGAAGTGGTCAAGTTTGGAGGGGCTCTGGGCAACCTGGTCTGGTGCAACCAGTCCTTGCCCATGGCAGGGGGTTGGAACTGGGTGAGCTTTAAGATCGCTTCCAAACCAAACCATTCTATAATTCTATGATAACCTTTGTGATGCCTTCTACACAGTAGCAGCATTTTCACCGATTGAAAACCTTTCTTCCTTGAAGGTAAATACAATTTGTAGCTCAACCTGTTGAATCCACTTTTAAGTAATGTTGTACATTTTTTTGCAAAGGTATAAAATTAAATTGCATGAATCCAAAGCCTCTCCCTCATATGCAGTGCAATACAGCTAACACAAAACAAAGCAAAAGAATAATCAGTTCACGAAATCAAGTTCAATATTGCAAGAGTAATGAGGCTGGTTTCAAATTTGGCAGGGACAAAAAAACAAATACAAAGGAAAAGACTTATTAAGCAATACAACAGTATAACAAATACTGAACAGTTTTCTTTACAGGTAAAGACTATACTGCACATGCTGCATGATTATTTTTGGTTTTACCACTCAAAGCTGGTACTTAACTAATAAGGAATATAACTACAAAAATCATGTTTGGGTGAAAAGAAAATCTTTATATTCCTGGTAGACTCTATATGGAATTTAAATTGTTTTAGAAATTGCTTTCTAAGGAACCATTTTTATTAACTACTCACATGGCTGATCTCATACAAAAATGTACCACATTACTCAATGTATTGTATTTGTCGTAGATGATTCTATCTCAAAAGATTACTCTTTGAGTACAGTGAGCAAATAGGCATTTTTGGACCACCCAGCATATCTAATAGCTGCAGTATCAGCACTGAATTTGAGAAGTTTAGCTAAAATAGTGATGTGAAAACTGGTAATTCCAGCCAAAAAGGTCTCTTAGTCAGGATGCTTCCTGGATAGTGTGTGGGAAAACAGAATTTTCCAAAGGACATAGCTCAATGCCTTTTCTCCAGTAAAAGGAGTAGTGTCCAAAGAAATTTGCACCTGGTGATGCAGAGCAGTCAGAACAGTAGCATCTTACATAATGCGTGCACCTGGGAGGACAAAATGAAGTGAGGGCTGTGAAAACTTCCTACAAGTTAATGGCAGTTTGAACACAACAAAGGGAAAACTGTAAGGGCACATAGAGAGCCTTTAAAAGATCATAAATGTTGTTCCTTACTGGTTTGTTTACAGCTTTTCCAAACTTAGGAATGATGTCAGGGCACCCTGACTACGAATAACACTGTGGTGAAAGATAATCCACACACTGGACATGTAAAAATTAAGAATTTTCTTCAGTGTTAATTTTGCAGTGAAAAAAATTGTAAAACCCAAGACATAATGTATTCTCTCATCATAATTTTTATTTTAGTAAAGTTTGTATTATGCTTTTAATGACAAAAAAACCCACATAGATATGTAAACATTTGTATAGGAGAACTAACTTTGAGACACCTGATAGTGTATGTAAAATCAAGTTATAATTCACTATGGTTTATATATTTAAATCCCTCAGGCTGTATTGAAAACCTCATCTTAGCATATGGACTGCTTTATCTTTTTTATGCATTTCTCTAACACTTTTAATTTAAAAAAATGTATTTCTTTATGATAAATATGCAGATAATAACTATAGATACATCTTAATACCCAATATATCTAATACATTCCACCATGTAGCAATTTTTAAATTGATTACTTATTATTACTGTCATCCAATACACACTAGGCTTCATATTTAAAACCAAATGTTGCAGTTAATTAAACCATTAATAAATAACATTTTTAAATGGCATTTTATTTTGATGTAATTTTGATCTACCTTTCATACTATATATCAGGAAGATGAAACATAACTAAACACAAAAATTACTTTGTAGGAAGAAATCCTTAAAAATGCCCCCTAGTTCCCTGCAATTCATGTCTGCCCAGCATTTCCTTCAGATAAAAGTCAGGGTTAACTGCGCCCAGTTGGTATCAAACCTGATAATCTCTGTCTGTCCCAGAGAACTGCTCTTATCACCAGGAGCAACCCCAACAGAGAACAAGGATAAAGCACAGAAATAATGTGGAATCCTACAGTCAGTTTAAATCTCTGATAGGGGTCAGTGAGTAAAAGGATGGGACAGTGACCCCAGAGCACTCTGTGCCCTCATTAGGGTTGTTTGACTGAGGTGGCATTTAAGGATGTGATGGAAGCAGCTTCCTCTCCTGGCAACACAAACTGTCAAATACAACAAACATAAAGAAAACAGGATATGGTTTTGTTACTAACTCACAGAAAGGCATAGATGCATTGTTTACTTCCATCTAGAAACTAGAGAACAATATCAAGAATTAAGTCCTGCTTATCTATTCATATTTTAATTTTAAAATTAAAATTGAATGAGAATATTATTAGATAATTAAATTTTTTAAATGGCTCAACTGCAAGAGTGAGCCATACCTGAAAAAATTCTTCTCTGGAGGAGAACAAAACCAAACTAATGGAAGAAAAAAATTAAAATATTTTGTAGAGTTTAATGCAATTTTTAAAATTAAAATTTGGGGGGAAAAAAGTAAAATCCCTGATCCCTGTGTGTAGCTGCAATTAGTATGCTGAAGAAATGCCAGTTGGAAAATATGACAATGAGAATGAAATCTACTCAATACTGACTTCCCGGAATCCCCCCATTTTCACTACAAAAATACAAAATAATTGTCATTTTTTTAACCCAAATCTCCTTCTGAAATTTCCTAGCCTGCAACTCCTGAAGTCCCATGGACTGTCATGGAATGATAGATAACCATGACACTGCTTTATACACGAAAATATTGGGGAAAAGGCCCTCAGAGCTTAGGAGAACCCAGCATTGGATGGAAATGGGGGCAAGGAGCTGCTGAAAGACTCTTTGAAGGGGCTGTTCTGTTAAAGAATTTTATGGCAGAGGCCAGACTGATGGGAGATGGGGCTGGAAAGAGGCACTTCCTCCTGGGGACATTCTTTTAAAGAACAGGAGAATTCTTTACTATTAAACAAGTGTTTTCTTTACTGGGCAAGACAAGTAAGTTGTATTTGAAGCTCATATACCAGTGAAAAGTTATTTGCAAAGGAAAGTAAAAAATTTCTCTGACTCATTAATCAGAGTATGAGACAGACCAATATTGCATCGCCCCAGAAATATTTGCTTTGCATAATAGAACTACTTGACTTAAAGGAATTGAGGAAAGTTGTATTTCTGTTAAACACCTGTCCTACCAAAAAAATACATCTGAGTTAAAGCTCACTATTGAGTTGAGTATTTAAAACTTGAAACTCCAGTTTTAGAAATACTGTAATAAAAATCTTTTGTTATACATTAAAAGTAATCATTATAATGTGTGATTTCTCTGATGGTAGAATAATATTTCTATATTCTTTATCAAATGTGTTTCCTGAAAGGATTTTAGAACTGTAGAAAATTTTTTGCTGTATGAAAAACTAAGTCTACCAAGGCATAAATTCAGACTTTAAGTTATTCCATTTTCTCATATACTGTATTTGATTGTTCCCACATATATTCAAAACTAATTCTGCCATACCATAAAAAAGACTGTGCTACTTTTAAGTTCTTTTCACCTCTTCTAAAACTTCCACCCTGAAAGGTGTCTTAGTTTATAAAAATGTATTGTATTGATGCAGAGGTTTTATTATGCCCCCTGGTATGAATTCTGCATTGCTAATAAATTCTTAAATTTCAATTGTCCATGTTTCATAACATATGGTGCAACATATCTGTCTCTTCTGAATACAAAATATATTACTGAATACAAAATACAAAATATATTGCTAATTAATGTTAAAGCATAGTGGCAACACAACCATAATCAAACCATGTATTTCATGTTATTATGTGGAGAGCTGGCAGGCTTTTAAAGAAAATTCACTTAATTTGCATTTTTATCTAGGGTTTTTTTGTTTCCTTAATATACATATAAAAAGTTATCATTGCATGCTTTAAAGAAAACAAATACAGAAAAATAGGAATATTTCTTAAGTCTTCTGGCTTGGCATATCTGTCCATTCCTAACACCTAAAAATTCTTTTGATCACTCCTCATTTTTCTTTCAGATTTATATTCTATGCCACAATTCAATGCTTCCCTTCCAAAAAAAAGAACACTCAACTGTATAGTGAAAGCACTTTCAGAACTCCTCAGGAAATCACTCCATGGTCTGTAATCATTACTTTTATTTCTGTGTCACAGAATCCTATTCCAGCTTTTATCTTCCCGCTGGAAAGAATTTTTCTTTTCAAAGACCCAGTTCAAACAGGCTCATGCAAACTCTACTAGAGATGTAAAGTAATTGTATCTAGAAATTTCTAGATAAATGGAGCAACAATGAAATAAAAAGGAAGAAATTTCTTGCTTGTTTTCATTTTTAAAGACCTTTGCTCATGAATTTGAAGAACAATTTGAAGAAGCAATTACCCAATTATTTTTTTTTAACATTTCAGATTTATATCCTCTGATTCTCAAGCATCAGCCTCTTCTAAACAAAAATAATCTCCTTTTCTCCTGGATAAAATGCAAAAACTTGGAATAAAGACAATCTCTAAAAGAGACTGTTATGAACATGATAACTCCAGGAGGGTTTATAACAGTGGCTAGAGACTTAGGGATTAGTAAATCAGAGGACTCAGAAACTAAAAAGAATCTTTGTTTAATCTTTGAAGGAAATGCTCAAGACTTAGCTGGTGCTCAAAACAGTCCTTACTTTTATCCCGCTGAATACTTTTCATTCCCAGCAGTCTCAGCTAGCCCAGAGATTTGAAGCTATTAAGGTAATAATAAAGTTAAGTTAATGGATAATAACACTGGATTATAATTTCAGAAGAAATCCAACCAACAAGGATTTTTTTCAGAACTTCAGAAAAGACAGGATTCTTCCACAGAGTAATGAACTACAGGACATGCTCTCTTCATTTATGCAAGTTTAATCATGACTTACCATGAAAAAAAAAAATGACCTTCCATTAAGAATGTACTTTTTTTTTCTTTTAAAACAAATTTAAAAGAGAAAACGAAATATTAGAACTTACATTCAATATCAAGGTACATGCTCTTTTGGTGCCCACCAATTCTACTTGCCGCTTCACAGTCATATCTCCCTGAATCTGACAACTTCACATCTTTAATATGCAGTGACGACTTTCCATGCTGCCCTTTGACTTCTATACGGCCATCTGGGCTCTGTTTACATTGATTCAGGAAAAAAGAAGGTTTTACATATTTATATCTGTATACCAATGTAGAATTTATATATTAAACACTACTAAAAAGAATGACTGAAAGCATCTCTTCACCCATGGTGAAGTTATTACTGACAGCTAAGCAATTTCCAAATTTTCCAAATAAATTAAAAAATACAGAAAAACATGTTCTCTTTCTAAGCAGTATAATCAAAGGAATAAGTACATGCTTAAAGGAACATTGTCAAGGGAAACCACAAAACTTATCAAATTACTATAGCCATAGTGAACTGCATATTCAAAAACTTCTTTATGTTCTCACTCACGGTGTTATGATGCTGTTGAGAAATATGCATAGATACAACACTACATTTTAGATTACACACAGCATTATCTCTGGTCCTTTCAACTGCAGCTGTGAAACAAGAGAAGTAATGGCTCAGACAATGAGCAAATCCCAGAATCTCAAAACTGTTAAAAAAAAACTTGACCTGTAAACGCAACTAGAATTTCTGGATTGCAGCTCCTTTTCATTCAGTGGAAAAGGCAAGGGAGAAAAATTAATGCTGCCTTTCCATTTTCTAGAACATAAATCTTATAAAAATCCTTATTCATAATGACTCTCCTTTCCCCTCCCTGTCCCTCTCCACAAAATTATTTGAATTTAAAAGATATATAAATATTAAGTAAAACTAAATAAAATAAAGTCCTCTTTTTGATGCTTCAAACTTCACAAAGTATTATGCCTGAGGAAAAAGAAGTTATTTTCTTCTGCTCTTTACTTATAGAATCATAGAATATTTTGGGTTGGAAAGGACTTTAAAGCTTATCTCATCCAAACCCCCCTGCCTGGGCAAGGACACCTTCCACCAGACCAGGATGGTCAGAGTCCCATCCAGCCAGATGTCCCATCCAGGGATGGAACAGCCACAGCTTCTCTACGCAACATTTGGTAAATTTGTTGCACTTTGTCATCTCAATTTTTTTTTGTTTAAGGGGAAAAAAACCTCCAAATGTGATTAAAGATACTGATATTTACCTGCCTTTATTATAGTAAGGTGGAAAAGGGAAGAAAACCTAGTAACTATATCACTACATGACATTAAACTTGAAGCAGATTTTTATGTTCAATTCTAGAATACACACACTCAAGTTTACTGCATATTACACTCTATCTCATCAAGTGGCAGCTGATGTTTAAGTGGCTGAGCTTTTAACTCAGTACAATTCTTCCTTGACTTTAAATAAAGGCAATACGCCACAATTTACACCTTAAAATATTTGATGTAAAGCAGTCAAATGAAGAATGCTGTTTATCAAGATTTCTATAGAAAGAAAAATATTCTGATCCTGTGTAAGAATCCAAGTAGACTGAATTTTGTTTCCTGTGAAAATGACTCATCATAGGTACATAAATTAAAGTTCTTGAATTCTAACCCAGGAGCCAACATAAACCTCTCTGGATTGGTAAAAATTAGCAACTTAGACCACTTAGCTATCAATTTTAATACTGAAAATTCTATTTCCACAATATGATCACAAAAAGGAAAATAAAAGTTATGACGTTGCTAGTAAACATGTCACTGTAGAGAACATCATGGTTTTTGGAAGGAATTCCTGGGCTAATTAAAATGCAATTTCTTTAAAATAAAACATAAAGTTGATTTCGAATTTCTGATACAAAGTCGGATTTATGTATATGTAAAGCACATATAAAAATGCTTGTTTATATAGCATTACATATGTAAAGCTTGTACTATGACATAGTTAATGCCAGTAATAAGTTTTTTCTTCTTTATTTAAATATTGAGCATGTAATACTATGATCAAACTACATTATTCCTACCTAAAATGTATATACACTTCAGAAATTTAATTTCTGATTTTACCTTGATGACAAATATTTCCTTAAGAAGTTACATTTAAAACAGTGAAACAATCTGTGACAATGAATCATAAATACAACAGTAAATACTTTATTAGTGATTCATTAGTTCAATGCTAATCCCAAATACTTCACTAATACATATTTCACTGTAAGTAATTCTATATATTCCTAACTACATACATGAACACTAAAAGATGTTATAAAATAAAATAATAATGAAAATAAGCACAAAGATCCTTGAATTAAATAGCTTTTACAGTAATTTCTCAATCTCATTTTAGTTGATCTAATTATTTTCTAATATTGATGGAAAATATTTAGACTGTACTCCGTATAATTTTCCTATGTTCTCACATTTTCTTATTCAAATGTAGATGACGTAATATATCTTAGATTTCTAGGTAGGACAAAACCCAGGAGAATAAATACTCTGACTGACAGGAGATTTTCACATATAGTTTATTCTTATAAACAAATATACGGTAAGAAATATTGTAAGAGGGATTTACTAGGTTCAAAGTCCATAAAACAGATAAAATAATTGTAGGCAATCAAATTTCACTAGAATTATCAAAAAATACGCATTTACTACAGATAATTTCTACTTTTTGAAGTTCTTGTCTTAAAATTGCTTACTGAATCAAACAAAATTTCTAAAACAGGTTCTGCTTCATTGCTTATAATACTTAATTGCTTATTATACTGTGGCTTCTTAATAAACAGTTTAAAGAGTCCTGTTCCCTGAGTCTATTCTGCAGTTGGATTGGTGTACAAATCCATAATTCATTTATTTTACAAATATGGTGCAATACATGATTAAAAATATATTCATAGGCTGGCATTCCTGAAGAAAGAAACACAGGAAAGAAAACAAGAGTGCAAATACAGACCAAGAAAATTCCATTATCAAATGAAGAAGTAACTAATTAAATGAACAAATAAATGAAAGGAAATATTTTGATGCAGGTGTCTCTATCTGTGAGAGGATTCCCAGAAAATATGGGAGATCACCACTTGCAAATCAAAACACAAGTTAGTGTGCTGAAGTTTCAGAAGGACCTCAAAAACACTTGTGTGGCTGTATTATATTTCTTTATGGTATAAATCAGACAAGAGAAATTTGATTAAATGATTCAAGGACATGTTCTGATGGCACAAGAAAGCACAATAACAATGCAGTTGAATATGGCAAACTATGGAACACTACACCTGCCCAGTAATCCTTAGGAGAAATCCCCCCCAGGAAGAAAGCTTTGGAGCTGCCAATGGGCCGAAGTAAAAATATAGATATAATCTCTATAAATTAACAATGTCAGCAACTCTCAAACCTTCCTGAATAATAATAAATAATACTAATATAATAATAATAAATTATAATGGATACCTGCTAAATTGGGACTTTTTTTTTTCCTTTCAAATGGTATAGCATGAGACATGTAGATTCTATTTTATTTTATTGCTTCATAATAATAAAGAGAATAAAAGGGACAGAACAAACCCCTAGAATAGTATCTGTGGCCCAACATATATGATTTGTGCTCATTTACTTAATTATTTAGTATCTCCTCCCACCATAGAGAATGAACCATCATTGAGGTCTTAAAAACATGAGGTTAAGACAGTTCCATACAGATTTACACATTCTTTGGAAAGAACAATTATGTTAACAGACCCTTACACTCTTAGACATTGGCAGAATGATGAAGTTTTCAGAAGTTACATTTTCACAGCATTTTAGAAATTATAATAAAATCTTAAGAAATAAATATTTTTTCATTATTAATATTCATTGGATAATTTCATAGAAACATAAATAAAAGTGGGGTTTTTTAGGCTTTGGTGGTGGGGTTTTTTTTCCCCATAATTCCATCACCAGCATAAAACTAAAATACAAGTGAAAAATCTTCAGTAGAGACTTTGAAAAATGTTTTACTTAGGTAAAGTCACTTTGTGACTTTTCCCACAGAAAAAGCATATTCCCTAAATTAGGAAACAGGAAAGTCCTTTTATTTTGAATGCTAACAGCAATCTAGTTATCTGCTGTTGTTAAAGAAAACTCTTCTATACAGGTCTGCAAGTAAAACTATCCAAAATGACACGATATAAAAAGTACCATCTGGGAAAAAAAAATAAAAAATATGAAAATGTTCTGCAGTTGCAATGCTCTTCCTTATAATATGTAGTTATACACAAATTATTCCTATGCTAATTAAAAAGTGAGAGGTATTGCATAATTTGAGATTAGTGCTGCAGGTTCTGTAAAAGTAAACATATATTTTTGGTTTTGATAAAATTCTTGTCATGCTACACGTTATTCTACTCCTTGAGTCCTGTCATGCTCTTGCTTCCGGAATATCTTGCATAATTTGCAGTTCCACATGTGGATATTCCAAAAGGCCTGACCTGTTGATGCTGACCTGACTGGTCTATGCACAGATCCAAAGTCAAGAACCAGAGCTCCCAAGGCAGCATCAGAACAATGACAACTCTGAATTTCAAGGATTCCACTTGCGGAGAGGGTGGGGATGAGATGAGCCAACCAATCCACATGGAGACAAGGATAGCTTCTGGAACAGAATAAATTATTCAGGTACCATGGAGTTTTCAATCTCCAAAATGCCACTGCCATTTTAGTAAAATCAGTGCAATTTTTCAGGTGGAGAGAGTTTACTGATTACGATGCTCAGAAATTGTCGTGCGTTTGCTAACTGTAGAAAGCTGTACTTGGGCAGAGGAGATGGTGTGCTTAGAGGATGAGTTTGATTTATCAACCATTGCTCCAACTCCCTCTGAGGAAAAGTAGAACCAAACGAGATGAAGTTGTAGGGCTGCCAAAATTTGCATTTTTAGTTGGCTGAAAACAGAAATGGAAGGTAAGAACAGTTGTAGAAATTGGTGACTCTTTTGTAGCTGGATTTCAGTAATATTGCTTGGATGGTTAGAGCAGCTGACTTTCCTCCTAGAGTTTATCACTTGGCTGTCAAAGTACTGCTTCACCTTCTGAAGTCCAAGTGCAAGACTGCGAGCAAAACAATCCCTTCATTTAAAATCCAGACAAGTTGAAATACCTTTATTTGTTTCTTCTTCTAATGCTTAAAGCTTATTTGTGAGCAAAGTGCCATAACTGTCCATAGTTAAAATGCTACAGGTCAGTTTTGCCTGTCACATTTACCAAATATATCTTCTGATACCTTGTGTACTTTAGCATTACCTTGGATGTGCACTGCATATATTAACCACAGAAAACTGAAGAGGTAGTGGCCTAGAATTGAGACTGTTTTTTCTTTTGCAGAACATGTAGCAATATACTAAAGAACAGTCACTGTAAGAACATGTAACTTGAGTGAAAGTGCAGGTATTTTAAATTTCCTGCAAAGGTTCTGCTTCAGATGCACATGGTCGAAGATCCTCATACTGCAGGGGGAGAATTTAAAAAAAATCATAGTTTTTCCTTCTTTGGATCAAATGGTTAAAATTGCCAACTCATTAGGTTGTCCTGGTCATGTTTTCAGCACACATCTCTGAATTTTCAAGGAGAAAACAAATACTGATAAACAGAATCATCTTTGGAGTTTCACAAATAGCAATTTTTTAGGAAGGTTGTTGATTTCAGGTTGTGTTCACATCCACGAGAGGTAACTTGAGGTCACATACTTCAGGCTGATGCTTCTTATATGGGAGATTTAAGCAGATTTAATTGCCCATGAAAATGTTTCTTGAAGCAGCATGTAAGATAAGAACCTCTGCAACCTGCCATGCTGATACTAAATGATGACAAACTCCAGAAGTCTATTAAATGCACGTGACCAGCAATTCCTAGTCTGAAAATCTACCTTTGATGATGAGAGAAAGGGCTGTTAGTCACAACAGCCATCATCGTGTAGAAGCTGATGGAAGCTCCCTTCTGGATTATGGATGGTATATTCACAATATTTCCCATTCTCTTCAGGTAAATGTATTCTATCCATGCACCTGTTGGAGACAGCAGAAAATTCCAGAGTATTGCTATGTGCATATGCCTTAATGTCCAGTGAATCAGAATAATGCTACAGCAGTGTCTTGGACTTCAGTGATTTTTATAGGAGACCTTGTGATATTTTAAAACTTCAGCTTGTTAATTATACATGTCAGCATGCTGAAAATTCATGAATTTCTAGGGATTTGCTTTTCAACAAAGAAGAAATTATCGAAGCATCTATTGTTTGTAGATCTGTATTGTAGCACCAGGGAAGTCACAAGAAAACCTAATGATGAAGAAAAAAATACTGTTGTTTTGATTTTCTGTTCAGCTGCAGACACACCAGTAACTTTTATAGAATTCAGATTGTAAATGGCAGCACGTTCTATGCAGGTTGCTAGCAGCATGTACAGTCTCAGGAAAAATTGTGCTCTTGAATGCTTCATACAACTTTTTGAAATTATGGACTGATATTTCATTGATTCATGCTGGCATTTCTTTCAAACTTAAGTCATTATGCAAAGACATGACACATGAAATTCTGACACCCAACAATTTCTAAGACATGAAATGGAAAACTTAATTTCTTTCCTTCATTGGTTTTTACTCAACAATGAATATGTAAGAAAAGTACTTAAGAGAGAAAAAATGATGAGCATCCATTCAAGATTACTTCTGCTAAAGATGCAAATCCTAGGTTTATTAATGATGCAAATGACAAGAAAGAAATGGTTGATGATTTTTAATGGCAAAAATGCTAGCATCATATTGAATAAACTTGTAGAGTAGAACAAGCATTAGTGTTGGCCATGATAAAGAACAATAGTAACCACAATGAGTGTTTATAAGTATATCAGAAGTACTACAACTCTAATAATTGCATATGCACTTTGTAATTAGAAATCCTGTTTCACTCACAAATAGTGTATTTAATGGCTTTATTCCTAATAATTCTGCTGATCTAGATCTACTCCAACACTGCTGTGATGCCATTAAAATAGGTGACTCAAATGAATTCAGGCCAGTAAAATCTTCAGGGAGAAGACCTTTAAGTATAATGTTCTTATTCAATACAAACCTCACATAAAACAGCCACCAAAAGTAATAGTTTTACTATACAATTGCATCTTAGTTTAGACAATCAAATGTTATTGTAAATTGGGACTGGAGGTGTTTGTTCTGTAATTTTAGTGACCAACAAGTGAAAACGTGGGGAAATCTTAAAAAGGAAAGAAACCTGTGGTTGGGCACACATAAAGACTAATCACATCAACTTACTGCATTACAAAATTGACAAAAATAACTTGAAGCTAACCCAAAACAGGGTGATGCATTTTCAATTTTTTTTTCTTCTTTCAAGGAAAACAATCACTGTCAGCCTGCCTCTGGTGCCTGGGTGATTAAAACAAGGAAAGGAAAACTAGCAAGCTTTTGTATAACAATTTTAACTACAGTGTCATTTTTTACCCCCCTTAATTACTTAGATAATTTGAATTAAATGTTCAACTGACTATAACTGAACTAAGAATATTTGATTGGTTTTGTTTAAACTGATATTACTTGGACTGATAACAAATTCTGAGATATATACAGGTGGTATACCTCTCCTGCCTGCAATCTTTGCTGTAATATATGACTACCTTTAAAATTACTACTACTACAATATTATTACTACACAATAATTATGGCTAGACAGCAGATAGGAAATCTTTCTGGAAACTGGGCTGAGACAGAGACCTGCAGGGGCATATGTAAGCAAAAAGGCTCCCTTAGGGGAAGGAAAGTCATGGAAGGACAGAAAGAGGCACAACTTGAATCACAAGGTGAAGGGTATTGTCAGCAGGACAGATCCTAACCTCACAGATCACAAACTCTTTGCTCACAAACCCTGATAATTCCGGGGAGCTTTTTTCAACTGAAGAAACAAAAGGAAATTACTGCAGTAGCAAGCAAAATGAAGAAAGTGCGGTAACCTGGACATAACTGAAAGGGCATATGTTTTCAAGCAATTCTATTTAATTGATGCCCTGAATGCAGTTCTCAGTTTCTCTATTTACATGTCTATATTGATAAATATGGATATAAATAAAAGCTTATGCTAGATGTATCAGCCAAATTGGATGTTTGGTATTACAGAAAAAATGTCATGCTGCTAGAGTTTGAAATAAGTTAGGAAGCAGAGATTGCAACATGGTAGTACGAGCACCCATATGTCGTTCTCCTGGGGAAAAGTCTCATTGAGAAACAAAACCTTTAAGCAAGTCCATTTCTTATTTTCAGTCAGTTTGTAGGATTCCTGACTCAGCTGTACAGATTACTGAATACATTCTAAAATCATCAGAAGTTCTGTATTAGTACATCATTAAAGAAACAGATCTGTAACAACACACTAACTGAAGAGACTGTGAATAAATTAATGACAGCTGAAATATTAGTCACAGCTCTAGAATTCTCTGGTATGCAGGTAAATTGGGAGGGAAGATGGGGAACTGGAAGAAAGTAATCATTTGCTGTGTGAGGAAGAAAAGGAGGAGGAGTGAGTAAAAAAGTGTGAGAAACATCTCTTTAACCAAGTTATATTTGGAGGATTTATATTAAAATCCCAAGGATTTTTATGTATGGGCTACCTATAGGACATATTAAAGCATGTTAGATGATCATCTTGCAGTAATGATTTCCATGTGCTACTAATTAATTGAATTTTGTCATAAATGTTATACCTTCATTTGCACAATCAGGAATTTATAGAAAGGTAAACAATAATTTTATTGCTAATGACGTTATTCATGCAACACTTAGAAATTTTAATAACGCAGGTTGAGCCCATGCATAGATGGAAGTTCTTTTGACCATGAATCAAAACTCAGACCTATTTCCCATTTATGAAGTCCTAAGAAATATTGTTTGCTGAATTTTATAAGCTGTAAGGGGTGATGCAAAGAGTCTTCATTTTTCCCAATGTACAGAAACAAGACTTTTGCATTATGCTTTAGATGAAATTTCAAAGCTTCCTAACTAGCAAGACATTCACTGGTACATCATCATTGTCCTGTTAAAGTATTATAATTTCACTGTGTTTGAAATCTGAGAACATGTATTAGTAGGAAAATAGTTTATGAGTAGATACATATGGAGAGATTGCATAGTGAGAATGTGACAGGAAAATGTGGTTTTTTTATAAGCATACTATGGACATTAATAAATTATCAAGAACTAATTATTTCACAGATTAGATAAAAAACAAACAAGGGATTTAAAAATTGAATACAGGTCTTTCCTTTCATCATGGCTCTGCCAAAGTTCTGAAGACTTAAAGTCTCCTAATATATACAGTTTAATATAAACTGCCTCTCAGGTCAGGAAAACTGCAGACATTTTAATGGCATAAAGCACATTTTTGCCAGCGTTGCAGGTCTGATTGTGCTACTGATTGTGCTCGCTCCCAAAGGCAGAATGCAGAAAATGCAATATTTCTTAAGTGTCTTGAGAAGCTCCTGTAGTACATCAGGGAGTAATGACTCCAGCTGACTCCAGTCTCTAGAGCATGGATGTCTTACCTAGTGAATCATCAGGTACAGATTCTCCATTTCACCAGACAAGCTACAGCTACTTGGAAGTTCTCAAACCATTAGGAGATTACACAAGTGACACTTAGGCTGAAGCTCATGAAACAACAGTTTGTGTTGTGGAAGAAATAAGTGAATATTCTAATCCAAGATACGCTGGTATTGTAGAAAATATTAGTCCATGAAAACTTCCCTGATAATTTCATGTGTAACAGACCTAGTATCGTCAATTGTAACTAAATGGCAAAAACTAGTACTGGATGGAAAATAAATGCCATTTCCAAGCCTTTGAGGTTTTATTTCAGCCAGTAAATGCAGCACTGCAACTTAAAGGAAGTATCAAAAAAATATATATTTGGTACATAGGTAGTAGAGAACCAAATGGATTAAATGGAAAATGGATTTAAAATTTTAAATACAACTTAGGTGGGAAAAAGAGCATTTACAGAACAGATAACAAGTTTGGACTTAATTTAAGATATCCCATTAAAGAACAGTTTAAATTAGTCATGTTTTTAAATTAATGTCTTTCCCTAGGTTGTTTAAGCTTTTAATACTGAATAGTTAATAAATTTTACATTTTCTTGCCCTTTTGTCTCCTTTAAATAATCAAAAAACTTTGTCACTGCTTACTTAATTCTCTCCCAGTAGGAAGTGACAATAAAGTTTTACTGAATGGAAAAATATACAGAAATGAGTGAATTCTGAGCTAGTTTAATACCAGTACAGACAGCCATCCACACCACACAAATACATCTGTCTGGGTGTGTACAGGCATTTGGGTCTGCTCTGAGTAACAGATAATTTACCTTCTACCCAAAAAGGGGAACAAATATGAAGGACCATCTGGTCGTCTGGCTAATACTTAGCACTGAGTTGTCAATAAAACAAATATCACAAAATAATTACTAGCATAATTTTTGGTTTCATTTACACATCACTGCAGATAACGTTACCTAAAGGAGTGTGTGGAGCTCAGACAACTGATTGACAACTTGGAAATATCCACTGCTTCCTCAGGTCACCCAGGAAAGCTGCTCTTTCTTTCTAACTGGATACAACCCTACTCCTGCAAAATCAATCTCCTTGCTCAAATACTGACACACCACAAAGTAGAGATAGATGAAGGAACATCAAAATGTATTCATATTTCCATGGATCAGATGACTCCTGAAATTCTACTCTTCAATGCTCATATATGGCCCTTTATTTGCCTATGTCACAGGGTATAAACCTCTATATTCTCAACAGCACTTATTACCTAACATATAAATGACCCTGTTGGTCAAGTTCACTTATTTACCTTCTTCCAGTCACAATGTCCTTGCTCTCTAACTTCATACACTTAATATGGGAAGCCCACTAAAATTCATTTGGGGCTTAAAAACAAAATGGAAGAGAAAATTTTGATGCCTGATTGAATTGTTTGCAGAGCATTTCAGTTGCATAATCAAATACAATTGTGGCTGACTACATAAATTGTTCTGGTTTGCAGGCCTTATTGTGCCAATATTGCAACAACAAAAACATGCTATGATATTGTAAGTAGGAGCTTTTCACACAATATATAGGTGAAACAGGTTAAAACAATTTTGTCCAAAAGAGCAAAGAGATTTACTATGTATATTTCCCAGCTATTCAAAGGAGAATTATTCACAAAGAGTAGGATTTAGATAGCTCAGAAAAATTAAGATATTTCCTGGAATCAATTAAAATACCCTACATACATCTCTGTTTTCTGTGATTCATTTCAAATAAAGACCTGATCCTTGATGAGCAAGAATTTAACACAGCTCACATTTCAAAAAGGTCAACATATTTCACTGATACTGCAAGACTGCTTTTTTTTTTTTGTTCAGGGAAAACCAACATAAACAAGGATAAAAAAAAAAAAAAAAATCTGATTCTTTTCATTAACATTTGTAATAGCTGAAGTGAAGTTAATAGGTGAAAAAAATAGACTTGACCTTTCACAGAAAAAGATTACCTTTGCCTATTGCCCAATCATGAAAACCATGAAAAACTCTACAAGCTCCAAATATTTATGATTCGTATGCCAATATCAAGGGAATTCAAACTTATAAAATAACTTAATTATTATTCTGAACTCTGCAATATTTGGAAACAATGTCACAGGAAATTTCATGGAGAACCAGGTTAATATTGCAGAAGAAAGCAGAATTCAAACTGTTTCAGCAGTGTTCATTATAAAATTAAAAATCACAGCTTGGGGTTTCTTTGGAGGCACAAGGAGAATAGCATAAGGTATTTAGGAGACATTGAGTGAATCTGTGTGAAGTAGAGTACAAAGTACAGTAAAAAATAGAGCATAAAATTCTATCTTAAATCCAACATACAAGTTGTGACTGGGATCTCTCTTATTGGCTCCTTTCATTCATTTTATGTGTTTAAATCATAAATTCCTCAGGGTATGCAGCATATGCCTCTTTGGACACATTCTGCATACAGTGGAGCCACTCTCATATCCAGCCCCATCTGTTACTGTGATTTGTATTCCAAATCAGGGCTTGAAATTGTAATTACAAATAACATTGATCAGCATCCATATTTCTGCTAGAATTAGACACTACGAAAGTGGGGCATTCAACTCTGCCCCGTGCGTGCTGCCATAGTTCAGCCGTGCAGCTTGATCTTCCACCTCATCTGTGAGGGGTCTATCAGCAGACTTGTCA
>JAOTQP010000001.1:101907505-101926217 GCA_026413545.1 Cichladusa arquata
TCCAAAATCCATTTCATAGCTGATTATGCCAAATCGACTCCAGTCGCTATCTTTCCTTCCGTTCTAAAAAAAGCACCCCTTCTCCTGCCTCCTCCTTTTCCTGGGAAAAGGGCCAGGCCTGCTGGATGCACAGTGGGAATGTGCCATTTCAAATCCCAGCTGAAAGGGGCACGGCCAGGTTGGCACATCAGTGCAGGGACAGTGCTGGGAGTTGGGGACTGGAAGGGCAGAGGCAGAGTACATGCACCAAGCTGAGAGCTTTGGCTTCACACTGAAACAGCAGATGAAGCTGTGGCCTTGGGCTCAGCCTCCATCTCCATTTTAACACCTTTAATGGTGGGACAAACACCTTCCAGCACGCACTGCCATTCCTTTATTCAACCTTACCCACCCTCCATGTATTTATGGGCTATACAGCCACAGAAGGATTACAGAGGTCATCCAAAGTGACCTCCTGGAAAACTTTTGATTTAACTTTCAAGAGAAGTCAGAGGAAAGGGAAAGACCCCTTCATTTCAAATTCTTAATGAAAGAGAGACCACACACTGTGTGGTAGATTGTTCTAAGAGCTCAATGATAAAAGAAGAGGAAAAGGCTTCTTTGCTTCTGGTTTGAACTCACTTGGCTTCAACTTTAAAATACACACTTCTGAGGTACTGAAAATTCTTTATCAAAGCTGTATTTTCCAAAGAGATAATTATAGAGCTCATGCTCATTAATATTATCCTCCTTAAGCCCAGCTGGGTTACTTCTTTGATCTATGACTTTGGTGCATATTTTCCACTCTTTTGGATACAATAAATTCAAAACTCAGAAAAGTCTATGTCCTGGTTATAAGATCTATCACTGGATAGAAAACATTCTGAATCCATGCAGGCTCAGAATGATCTCACATTCAGAAGTCTTCCTTATCCATATGAGTTATGTTTACATTTTAGGAAAGTAATAACCATATGATTGAAGAGCTACCTACTAAAGTTAAAAAAAAATCAAATAAAAAAAATAAGAACAGCACTTTATGTGTTCTTTTAGTGATCATCATGTTAATATTATTGCTTGAGCAGTTTTTCCATCTTCTGTGGAAAAAAAATCTCCTAAAAGGTATCATCTTCTACAGATACTCTTAATTCAACAGAAATTATAAATAAGATGCAGTTGATACCAAGAAAAAACTGGCTCAAAAATTCAAAATATTAATCCCTTGAATAAATATAATCATTTTTATGTTTATGCATAGTTTATGTTGTTGCATGATGTGATATTACTTTAAAAGTTGTTGCATATAAGTAATAGTTTCAATATCAGGCTATGTTCTATGTTGCTCCCCCTCAATTTCTTCAATTCACCTTTTCTTTCTCTTTCTGTATGCAAAACACTGCTGCATTATTTAACAGCTATTCAATAATTTAATCACTGCCAGTTTTGTTCCCTATTCACCTAATTTGGTAGGAAAGCACAAGCCAAGCTTTTGGCAACCCATAGCAGGAGGACCACGGGGCATATTTTAGCAGCATATTTTATAGGTCAAGGACATATTCAGTATTTCAGAACATTTATTCAAGATTCAGCAAAAAACTCTCCCATGAGCAATACACAGAGTTCTTTCTTTGGCAAGAACAAAGGAAACCACATAGCTGTGTTTATTCTCATTCTTTTCATCTTCCACACAGAGTCTGTCAGCACACCAGTAGGAAGTGAATATAGATTTCCTTTTGGTTGTCACTATTACTGAGTTGAACCACAGTTCAGAAAATACTCCAGCAACACGTCAGTTTAACCACCTGCAGCTGGAATTAAGAATGTAAGACTGTCGTATACAAGCACTGGATAAATTTCAGGTTTCAACTGCACCAACATTTTTGAGCTTCTCTCTGCTGTTTTCTCTCATTTTCAATATCCTTTATAGAAAGTTATTTTGGGAACATTTCAAACATAAGTGAGAGGCTAACATTTGTAACCTTTGAACAAAACATAGTCTTTGCAAGTCAGAAAGATGACCTTTAACTTGAAATATTTAAGGAAGAGAGAAACTGCTTTATCTTAATGCAAAACTATTAGAAAAAATAATGTATAAATACTGCTATATTGCTCCAAAGTGGAAATCACAGAACAGGCAAATGGCAGACAGAGTCTCACATAAACTGCCTCAATTCCAGGAAAGGTCAAGTCAGAGACTAGACCAGACCAGACCAGACCTTCTTCTTTAAAACATAAATAATGAAAGTACATAATTCTTAATATTCAGCAATTCCCTATAAACTGACTTACTACTATCTAATTCCTTTGTGGCATGATTACTATCTAGGTTTTCACCTTTGTGTGTTTTCTAAGCAACAGCTATGAATATGCAAGAAGAAGGTATTTTGCTACATAATTATCTAGAGCAAAAAAATTATGAATTAGTTTTCCAGAAAGATAGTATCTCTTACTTCAACCACTAAAGAGAAATTCTGTCAGGAAATGAAGAAGAAAATGCTTGCTCAAATACTAAAATAATTATTATTAAAAAAGGAAAAAGAACTCTGTAGAAACACAGCTTGCTGTAAGCATGGTCAGGAATTGCATCTCACCATTCCCTTCTCATTTCAACATTCCATCTAATTATAGCTGTTTTTCCCCACACTGACTTTGTCCATTGTCATACTTCAATCTTTATCTACTCAACTTACTTTTGTAATAAAATATTAAAATGGGGAGACAAAATGGGAAAATAGGCTCAGTCTGTCCTCTGTGACAGGAAAAAATAGAAAGAAAAAAGAAGTGGGAAATAAAGAACTATGAAGTATTTTAATTTTTTTTAAATTTAAAGTATCTTAAAGCTCCACTGTATTTTGAGGATTACTGGACAGAATCTAAATATTCTGAAGAAGGGCTATGTGTAGCCATTATGTTCAAGATGAAATTTAAACCATTAAGGATTACATATGACAATTTAAGCTACAGAGATGAATTGTCTTTCAGCATTTAATTGCTTTTTCATTTTTCTTTGTTTTTTTAATTTAAAATTTAGAATCTCCATGTCTCTGTTACTGCCTTAGAAAATAGCAATTGCTTCTAATTCCAGAGGAATCTAGAATTAATCTGTCTCTAAATTAATTTTCTGCTTACAAGAAGAAGAAGATTAGGCAGACAATACATATTTAGATATTTTATACATTAGCGGTAGATTTACCTTGTCACCTTCAGAGAAAGTCATTCCATCATTGGCCCTTTTCCATGTAATCTCTGGGACAGGTTCTCCTTCTGCTTCACAGATCAGGGTTGCTTTCCCATTCTCAAATGTGGTTTCATTTTTAAGTTGTATTATTTGAGGCTGCACTGTTAAAAATACAAATTGCATGACTGATCGTGCACAAAGAATGTCATATCAAAATCTATCTTTAAAACCACCTTTTTTCTACTCTATCTGACTCTGGACTGGATGGTCTCCAGAGGTGCTTTCCTACCTCAGGCATTCTTTAATTCTATAATAAGCCATGTTTGTCTTCAAATGCATATTATTCAGAAAAAAAAAAATAGGTATTATTACCATTCTTTGACTTTGATCTTTATCAATGTTTCACTGGCTTACATAAATTACAGAATTTAACAAAATCCCCCAGCAACAAACACATTTCACTGGTATTAACACTGGAGAAGTGAAGAGTCTTCTGATACAAAGGTGTTCATCCTTACTTGCTAAGTACTTACTAAGATACATTTTTAAAATATTCAGGTATTGTTTGCATTCTTCAAATCATTCCACTTTATAGCCTCAATTAAATAGCAGCTACATCTTTCAATCTGTACTGTACTTTACCAGGTTATTTATACATACAATACAATTTCTGGTTACATGAGAATACTTTTCCATCGAGGATTTATCTGTACAATATCACAAAAGAACTCTGTATTAGTACTGAGCATAGAATATTGCTCTCTTCCATGGCATTCAAGTATCCGCATTAAAATTTTTTTGGTCATATATATTACCTCATGTATAATGATTAATAAGTTTCTCTGAACCTATTCTCTTTATACCTTGAAGAAGACACTCATCCCAACATGCAATCCTGTAATAAGAATATGATTCAATATGTTTACTTCCAAAAGCAGTGAATAAAATCTACATGTGTGGGTCAAAATAGGGCAGCTCTTAAGATGGACTTCATCAACTTTAAGTACATTTGTTGAAAGCAAAGTGTTTTCCAAGCAGTTTTTCTGAGCTTCACTTTTGAGGAAGCACTACTGCAGTGTACTCCTCATTAAACAGAAAATAAAGAGATATAATCTGTTTTCTAACGGGATTACTAAAGTGTGTGCTATGCAGAAGAGAAACATTGGCTTATGTTGGATCAAAATGGGAAAGATAATCATCCAGATTGGAATGGGCACCAGGGGGGATTCCTGACCAACCCCCTCATCAGCACAGCACCCACAGACCCTGTTCAGGTCAGATTGCTCAGGGATCTGTCGAGCACTGTCTTGAAAAATGTAAAGAACAGAGACTAGACAACCTCTCAGCAGCCTGTTGCAGAGCCTGGCTGTCCTGGTGAGAGGTTTTTTCCTTATGTCCAGTCTCCTGTTTCATTTTATGTCTCATTTACAAGCATTGTCTCACAGATGCTACATTCAGCATCATCAAGAAGAATAATAAAAACATGTTCAAACTTGTTATCTGTAGGCACATCATCTACCTTTATCCATTCCCTCCACACTACCCTCGGTCTCACTTCTCATTTCTTTTCTCCATATTCCTTCTGCTGCTTCTCTACTGTCTGTTCACCCTTGACTATTATGAATAAATTATTGTGTGTTTACTGCACAGAGATGAGAAACAAGTAGCATTTTACCTAAGAAAGCACTGAACTAATATCCTGCTTCATTAATATATAATCTATCATGAATGAGATCATGTGAAGAAAGAAAACGCCCTCAGTGATCAGGAATTCTTGAAATGTCAACTGTATCCAGATTTACTGGATGCAGTAGAAGGTAGCAAGCAAATCATTACATCAGGATATCAATTTGGCCAAGAAAATACAAAACTCCTCTGTGGTACAAAAAGGGATCTCAGTGGAAAGACCCAAAAACCCCAGAATTAGAGATAAAAGGTAATTATCATAAACTTTAAAATAACTTCAATTATTACTCTCATTTTCAGGATCATTCAGATGCCTATGAAATATTTCACCTTGGCACTCAGATGCTCTATTTCTATAGCCACATCACCTGGCTACAAAATAATGTTCTATCCTTTCATTCCTTTGATATATCATCATCCCTGGAAAAAAGGGAAGAGCTACAGCAGATAAAAAGCCCCCCCCCCCCTTTTTTTTTTTTTAAAGAAGGATCATGCATAGTGTTTCATGCCAAAAATTCTCAAAATTTATAAATTATTTCCATCAAAATGAGTTTCCCATCTGGACAACAGGACAAACTATGTAATTTGCTCAAGATTATTCATGTTCCAAAACACAAAAATGATTTTTAATTGTTAACCTTAGACTTATTCTGAACTCCTTTAAGACCTTCCTCAAATGGATCACTACAAGACAAAAAGTTTTAGCTTGACATTTTAGACAAGAGTACCTGACATTTAAAGAAATAAGTACTGATTAATCATCAAATACATCTAGCTGACAGTTATTACTTGGAAGAAGAGAGTTCATTTGGGGGATATTATTTAATTAATTCATTTTTGTAGGTCACAAGTCATAACTTACTATTGACTAGAAGTTTTTTACACTGTTTGAATACTTTTCAATGACATTTTGGACATTGGAAAATGTTAAAATACATTTGTGTACATGTAAATAAAACTATAAAAATGCCAAGACTAGAATTGACAGAAATACAGAAACAGTCATTTCCCCTACCCTCCCACCTCCAATTTTTTAACTGTTCTTTCAAAATTGATAAGGTCATTGTCAATTTGAATTTGCTTTTTGTATTCTAGAAAATACGAAGCAAATAAAAATGCAGAGCCTTGGAATGCAAATTCAGGAAGCCTTCAGGGTTATGCTGCTTTCTTCAGTCCAAAGTATTGAAATATAGATATTGTGAAGTAGTTGAAACATTTGTAAGCTAAATGACCTGGCTCAAATGAAAGAATGCTTGAATATAGAAAGGAGCTACACTTCATTAAAATTATTTGTGGTAAGGAACTCTTGTTACTAGACATGCATTGTTAAATATGAACAGAGTGATGATGCCAAGTAAAGAAACAATATTTACTGGTTGGAAAGTTTGTTTTCTGAGTCAAGAAGGTTTGTTTTAAGTTTTCTAATACTTCCTCAGTAAACAAGTTTCTCTCAGATTCCTTCCTTGGACTGTTCTGGGTTTATCTCATTGCAGTGTATGTACAGCCTCCCCATAAAGCTTTTGGCAAACATGGCAAAACTTTTGCTTATAACCAGTTTCTTGGAAAAGCTACACAATTTATTGAATTCACAGGGTTCACAGGGTTCTACTCATACCTTTAATAAAGAGTTTCATCAGACCTGGGAAGCAATACATGTATAAAGCTTGAGATAGTCCTGCTTACGTCTCATCAAAAGAATTATTTTAAACAGTTTGATATTGATACAAACTTGATTGTACTGATGAGAGGCCTAGTGTATGTCTGTGTGGCTGCCTGATTAATCTCTTGATTAATATATCCCAGGAGGAATCACACCTTCCCTGCTGCTCTCCTGCACAGACGCATTTCAATCAGGAGGCAAAACTGCAACCCCATCCTCCTGGAGACTCCTGGTACAAATCCTTGAACTTAGAAGTTCAGAAGTTGGAAGTTTGAGCCCAACATCAAAATATCTGAGAAAGAGATTTCAGAAATTTGTTTGCTTGTGTGATAAGGACTCACTCACACGCCAGTATGAAATGCTGACCTGACTTAGTGCACCATGAACTGAGTCTCTCTCTTTGGATGGTATTTTTGAAACATGTTAAAATGTTATTTTATTACTTCACACTCAGAAGGGTTTAAGACTCGTCTTCTGTCATCACTGTCTTTACAAATTGAATTTTTTTTTTAAATTTTAAAAAGTAGAAGTATTCCAAAAGTGTGAGGAAGTAATAAGGAGGAAAAAGGAATGCAGGGAACATGTGAACTTTTAACATTACATCTGTAAGTGTTGAGTTGTACTTTGTGAAGCTGCAGCTGGTGAACTTTATAATATCTGGGAGGAACAGGCACAGATAGCTCCATACAGAGATCCATGGGATTCTCCTTCTCCAGGTAACAGTGAATTTAAATGAAAAGCTTCCATATAGGTATAGAATAGCACCTCATGACGAACAAAACAAGCCACAAAAAGCATTTCAAAACACACATAAATCTGTTTACTAAGCCCAGAAGAAAATTATTAAGCTATGTTCTAGGCACTAAAAGAATGCAGCACTAAGACTGAAAACAAGGTAAAAATTTAGACAACTCCTCACCTCAATCTCAGAGGCACAATAGAACCTATTTTGTTCCAAGATGAATAGATTTTGAAGGATTGAATTAACCTAAAAGTTTTTGAATTTTAGCATTTGGAATAAACTCAAGAGGGATAAAATAGAAGAGGTCCATTATATTTCCTCCTATCTGGCAGATGACAAAAATATATTAATAATAGCATATAACTTTGCAATAACTAATCAAAATTACATTGAACACAAATGAAGAAAAATTTCCACTATACAACATTCAGATTATAATTAAAAATGCATCTAGAAAATAAAAACAGTGTTTAAACTATGCAGTAAGTACAGTGTGTCTTTTGTATTGCTTTTTGAGATATCCCCTCATTTGATTTTTGTGAAGTCCTTTGTCAGAACCCACTGAAATGCCAATGAAATACTTTAAAAATAAAATATTACTCAGACTGCCCTCTCACTGACTATGTAGGTAAAACACCTATATCATAAAGAACTTCAAATTAAATTATGCTAGAACTCCCTCTAATTTTTTATGAATTCTGATTTAAAAAAAATATATTTTTTCTTTTTAGGAAAATAAATTATTAAAAATATAGATGCAGCTTTCTGTGTCCTATGTACAGAAAAGATAATATTTGTTGAAAACTTCAACTCTAAATATCATCAAATTGTATAACCACACATTTGAGTGATAAAGATGTAGAAATAAGCAACTAGAGCAAACAAAATGAAAATCCTAGGAATATAAACACTATTCATATTAAGCATATTTTATTCTAACATAAATGAAGACTACTGCCATCACCTTGGAGAAGGAATGATGGAAAAATGAATGCTTACTTTGGAGAAAGTAAAAAGCAGTAAGATTGTAAAAGAGGATATAAGAAGTTTCAAAATATTGAATTTACTGACTGTTCTTAAATCAACTGCTTGTTAGTATGTTGTTTTTGGAAATTTTTTTGCGTTGTCTGTAGACATAAAATTGTGATATTTCATACTTGAAAATGAACATTTATATCACATATTTATAAATTTATATTTATAATTACATATTTATAAATATGGCTAGTTATAATTAATAAAATTAAAAAAAAAAAAAAAAACGAAAAGAAAAAGTGGAACAGTATGAGTGAAAGTGATAGTTACCAAATAGAGACACATACAAAGAACATTTTTAAAGAACACCTATGGTTTCAAGCTGTTCAGCAGTAAACATAAATGAATTTGAATTTAAAATCTTAGCACAAGCTCTAAGCATTAATCTAGATGAGATCTTTTTAGGTAGTAATTGCTAATGATACAGAAGAAAGTCATGGCAGATAAGAGGATGACAGACAGAGATAAATCATATCAACAAAGACAGAAAAGGGATTTTTTTCTCTCTTTTTAGAACACAGCACTGATACAGATGAACTGGGGAGGGCAGGGTATGTGCCTATAGGTTTCTACACATACATCAGAGTTGTAGAAAAACAGAGTAAGCATTTTATATCAGAATAAAAAAGGGTTTTTAGCATTGGTACTGCAAAAAACCCCAAAGTTAAACTAAAGAATCTAGGTCAGGCATGGAAACTAAATATGTAGCTGTTGCATGGCACTGAGATGAGCATGTCTATTCAAAACCCTGCATCCTAGAAAGTTTAGTGCTGAATTCTATCGTGTTACTATTATTTTTATTGCATTATGGTTATATTACTGTTATTATGAGTTTCAACACTGCCAGAGCCATGTTGTAGAAACAGTAGTCTTTGCTCTAAGGAGTTTGCATTGTAAATTAAAATTAAAGACAGCAGACATATGAGACAAATAAGGTAATGAAGTGGGAGAGAAAAATGCAATTTAATAGGTCAATTTAACATAAATAGTTGTTTGTGTACTATTTAGCTATAATAACCAGCCATCTGCCTTGCCATTTTCAGACTGCAGCTTTTTTTAACACATTTAATGGAAAAAAGATAAGTAGTTGTTGGCTGTATATGTGACTGGGGGTTTAATCTGTATAAAAGAGACAAAAGCAAAGTTTATTGCAGGATAAATTAAAATACTGCTTTACTACAAATTAGCTATAACCACTCAGGACAGAGATGTGGGAGACATTCTAGAGAGTTCTCTGGAAACATAAACATAAGAAATTATTTTCCATGCAAGAAAGAAAAGACATAAGAAATTTAGGAGTTTAGGATATCATGGAAACATTAAGGATGTGTAGGGTCATAATGGATTTAATCAACTCATTGTACCCATTAAAACATTAGGATTTAGCTTTCCATGGAGTCTCCAGAAAAGCAGTTGCTAAAAGGTGAAAAAATACATACACTCTTAGTCTGGTGTCTCCTTTTCCCCATCCCTTTCATTAAAAAGTTTACTTCCTCTGGGCAAAAACCAAATAAATTCCAGGCTTAAAATTACTTGCATAACACACACAGTTATTTCTGACTGAAACTTCCCTAAATTCATAGCAAAACTAGAAAGTAATTTCTATTCCTTCAACTTTTTTTTTTTTTTTTTTTTTTTTTTTTTTTTTCAAGTTTGGAAATGCAGTGAATGAAATATTTCAGTTTTCCAAACCAACTGTACTTCTTGAGGCTGAGATAAAATTTAAGATTTTATTTCTTCTTTCCTTTGAAAAGAGATTGAGAATAACTCTCAAATACCTCAGAACAACAGCCCAATAGTTAGGCAATCCACCTGGAGTACAGAGCTATAGACAACACAGCATACAGAGTTTCTCAAAGAGGAGGCAGTGGGATGTTCACCCAACATCATGGTTTCAGCCTCAGGCTCCCAGATCCCAAATGCCAGCATTATACAATCCAACGTTTACCCTCTTCAATGTAAAGTATTAGATTAGTCTCTCTCGTTAGAAATCTCTCACTCTTATAAATTATTATTAGCTTTAGTTGGGAATTAATGTTAAATATTTAAATTTTAATTTTTTTAAACCGGGAAGTTAATTTCCTCCATCCTAAGTAGGGCATTTAACTGTTCAAACAGAAATTCTCTTTCTCCATAATACAAGCTATTTTTAGTATAAAAAACTCCAACACATTCATTTTTTGTAGGTTTTTCATAAGTAAGTTACAGCCTTTTTTTCTTGCACAGTGGTTCCGAGAGATGTTTTCTACATTCTCAGAAATACCCACTCTCACTGGGTTATATATCAACAAAACTTCAAATAAATTATCAGTTCTATGTAAAGGAGGGAATCATTAACACAGTTGGGGTGATGGAGCATAGAAAGAGAAATAAGAGTTTTGAGGTTATTACTTTTACCCTTTGAAGCTCAGGGCACACAATATTTTTGTGACTAATCTGCAATCGTGCACTAAAAAATAGAAGGGAATAAATAAAAATAAAAGTAAAAAATAAAAACCCAGGAAGATCTCTGCATGGCATTGCCTTACTAAAAACCCTCACTACTCAGAAGTTAAAATAACCTGGTTTTCTCCCTTTCATAATTTCCCCCTTCCTCCTCTTGGTTTTCTTGCAAGCAGTAAACTTCTAAATGAAAACCAGAGTGAATTAACTATTTAACACTCCATTGTACAGCATGTGAATAGCATAAAAGCAAATGCTGAAGATAACCTTTCCAAAATGAAATTCAGATGTAAAGGTTTAAGTACAGCAGGGAGGAAAAAAGCTGTAAAATCATACAGAAATCATTTTGCTGCATCAGTAGGCACCTAGCAGAAATATTGTTTCACTGAAAATTGGGTATGAAGACCTATTTCCTTACTGTTTACATTTTAAAAGGAAAGATGGACCATATTATGCAGTACTTACCAAAAACTTGAAGGAATGTCTGTTTTTTATCATTTCCTGCTTTGTTTTTAGCATTACAGATATAAGGACCTGCATCGATATTTTTTATATCTCTTATTGTTAGTTGTGTATTGCTTCCTCTCAGGACATATTTTTCATTTTCTTCAATAAGTTTACCATTCCTACAAAAAAAAAAAATATATATATATAAATCAACCACTACATTCCAGCAACAATGTGCTATGGAAGCTTCAATACTCTGAAAATAATATCTGATGGAAGAGACTGCTGCTACACCAGCCTCAAAAATCAAAATTTAATTGTCAGGTTAAAAAAAAATATGCATATGGATTAAAAATATTTTAATATCTTTATTCTTACATGTCCAATATTGACCTAATATTACAAAAATTATTGTGAAGAGGATTCTTACATATGGCTTACACTCAAGGAAGGGCATAAGGAAATTGGTTATGTATTGTATGTGAGAAACTATTAAAAGTGCATTTTTCAAGTCTAACTGCTAACAGTTCACAGCAATAACAATGTAGCAACTTATAAAAAAAATTAAATTACATTCACGTAGAGCCTATTGGCACATCAAGAACCCATCCAAATTATTTCCTCTCAGTTATTGTTGGCTAGCCACAACTTAGCAAGCAGGCATGTCTCCAGATGTTAGAACGAGTTGTGACCAGATGGTCCAGAAATAATAAAATCTGCAAGCAATTCTGAGGGCTGATTGAGGCTTGACCGGTCCATTGGAGCACCTTGGCCTACACACAGCTGCTTTTTCAACATGGCATTACTCAAACATTCTATTCTATTCCATACGCCTAGTTTAGGACATTTTTTTCAAGATTTGAACAACAACGATTTCCATTTTATTCTTATATAATGATAACTACATATATTTCATATTTTCCTGAATCGTATTTTCTTAAAAGGGAGGATAGTGCTTATCTCTTGGGATAATCATAACTGTTAGTAGGAGTCCCCTAATATCTAACTAGTTTGCACTTTAGTAACACTTTTTTGCAAATAAATCTAATTGACTTAGTTACTAACTTCAATACATTATTATGGTACTTGTTCATTTCCTTTCCAAAGAAAATCACAGAAAGTGTTTTACAGAACAGGAAAGGCTTAAATTTCCATATTAGAGAGTGTCACAGAAAACCAAACCAAACCAAAAACAGAACAAACAGAAAAAGCCACCCAAATCCACTAAAAAACAAGAAACAATTAAACAACAAATCCCAAATAACTAAAAGTCCCCTAGTGATTTATTTTGGGAGACGAAAGTCTATATCCAAGGTTAGAAGTAATTTCCAGGTACCTGTTCTCACAATCATTGATATCTATAGCAGTTTCTCAGCAGAAATGAGATTATGAGCATTTCCCTGGACCCTCTAGTGAACAGAGAGATTCATATTGATGCTGATATTGGATAACAGGAAAACATGGATAATATACTTAAAGTGCATTATTTCTTTTGTGAGATAATTCTAAGTCCTGTCAGCAAAGACCAGGAAATTGATCCAGCTAAACTATAGCAGTGCAAATTATCTCCACAGCTATAAACAATGTTTTCAGTAGCACTATTCACACGAGTAAAGATTTCCAGTTCATGGCCTTTTGTTACATTAGAATCTTTATCTTTCAGTCCTGGCTAATTTAATTCCATTAGTGTATTGCCTCTCTGAAGGTTATGTTTTACAGTAATGGAATATCAGCCTCAACAGAGATACCAGTTCAATGGAGAATTAATTGATTCTCTTAGTCCACAAAATATCAACAAAATATATACATGTATTAAATAGAGCAGCATTATTCTTAACAAGGTATCTCAAAGTGACTAATTTTCACAAGTGCACTAAAAGATTTTTTTAAAAGAATTGTCACATAAGTTCAGATGAATCCATTTTAAATTGATCAAATCTAAACATCATCAGCACCAGAATTAAAAATGGTCAATGTAAGAAGTTCAAGCTTCACCACATTAGCTACTGTCTTAAAGAGTTAAAAGCTTGAGACTATTATTTTGTCCAGCATCTTGCTTACAGTCAACACACAGACATGAGTCCCTTCAATAGTAGTGTCATTTGATTTTAAAAATACAGATATTTTTCATGGCCTATCTGAAGTTGATCTATTAAAATCAGTTTATTGCAAACCAAAAAAGAAACAAAGGTAGTAAAATCAAGATAATTTACTTTTTAATTGACTAAAATACCAGTGGACTGTAAGACTACCTTTGAAAACATAGGTCCAAATTCTGCAGGCCTTGATAAAGAAACCTCAATAAACTGAATGAGCAAATAACTGGTGTGAGAGCCCATTTGAAAAGGCAACAAAGACAGAAGAGCATGGAAATGTGAGTAACACAAGTCTTTAGTCTTGATGAACCACCTTAACAGGCATGGATATACTTTTTACACCATTAAGTGAAAATCCTGCAGCAGAAGGGAGTAAAAAATCATTGCCACCCTTTTCATCAGTACTTTTCCACAGCTCTCCAGTATACTGAATATACTTCAGAATGTTTTTCAATGAGACATCAGGAAATGCTTGTTAGAATATCAAACACCATCTCTCTGAGGCCATTAGCTAAACACAGCTATTCAGAGAATTCAGAAACCAGGCTTCCATTAAGTCACTTTATCACACCTGTCTATTTTACAAATGGTTAACCTGAGACAAATTAAATAAAATGACTGAACTCACATAGATAAAATCTCAGGTTAGGTTTAAAACTGAGCACAATTCCCTTAACTTGCTGTGAACAATAATTATAATCCTTCCAAAATCACTATTAAAACTTTATCAAGTTCAAGACATAATTCCACTTGTCTACTAAAATAGAAACACAATAAAAGTCGGGTTAGTATCAACTTATTTTCAACATTAAAAAGCACACTAAACAAGACAAAATAGGGAATAATTTTCCATTAATTCTGATCGACGTATCCAATTTGCTTCTCAGTGGATGACAAGCATATTCATATTAGATAAATCAGTTTAGATCAACTTCCCTAACACTCATTGACAATGCTTTCTAGATTTTTCTCAAAATCAAGACAACTTATGTTGATCTGGTTTTTCCATGCTCAGTGTAATTTCTAAAAAAAAACCCCTTCTGAACTATTGCAGGAAACCAAGGTCTTTATCTTGATATACTTTTTAGATAAGACCAAGGATATGAGAAGACATCAGCTGCCTATGAATCCTTTTAATTGACTAAATGAGTGAAAATGGCCCTGAAAATTTCAGGACAGAGATTTCAGAAATTTGATGCAGAAATTTAGGATTGGAAAACCATTTAGAATTGTTTGCTTCCTCTGAAAACAGAAGGAATTTTCTCCCCCCATTTTTTTTTTTTCCTGCTTGCATATCAATAAGAATTTCCTGTCCCGGGGATTTATATTCTTTTTGATGTATCAGTTTATAAAATCATAGTGTCAGCAAATAAAACACCAAGAATATTTTCTACTGACAAGAATTTACATCCTAATCAGATGAAATTAAAATAGAATCAAAGGGGAAAAAAAAATCAAAAGGGAAGAGAAGCATGTTAGCCAATATTCCTCATTATGAGATAGTCCCTGAAAGAGGAGCAGAACAGAAGTTTGCACATATATGATTCAATATTCTGTCCACAAGCCTGAAAAACTCCTGGAAAATCTTTACAAAAGATATTTAATGAGTGGTTTAAAAACGTCTCTCCTCAAGGGCTGTCAAACCAAAGGGAAATCAGTGGGCTCTGAGCAGTGGACACAGAGATAAGTGTGTACATACCATGATATTTATAAAACATCGAAAAAATCCCAGAACTGTTAATGGAGATATCCACAAATGGTGGAAATTTGTGTAATATTCCTTAATATATATCATAATGCTTCTTGTCATACACCAAAGCCATTTAGGACAGCAGGCAACTTTTTTCAGGCAACTTTTATGAATTTTGGTCAGATAGGAGAGATATTTATAAAATAAATTCTAAGACATCAAACAAAAAGAATATTACTTGAGTTTAATATCAGTTCTTCTATACATATTTTGGGTTTCTTTTTCCTCTTCTTCACTAAATTTTGAATTCTAAGACATATTAAGGGATTAACTTTGCATTCTATTTATTTACATCTCCTGGGATTCAAATTGCATGAGAGAAAAATTCAACCTCATGACTGACCTATGGCATAATAAGATTAAGGCATCAGTCAAAGGAAGAAAAACTTAATCTAACGTTGTTCAAATGTTCCAAAGGAGGTGAAGAATTGAGGGAAATCGCTTCCATGCCCATTTTGCAAATGGGATGACCTTTTGATTCACTCGAAATAATATAAGTAGATGCAAATTATTCAGGTCTAAAATAGGAATGTGCACTGGTATGAGGTATTGAGATACTTTATATCCCAGGATTGATGCACACCTTTGTTGAAATTGAAAGAACACCGAGTAAATAGATATTTAAATTTTTATAAATGTTATATGGTAAGTGTTCCCAAATGACATAGCTATACTATGCTCATGTCATTGATATAATGAAAAAAACACACATGAGATTTAAAAGCAATTCCATTTTCAAAGTATTTTGTGCTTATAAATTTACATTAAGTTGCACTGAAACTTATTCAATGAAACACTCCTAAGTCCTACAACCATCTAAATTCGTACCTCTTTCTGAATCTCATTGAAATAGAGAGTTAAGAGCAGAATCAATTTTTACAAATGTGGAAAGTGTTCCCTTTTTTTTTTTTTTATTAGTATTGCTGACCTGTATTGGATACTTATTTATTGCATAAATGTGTATCTGTGAATTTATGTGCAAAAACTGTTGTTAGGTTGCTCTTGTACTGTTTTTGAGATATGGACTTAATTCTTCTCCACTCACACATGAAGAAATCATGACAATATGGTATTTTTGTTACTTTTTACATTTACCTCACTTGCTGGCAACCTGAGTGCAATTGAATTTGTGTAAGTCCATCCACACACATTAATGCTTAATCCAGCCTTAGCAGCTAAAACAGAAATGAACAGAAAATTCTTCTAAAATTCAGTAGAGAAATTAGGGTTGCACAGCTTAATGGACTGTGGTAGAAAATTGGGACATTAAAACAATGTGCTCTGATGTGGAGCCCTCGACTGAACTCACCTGTACCAACTGATCTCAGGTGGAGGCGATCCAGTGGCTCTGCAGTACAAAGTTATTGCCTCTCCTCGATCTGCAGTGGCATTGAAGGATTTCTGTAGCAGAATGATTGCAGGGGGAACTGAAAAATAAAACATTATGTGCAATGAATGAGAAATAAAATATTTTAGGTGTTTCTGGAGAAGTTTAAAATACAGGATTCTTTGCTAATTTGGGAATTTAGGGTGACAATTAGTGATCAAGTTACAATGTGTATCATTGTTAGTAGTATTTCTTTACTTTTTTAAATGCAAGACTTTTAATTTTATCAGGACATTTATAAGTTTTATTTTAATAGAGTAAATTTTTAAAGGCCTTTTTCAGCAGTTCTTCGATTTTCTTACAGTATATTCTAAGATGACTGAAGTTACATCAAACATGTATAAGATAATATACACATAAGACATAAAACTATGTACTGATGTTAGAAAGTGGTTTTAAAAGAGGGATCAGTATGCAAGAGTCTTGATTATACATATTTAATTCCTTTTACTGAGCTCCAGCATACTTCCTGGGCAGGTATATCACCAGCTTCCAAAGGGCAAATGTGATAGAACCCAATGGATGCAATCTACTTGTATTTCCAATAATTTAATTTTGTTCTAACAGCGACAAATGCTTTCTTTTCTTGATGGGATGAAGTTACTATAAAAAATTAACATTTATAACATTAATATTAATAAAATAATAAAATTGTATAACTGTTATAAAATCATAACAGTTCGCAAAGAACCTCTACCTGACAGAAAAAATAGCAATAATATTTGAGATGGAACAACTCACAGGTTGATATTTAACAAATCTGTTTATATATCTGCTTCCATTAATTAACAAGCAAAGATGAAGTGTTCAAGGCCAGATTAGATGGAGATCCGAGCTACTGGGTCTAGCAGGTGTCCCTGCCCACAGCAGGGGTTTAAAGCTAGATGGTCTTTGAGGTCCCTCCAATCCAAACTAATCTATGATTCTATGAAATATACAAATAAAAACAATCCAAGCAGATTGGATGGAAGTTGATATGTGGAGGATAAGGAGTTTCACAGAAGGTGAGAGGAAAGGGAAAAGATTAGAGCTTCACAAAAGAGAGGTCAGCTAGCAAGAACATCCTGTGAGATGACAGGGTGACTGGGTTATCCTTTTTATCTTTACTCTGCACTAGTGAAAGGATGAAACAGGCAACCCCAGTGAACTTGCTTTTAGTGTCCCATTGCGTTCCACCAGATTTTTCTCACTCACTCTTGAAAACCAATGTTGTGGCTTTCTACCAAATATTTCAGAAGCCTTTTCACTTCAGAATCTTAAACATAGCAAAGTAATATAAAATCATATACCATAATTATCAATGATCAGTAATTGTGTATTGTTATGTACTTTTCACACTTTTTATTGGTGTGTCTTAGAGTGTTTCACAGTTCACTTCTTTCCTATCTGAAATTGCATGACCTTTACTCAGCATACAAAGCCCTTCTGCTGTGCAACAGGAATTTATCCATCTCCAATAAAAAAACCTGCAATGCTACTTAGAAATCTTTTAATGCATTTTAGTTATTTTGCAGTGCATTCTAATGTCTAGATCTCGAAATATAGCTGGAAATATGAGGAGATAATTCCTTTGCTAGAAGTAGCAGGTTCCTCACTGTTCACCACTAAGAATTACAGGACTGTGACTGCTTCAGTGCATTACTTAAGCACTTCAATCTTCCAAGAGATACTGCAATGAAAATTAAATGCAATACTATTTTCTCTTTTCAAAAGTAAAAATTTATTTTGCCCACCATTTTTCAATGAATAATTCTGTTTTTCTTTTTATGCTTGTATCTACATAGGTTGGATGTACAGTGTAAAGCTACAAAGAGGAAAAGAGAAATTAAGATATGCTGGTAAGTCTCTCACATTTCATACTTAAAGCAGAGTGGCAAAACTCAGTACCATTTCACTGTGTAAACAGTTCTTTTCCATTAATTTCATTGAGATCAGGATGACTTTTTAATTTATGGAACTTCTCAGAGAGTAAAAGATAAATCTAGGTAGTACATTTGGGGAAAATAATTTTTATAAAAGAGAAAAAGAGTAGGAAAATATAAAGAGAGACAAAAGAACGAGTAAAGGAAATTTTTGTTTTACAGGAGGACTTGAATTCTTTCATTATCTTCTATGTTAACCATTTGTAACTACAGAAAATCCTGATATTCAGATCTCACCGTAAATACAACTAGAAAAGAAACACTAAAAAAATTTTAGCGTTGTAAGTAGAAAAGAAACAGAAAATAAGATTTATAAGAGATAATCCAGCTGTCAATTTCTTACCCATTATAATCATCCAAAGACGTCCATACATTAGAAATTACCCTG
>JAOTQP010000001.1:101929963-101951294 GCA_026413545.1 Cichladusa arquata
ACACAGAATAACAAAAAAAAATTACATGGGAGAAAAAAAAAAAAGATTCAAAAACTAAATTAAGCAATTTAAATAAAATAAGCAATAAAATGCTGTTTCCCTCTCTGTCTGGACTGTTTTTGTGCCCTTTGTACAGCCAATTCTAATGATTTTCAGCTTGCTTGCCCTCCTTCCCTCCTCCTGTTCCTTTCTTCATTCACTCTTGGTCAATGATATATTTCACCATCCTCTAACACTTCACAGAAATAGGTACAAAGACATAACCCCAAAAAAGAAAGCACTCTATCTTCTGCAAAGGCCATTATAAACTGAAATTCAATAGACATTTTGGTGAGCTGGAGGACACTGTAAAATCAGGCTCTGAAAGCCATGCACACACTTTCCTGCACGTGCAGCAGCAAAATTATAATCTGCAGGAGTAAACTGAGCCTGAATTTAATTTTTCCTCTCCCTTCTCTCTGAACTAGTCTGTTGGGTTTATGTGTTGATGTGTTGGCCTCAAGAAGGAGCCTGTTGGATCAGATACCCTCTTTGCAATCCACGCTGCAGCAAATTCTCCCTGAGCAACAGCAATGCAGAGAAAGGATCCACACTGGAACAGTTACAGACTGACCACAGGCCCCATTCCCCAACCTCTCTGCATTCCTTGGGGTGGGCAAGGCAGAGGAGTCAGCAATGAAAGAGTAAAGTTGAGTCTTGGAAAATGGAGAGGGGAGATATTGCTTTAATTCTGCCTTTGTGTTTCACCATTCAACATTATTTAACTGGCAATAAATTCAATTAATTTTCCCCTCTGTCAAGTCCATTTTGCTAATGCTGGTGAGTGTTCTCCCTGTCTTAATCTCAACATGCTTTTTGTCTAATTTTCTCCCGCAATCTTGTTGTATTTTGTTTTTTTTCTTCCCCAAGATTTTGGTACTAAGGGGATACAGAAGTGGCTTCTTTGAGAGGCTTCTGGAAGTTTCACCTATGATCGTTGATGCAGTTCTACTTTTTAAAGCCCTATCATCCTCAAAAGACTTTTTCCTAGATTGCCAATTCTTGTTTTATTAACAGTGTTCTTATTTTTGAAAAAAATATTTATATATATAAATAAATTTCAACTATTTTTTCTAAGTGTAGCAGTTTGCTATTTCTTTTTATTCTCTGTGTCTAGATGACAGAAGCAATAGAATATACTAAATAAAAAATAAGTTTAATCAAAACTTTCTTTTCCAATGGAGAGGAACCTGAGTCCAGAAGTATCAACTAAGCACTTTTTTCCCCTAACTGTTCCACATTTGCTTGACTTCATAAAGCCCCCAATTAATTTTCATTTTGAAATAAAAATGACAATTAATTTTGAAAGAATAAGAATTTTAAATGCATACTGTTACCCTGAGTTTCATTACATGCAGAGAGAAAAGCCAATGGGAAGTTAGAAAAGCTGGTTAATTAACAATTTTAGTTCAATTTACAGAAAATGTGAAGTCCTGTTTTGGCAAAGATGACTGTTGAGACAGCACTGAAAAAAAATGATTCAAAGTTTTTGCAGGGGTAAGTAAAAAAATTCTATTTGCCTAATTATTTGCCTTTCTAGAGACTTGGAACTTGCATGTGGGGAAGGTGAGGTTTATCTTAATCCAGGCTTTATCAGTCCAGCCTCAGCAGATTACTTATATCCCAGTTACTTGTAACTTAGAGGGTAATTTACCCTGATACAAGCAAACTCTCACAATAATGCAAAATGCCTCTCCACCTGGAATTCTCTGAGCAGCTGGGCAAGTATCCCAAAGTCAATGTGTAGGCTCAGTACCACAGCTTGGTGTGCAGTGAAGTTAATCTCCGGGTGTTTTAAACATGTTCAACTTCTACAGACAAGGCACACCAGGAAAATCCTGTGAGGCAGCTCTCAGTGATCTTTTGGGTGCTTGGACACTCATGTTACACCAGGCAAAATTCCCAAATTGAAAAAAAGACACATGGGGGAAACCATTGAATATGGATTCTCTACAGATCACAGAACCTGGTTAAATTACATTTAAGCTGATGGGCTAATCAAAGTCCCCCACTAAAATGTGGTTAATCCTTTTTCTACAAGAATGTTTTAATATTAATTGGAATGTATAACTTCAAGAGTTACCAAAATACTAACTGTCAGCAGTAGCTGTGACTTCCTCATTCCGATACAACCAGCTGACAACGGGAGCAGGGGAACTCGTAACACGGCAAACCACTTCTGCATCTTCTCCCTGCCTGAACTCTTGTGGAGATACAATGTCCCGGAAAGTGAGCTTTTCTGGAAAGGAAAAACAAAAAACAAAAAAGAAAACAGAATATGATAAGAGTCTTACACTTAGCATTAAAATTATATACAACAACAAATAAGATAAATACCACTATTCTCATTGTAATACAGAATTTTTCCATAATACAATTTTCCCACATAAGGCTGAAATGGTCCTGAACTTATACTCGGCCTGTAAAAATTACTTTATAAACTTTGTGTATTATGCAAAATTTTGTTTATTTGTATACATCCTGCAGGTTTTATAAACATATTTTCATTGTTTGCAATGTTCCAAAACACAGTTTTTAAATTCTAGAGCTCAAAAGTTTTTATATTCATGTTGATAGTTTATTTACTCTCCTGTGGGTTTTATTCTTCATTATTCCATTACTGGATAAAAACCTCATGTTTTTATTCCATCACAACTTCCATAAAAAACACAAAAATTTGGAAAATTCTCACTAGAAAAGTAGAACTTTTGTCTTACTGAGAAAAAAAAAGCAGTTGAGTAAAATACAATATTAAAAAGTCAGTGGCAAGTATTAGGACTATTATGACCAATAGGTCATAAGAAGTTGTAGTATTATTTTTAGGAACTAACCAGATTGGTTTAGGTCTGCTGAGGCTTTTAATTTTTCCAAGCTCAAATAACCAAATGATATTTGATTTTCCACATGTGTCGAATAAATTCAGTATTTTTAGAAGTCCACGATGGAATTAATCCATGATCTCATATAAGATCTAATATAGTTTAATAACACTTTAAAAAAAAAAAAAAACAAAAAAAAACAAAACAAAACAACAAACCAATAAAAAAGGAAGATTTTCCTGCGCACAGAATAAACAAACCAACCTGTGTTCTTTCAGATCAAGGATGGCCAATTATATTTCAGAGTAAACTTTGGGGAGCTTAAGATGCAGCTTCACCTCTGCTTTTTGATATGAGTGCAGGCTCAAATAATCCACACATTTCCCACAGCAGAGGGAGCACAGTTTTGTTGTTACACCTCTCATAATTTTTGCAAGAAGTCAGAAAAAAACCTCTCATAGACATCCGAGAGTCCCAAGAACCAGGCCCTAAAACTACCAATAACTGACTCTAATTTTTTCTTACATCACAAGTATGAATAAGGAAATTTTACATGTCTGTTCCCACAGACCTTGATATTTCTTGCTTTTCAGGTTTGTCTGAGTTCAGAATTATTAAAATTAACACATGCAAATGCTTCTAAAGACTTCTACTTTCCTGAGCACTCTGCTAGTGGAGTTTTATGCATATAAATGGATAAAATGGATAAATGGATTCCTGAAAATTTGAAATCCTTTGATTTGAGACGTTTCAAGCCATCATGTAATCTCTTCAAACTGCTACCACCCTTTTATTGGTTGTTTTATCAGAAGATTTTTTTAAAAATTGTATGTCTTTTGTTATCTGAGTTACCCATCCCTCTCAGGAGCAGTGCTTTACCATTCCACTCTCTATTTTCTGTCTCATTGTAATTCCTTCACATTTAAAAAACCTGTTCTCCAATGAAATTATATCGTAACTCAGCTGAAGGACTGCTGGCATATGTCCCATCCTTTTACCAATAAAGACCTTGCCTTACATATTCACTGTGCTTGTTCAATGTACAGCTTTTAGGAGTGTTTGATTGATCTAAAAAATGCAGTACAACGTAGTTATTCAACACTGAGGAAAAAACCTACTCAAATCTCTCGAAGAATCTCATACTACAATAGAATGCATTTATTTTTAAAATATACTCCTCAAGTAGTTGCGTGTTACTGAAATCCATTTTGGTTACTTATTACACTAAGCTTCAATGTTTTACATCAAAACTCTTTTGTAAGGCCAATAGCAAAAGACAGAGATTACAATAATTACTAAAAACTCCACTCTTTAAATATCGTATATTGCGCTTCCTGCACTTTTGTTTATGCACATATTTGTAATATTGTGTAATTTCTAAACTGTAAATACACTTGTAATATGAATTATACTGATCTATTTTTTCCTCCTATTTTCTCATTTCTTTGAGAGGCATACAGTGCACACTCATAAGATAGCATTCTAAAATACAAGAGAAAAGCAATCTACAATACTTATAAGTGGCCCTCCATTTAATTCAAATCTTTGCCATAATGTCTACTTACTAAACTGCAGGAGATGCAATAATTTGGAAAGTTAAGTTCAGAGCTCATGATGATATTTTGAGAGGTTTACTTCCTCAGTGCCAGTGGCTTTTAAAACATAGTCTGTCACTTGTAAACTGATAGCATTTTACTTACGATAAATCTCCAAGACTACAGTAGCTTCTTGGGTTTGCCCCTTGGCGTCTGTGGCTTGGCACCGGTATATACCGGCATCCTCTATGTTGGCGTTATAGATGGTGAGACGGGACCGGACGCCTTCCTTCTGAACAACCACCCTCTGGCTCGACACAATCTTCTCTCCTTGTGGGTTGTACCAGTCTATGTTCTCAGGCTCACCAATGGCTACAAACAGAACCAAAACCGATCCAGATTTAGGTGTTTGGGAGGACATCATGCAATGCTATGCCTACCCAATGCACAGTCTATGCAGGGTCAGAAATTTAAGCAGAAATTTGGAATATCTTTTTCTTCCTGAATGGAAAGGGTTATCAAGCACTGGCTACCCAGGGAGATGGTGGAATCACCCTGGAGGTGTTCAAGGGACTCAGTGCCATGCTCTAGTTGACAAGATGGTGATCAGTCAAAATTTGGATTTGACAGTCTTGGAGGTCTTTTCCACCTAAGTGATTCTATAATGTCAGCTGATTGCTAAATTATGCGAGTTGCAAGAAAGACAAGCAGGACAAAACTGAAGGCAGATGTGCAATCGTTGAAACAGCAGCTCAAGGATCTCAAGAGGGAAAAAAACCACAGAAAAGTATAAAGTCTTATAGGAAAGAAATAGCCTGTCCATCCGTGACTGGATTGACAGGTCAAGTCATCAGGAAATTGCACTGTCAGTTTAGTCAGGCCATGTGTCACTGCCAATGGAAGATCTCAACTCAGCAACATCAAGGATCCATATCAATCAGCTGCTAATGCAAATGCTTGTCCTCCTGACTGATTACTGCCTCACTAGAAAAAAATCTCCTTGGCTGTCTCGTTAGATTGGAGAGGATTTAATTCCTTAGTTTAAATAAGTGACAATATTTTAACCACAAAAACATCCTAATGGATATAAACTATCTGTACTGATAGAGAGAATTCAAATAGATTCAGTGTGTGAAATGAAGAGATCCTAGACTGGAAATGTGAAACCATTGAAGTTCTAGTATTTGCCACAGTTCTCACAAATCAATGTGAATATAAAACAATGTGAATATGTTAATTTAATACTACAAAACAACTACTTCAGTTACAAATACATAAGAAGTTCAAAATGTAACAAAAATTATATGTCTTCAAATAAAATTAATACATACCTGTGCATGTGAAGAACTTGGATTCACCCACACTGAGCTCAACTTTGCTAAGTGAAATTGTTACTTGAAGTAAAGCTGAAAAATATAAAGTAGATTGTAAATTCATTTGGGAATTTATCAGTTTAAATCCTATATTATCAGATTACAATCCTATATTTAAATACTGTCAGTTTTAATCCAGGTTTGATAATGTTTTCATTCTATATATATAACCTATTCTATGTATGAAATTTCAACTAAACATTGTTATGCTTTGAACTAAAATACATATAGAGATAGAGAAAACAATCTAAATAAGGATGTTACATGACAACGAAAGCCTTTTGTTCCAAACCTGAGGACAAAATTAAAGACGGAAAGGGAAAAGAAAAAAGAAAACGTGATAGAAATGTACATAAAACTAGAAATTCAATGAAAAAAGGTAATTTGTAACACACAGAGTGACCAAGGGTCATGAGCCTGACCAAATCCACCACCTTCTAGGATAAAATTATTAGTTTTGTGCACAAGAGAAGAACAGTGGGTGGCAATTATCCTGACTTTATCAAGGCTTTTGGCATTCCCTCCCACAATATTCAAGTGCATGGGATAAAAAAAGCCAGGTTTTGTTGGTAGGGCTGGTTGCAGGGGAGGGAGTTCAGAGGTTGTGCTGTGACAGATACAGGCAGCTCTAGCTGGGTCATGATGGACACACTGCAGGACACAGCTGAGAGGGCTGAAGGAGCTTGTAGCATGTCTTAAGAGGTGAGAGAGAGAGACAAGAAGGCCAAAGTGATAAGAGGTGCTCCATGGCACAATTGATAACACTCCAGGACTCTGGCAAACACATCCTGAAAGGACTGTGGATAACCCACAATAGAACAGAGGAAATGAGTTAGGCAGAAGGAGCAGTGGAAGAAAAGAGTGATAAAGAGGGAATGACAGAAAGAAACCACTATATCCTCACCCCAGCCTCCTGCATTATCCATCACCTCACTGAATGGACTGTTACCTCCATGGGTGGGGATGATAACGGGAATGAAGGCCAGGAATGGGAAGGAGTGGTATCTGGAGTCTGGGAAAGAGGCTGAAAGGTGTTTTTCCTAAGTTTCTAAGTCTCTATCTTTTTTTATGTGACAAATTTTACCCATTCTTATAACTTCAAAACTGCTAAAACCCACAATTATTCAGTTCTGTTGGCAGTAAAAATTCAAGAGAAGCTGAGCAAAGAAAAACTAACAGCAAAGTACTATCCATAAATATTAACATGAGAACTATTAGAATTAAAAGTTCAATTAAATAGACTTGCTATTAACTTTCATGTAATTAGTCTAAATAAGCAATAATTAGACAAGATGTGAATTATTTGTTCCAATAGACATATCAAAAGCTACACCAAAAAAAGGCAAAGAATACTGAAGATTGCTTCAGTATCAGTCTGTCAGCCTAAATTTGACAGAACTGGGTATTTTCCAGAAAAATTCCCAACAAACTAACAAACAAAATCAAACATCAAATATCTGTACAGCACATAATATTCTTAATGAGATTTCCCGAATTGTGAATGGCTTTCCTAAGAAGATCATCTCAATTGAGGTTTATTTTTTAAAGAGTATTGTTATCTTATACCCAGTCCCCATAAGAATATAGCTAAGAATAAAAAACACAAAAAGTCACAAAGAACATATTCTGGCTCAGGCAAAGGTAAATACCCGTGTGCACTCTGCTAAAATCCAAAAATTCTCAGTCCATAAAGACAACCAGGAAGGGGGCAGGACTGCCTAGACTGCAGAAAGAAGCTGAAGGGGAATGTAAAAATGTTGAATCCAGTACTAGAGAGGAGGGAGCAGTGGCATTTCCAGTGTAACAGTGAGGAGCACTGTGAAGGCTCCTTTAGGACACACAGAGCCCTGGCAGAGGAAGAGTCTGGTGTTCTCATCTCTGGTCTCTACACCCATGGTACCAGAAGCAAAAGCCAACCTTCTATGTAAGAAAGGACATGAGTTGAACACAAAATTTTCCTTTATGCTCTAATAAGGATCAAGGAGTAATAAACCACCCAGGAGGCTACTCCAAGCCTCATTTCTTTATTTACTTGTCAGGTAAAGCTTTACTACAGCCTCAAGACCTATGACTGCTGGTAGAAACCAAGATGCTAATACAGAAATGAGTTAACTCAAAGAGCTTGGATGTTTATTTTATGTCACAGACTCACTTTTTAGGTCCTATGCTACCATTTTTATGGCACCATATTCTTTTAAAGGGCAGTCTTGTACATTTGCTTCAGAAATATACAGTTAGCATTTCAGCAGTGTTGCTTCAAGGATAATTGCATTGCTTAATTCCAATAACTGATGGCAAACTATATAAATGCAATAGATTAGGTCATATATGTCGGGTAGAACGTAAGAGGCAGCATGATGAGAGGTGAAAAAGTGAGAGAATATTTTTCCTTCATAAATTAAATAGATATTTGAGATTATAACACAGCTTTGGCAAAGGGCTAAAATTCAATGACATTTCTTAGCATGAGTGTAACTATATAGACTGTGGAGACATGCTAGCTACGAGTCTGAAACCAAAAGGAAATATTTTTTTAGATATAGTACTATATTTTTAGATATGGTACTTTAATATTCACAAAATGGAAAAATATGATGCCATCTGTCCCATTTTCCCAGCCTCACCATTTTCCTAGCTATAAAAAAAAATACTGCTTCATGCAACCTAGAAGGAAAAATATTGCCCAAGTTTTTATTCTAGAAATCTCTGCTTTTTAGTAGTCAGGCAAATATTCAAGTTTGAAGCAAGGAGCATACTCACTTGATACTTACTGAAAGAAAAATATTACTGCAACAACACATTCAGAAAATTTCACCATACTTCCAAATCTTTCTCAAGAACTACAGATAGTATAAGTTCTCATGAAGATGGCAGAAATGTACTCACAGCTCAAATTATTACTGTACACTTCCTAATGGATTAATAAAAAATAGAGTTTTTTGCAACAGGTTGTTGTGAATCTCTTTGAATACACAGGCAAATGCTTATTTTATCACATCAGTGGAGATACTGCAAAAATTTAGTAGAGGTGCTACCTATGTTAAACTAAGCCCAGAAATAAATAGCACCTTCTTGATAGATCTGATAAAGTATTTCTTTCCCATGTTTCCAAGAATATTACTTAACTACCTATTCATAAAAAAAAAAAAAAAAAAAAAAAAGAAATGTGGAATAAGGCAAGATGTAAAAGAACTATTAGAGCAGAAGTCTGGGATGTGTAATGCTACAGTAGTACAGCTGTTCTGGGAAAAAGTGAATTCATTTGAGGTTTCCCTCAGTCTTTGGTACATGTCCACTTTCAGAGCAAAATAAAAGAGCACTACTAGAATTAGGTGATACAACCAATCCCTTCCCTTTTGATCAGAGTCATTATAAAGGAATTATTATCAGCTGTAATACACTAAGAGGATTCTGCTGAATTACTCCTTAATGGGTTTAAAAATCACTAAGGAAGATAAGTAAGAACAGTAATGAGAGGTCCATTTGTACTGTTAAATATGGAGACAGATGACGGCATTCATAAGGACTAATATTTAGTAGACTAATTAATTTCAGTCCCATTTACAGGAGTAGCCTTCAAGTTTCAGAACTCCCATCACAAATCTGCCATAGGTCTCTGCAGAGATGTTCGCCTGATGCAACAGAAGTGAGGTGCCAACAGTGAGAGGTTACAAAAATTGTAGCAGAAAGTCACTCACATGTGTACTGTCTATTAGGAATATATTAAAACACTTTCAAAATGTATACTATTTAAATGCACGTTTAAATATATATATAAAAGATATATAAGGTACTAAAAAGTAAAGGGGATGATATTTTAATAAAAAATACTGGGTAAAAATGGAAAAAAAATACTACTGAAAAAAATACTGAATAAACTCTGCTTCAACTAATAAATCCACCAACATCTTCTTGTTAACTCCATTTCTTAAGCAAAAAAGTCCCACCAAATCACTTATAAAACTTGAAAAACCTTCCTTTTGTCTGTATTGGGAAGACACCAGTAATAAAACATATTATATTCTGCTCTAGTTTCCACAATATAAATTGTGTTCAACATAGTTGAACAGCTTTATGCTACATCAATTCATCTGAATAACTTTTTGAATTTACTTTTGAACCATTGGACATCACTCAGCTGTGGAGGGATCTTTCTAAATCTGTTGGACTGCAAACAATCTGAAGTGCAGAGGTTAATGGGAAGGCAGTAAAAAGGAAAAATTGCAGCTCTGAAGATAAAGCACGGCATAACTTGGGACCAACATGGAGCTAAGGAAAGCAGCTTCAGCTACAGACACTCTTTAGGGTAGCTTTGGCACTGGCACCTAAGAAAAACCAGTGGGCTGCAAGATTTAGTTGAGAGGAATTTTTTCTTTGGGAAAGTCCTAATTCTATTTAGTTAAGTTCTCTGACAAACGACATCCTTGGCTATTGGTGTTCTTTAACTTCATTTAGTGAGCAAGCTTACTTGGGTGATGTAATTTTGTTTCCAGTAAATGAACTAAGAGTTAATAGAATTAACTTCTATTTAATATAGGCTGAGAAAACTAGGCTTCATTATCCTTGAGCATGAAGAAATTAGTATGTTTTTAATAAGTATCAAATTCAATTCCAGAGCAACAACACACATAGTTAATCTTTCTACCCTTTATTATGCAGAATTCCAAGAATATTATGTTTAAGTGCACTGATGCCCAGATAAAAGTGAATGGGCTTTGAACAGAAAATTATATGATCCTTGAAGAATTTTATTCTCCCTTAAAATTCTAATAATTTATAATTTAAATATATTTTAAAACACCATTGAAAAAACAATGGGTGTTTTACCAAAGGGCGGGATTCTTTTTAATACCCTATTTTAGGACCATTTGGACCTCTAAGCTGAAATGAGGAAACATAAATCAGTAAATATACAACAAACTTCTTAAGTATCAGACAGTTCAAGGGAATTTATTTTAGAGTAAATGTTTGAGATCTTTTTAAAAATCTGAATAGGTTAAATTTTCTCAACTACTAATTCAGCAAAATAAGAAATACAAATCCAAAAAAAAACATTAAATAAGCCATAAAGTTACATTGCCATTAGCAAAAGTCTGATTTAAGCCATTTCCATGACTAATCAAAGAACTAGGAGCAGTATACCTCTGCCCTGAAGAACTCCATTAAAAAACAATATAAAATAAGGCTGAATTAAAGTTTGCTAAAAGTTGTTTGCCCTTGAGAGGTGAAATGACCCACTGGAAACTATGTTTGGAGATATCTTAAGTCACCTAAGGTACTATTGATTTTTTTTCACATAAACAAAGAACACTCCAACACTTTAGACCTTTGAAGAGGGAACAGCATGTGGTCAAATGCTACACAAGAGATGACCAGTACAGATAATGATGTAGTTACTAAAATTATTATCATTTAACAGTGAATGAAATCTTAGGGGGAAAAAAATTATTTTACCAAATACTAAGACATCTCTCTTATATCCAAGTGAATTATGTATGGAGAAAAATTGCTATCATCATATCCTGAAAAGAAGACGATGTTCTTGTTGAGTTTGTAAAATCTGTGAGACTTGTAGTGTTACCACCACCTAATGCCTTTTTAATCCTTTAGGAACAAAGAGAATGCTAAAGAATAATCTTTTTTCTATGTGTGTGAGAACCCTTAGTGAAAAATTAATCCAAAAAGACTATTCAAATGCAATTCATTTAATGTTTTCTTATTTAAATGTACTTTTTTGGTTTTTTTCTCCATTTTTAGCAGTTCAATAAACTACACAAAATTTACTATTAATCCTTTCCTAATATCCTAATAATCTGTAAGCAATGTAGTCCTAGATTTTTTCATATGAATAGAGGTATATTAAATGGCCTAATGATATCCTTCTTCCATTCAATGGCCTTGAGTGCTTGTCTGCAAGTTTTGTAAAAACACTTAAAATACAAACTACATCTGCAAAGACAATAAACAAAAATTTAAACCTTAAAGAGTTGGGTTATTTTCAATTTTCTAGGGGGCTGACTACTAATAAATCATAAATCATAACTTCTCCATGATATGACAGTACTGAGAGATGTTACATTTACAATTGCTTGGCAGAAAGTTTCACAATTAATTAAACAGTTCAGTATAAATGAACTTTCCATTTCATCACATTAGCTTTAATTTGAATTTGTCAGTAGAGAATAAGGTACTGACTTAAAGTTCTAAGATTGTATTTGAATTATTATGGATTCATTCTTCAATTTCTGTCTTATAGATTACAGAGTGTTTTATTTTTAGTTAGACAAAACAGTCTTTGTGTCATCATGAATTAATTTCCTACATCTGTTGAAATGTCATTTTCCCTGATGAGAGGAGCTGGAAGTCACACAAAGTTCAAACTGCCTTCTGGGCCAGAACAGATGTTAGAGGGGTGAAATGCACAATCAAAGAGCACCAACACAATCCAGTTCTGTGCAACAAATACTGAACCATAATCAGAAAATTCTCTGTTAAACATTCTTTTCTATGTCACTTGCAGCAGAAAGTGAAATAGATAAACCATTAATATCTGAGCAGAGACAGTAAACAAGTATAAACCAGTCTGCTTGCTATAATTACATTCACAAGACTAATCTCAAACAGAAGTTTCTCAGTACTGTTTCCCCAAAAGTCAAGCAAACTACAATCTAGAAATAAACACATAAATATTGTAAGTGCTATTGAAATTTTCAGGTAGGTTGATAATAGGAGCTCAGTTCTTTAAAACTAAATAGAGGGGATAATGGGTAAACTTTTATATATAGATTAACAAGACAAAAATATTTAGATATTTTAAAGAATACCTAAAGAATATTTATGCATATTTAATATATCTAGTCATGGCTTAGAAGCTTATAAAAAATCAAGATTAATAGATCAACAAATGAAAAAAAAAAGCAATATGATTTACTCACTTAGAATCTGTGTAAGTGAAAGGCAGATGAACAGGAGGAGTTTAGCTATAAAGTGTCAGGCATGACATAATGCATATCTTTAATTCTATTTTAAGTAATTCTAGCTAAATTCAGTAGAGCTTCTTATTATGCATGGGAAGAACAGTGAAGTTTAAAATTCATTTATTAACAGAATATTAAGATATATTAACTGTAGAAGAACACCCTGGGGAACCTTTATCTTGTATTGATATCACACACATATAGATACATATGTGGAGAAAAAAACAGTATAGAAGAGGATAATCAAAGTACTATAGAATGAAAGATGAACATCACCTTAACAAAATCTGCTTAATCTGATTTCTTTGCAGTAATAAACAGAAAGAAAAATTATTTGATGGGCCTACGAATATGAAGGAACATGCTTCCCAAACTGAAAATTACTAACTTGGGGAATTCCTCATTTCATAATACCTCTTACACACAAGGTAAATCTTCTCAAAACCAAGAAGTAGCTCAATAAAAGTACACCTGAAAAATAGAGACCTTAATCTTCAAAATAACAGTTTTTTAGTCAGTAATAGTAACTTAGAGGTGCAGAATAAGTGGGAGGATGAGCGTGTAGATTGTGGGTAGTGTTTATTTTTAATATTAAATTTCTTTTCCCAAACAAATGATGATAGGACAAGAGGCAACGGCTTCAAGTTGCACCATGGGAGGTTTTGATTAGATATTAATAAAAATTTCTTCACTGAAAGAGATGTTGAGCATAGGAAAACAATGCCCAGAGAAATGGTAGAGTCACCAACCCTGGAGGTATTTAAAAGATGTAGAGATGCAGAGATTAGGGACATGGCTTAGTGCTGGGCTTGGCTGTGCTGACTTAAAATGGTTGGACTTGATGATATTACAGGTCTTTTCCTAAATTCTTCTGTGGTGTTTTGGTTTGGGTGGTTTTTTTTCTATTAGCTTCTCTTTTGTTTTGCTTTATTTTTTAATCTAGTTTAAGATGGATTTAATATAATTTCCAAAAGACAAGTAGCAACGTGCACTAAGTAAAATACAATAATATTTTTTTAAACATAGTAAACCACTTTTTTGCTCAGTGGCCAAGCACTGGAACTGGTTTCCTAGAGAAGCTGTTGATTTTTCATCCTTGGAGATACTAAAAACCTGACTGGGCACAGCCCTGAGCTATCTGTTACTGACCCCTAAGCAATCTGAGCAGGGGGTTGGAGCAGGAGTGTTCTCCTGCATTCCTGCCTCCCCTGGTCTGTGTGTGTCTCTGTGATCTTTCTAACATGAAAATCTAACTTGCTTCTCCTTGCTCCACTGGGCAGCCTTTCATTATAGAACTGTAAATCAGGCACAGTAGAGAGGAAAAAAAAAAGTACCTAAGGGTCACATTTGTCAAAACCTGCAAACTTGAAGGTAAAGCCACAAACCTTAGAAATGTTTCTGAAAAGAAGCACTCATGCCAAGAGTGCCTCACATTTCTTCATTATATTCCATTTTGGTTTTTATGAGGAAGAAGCTTTTTAAAACAGCATTTCTTCATTGTTGGTAGTCAGTACCAGTTTGAGAATGTGCCAAGACAGTAACTGAACATGGGCACCCTCATTGGAAGGTACATGCAGGCTGCCTGGGGTCGAGCAGCAGAAAACATGATACTGAGAAAAGAAAAATATAGCCAAGCTAAATCACTGTTAAAATTCTTCCTTCAAAATCAGCTAGCAGCCCAAGTGGTCCTTCAAATTGCAGAGGGATATTGGATTGAGCCAGCATTCTTCCAGCTACTTGGCATTTATAACCTAAATCCAAAGAACATGCTTCTCAAACTATCGGCCAAAAGCTGTCTGCAAAGTTTCTGTTGAATGCTAAACACATTAACCCTCCAAACATAATTGATATACCAATAACTAATAGAAGTAATACAACATAAATGTGTCTTAGAAGAAGCCAAGAGCCTGCCCATTCTTAATACATAACCCATTCTCACAAAAATGTCTGCTTCAAGCACATTCTGCAAAGGAGACGTGCAATATTTCTTTGTAATGTGATGTACACATCAAGGGATTTTTTCGGGAAAAAAAAGAAAATGTAGTTGCTTAAAGATAGTACTGTAATAAAGATAGGGCAAGAAATAAGATCATATAATTATGGAATCAACACATCTTGACTTATTTAAAAGCAAGAGATCTTTGCAACAAAAGGTGTAATGAATCCTTTTCCCTCAGTTTTCACTAGAAAAAGGCTACCATTAACCTTAGAGTTCAGGAGTTATTAGGTGAGATGGAAAAGAACAACAAGAAGTTGGCCTGGTACAGAAGCCATTGCAATTTCATGGCAACTGTTGTTAAAAATACAGTAGTCTCTATGAAATGTACATGTAGGTAACAAATAAGTTAAAGCAGAACAATGTGTAAGCTAAAGTCAGCTGCAGAAAGAACAGTATTTCGGTCATGCTGTCTTGTATGAAACACATTGACTAATCAGTGTCTATGTAGCTATAAAGAGAGCATTTTAAACCTGATTGAAAGAATCTCAAAATAAACATCTGTATTGGCCTTCCTCAGAGGTTTGTCTTTTTTCTTGTAAAAAAGATGGCACATGCAAAAATTACTTGTTTCTGAGGAAGGACTTTTCTCGTAAAAAACATTTTGTCCCTCAAAAAGTGGTTACAATCTCTGTCAGCAGTTGTCCTTAATATAAATGCAACAGTTCTTTCCATTCCTTGGAAGTGCATAATGAAATAAGAATATCAACTTCAACTACATAAAACCTCACATTTTTGATTGTAGGAGTTCACAGAAATTGTGGAAATATGACCCAAGGATGACTGACATCTCAAGAAAATGAACTAGTGGCTCCAAGAGCTATGAATTGTCCCATTCACAGTCTGCTCTCCTGTTGAGGACAGACATCATCAGGGCACAGAGAAACAGCTACAAGGACTTTCTAGGCAGTGTCTCAACTCAGATTTAAAAACGTGCAGAATTTCTTTTGAAAATAGTCACTTTATCTACATGGTCCTTTTAAAAGGCAGGTAATTCTTGAGACACTCCAAATTGGCTGGAATATTAATTTATGGACTCATCTTTTCACCCAGTGAACTTTTTACTTTAAGTCATGTTTTTATTTTCTCTTCCTTCCATCACATCCTTGAAAAACTTGAACCTGTATTTTGAAATCCAATGGTCCACACTCCAGTACTCAAGTCTTCCGTTATTACTAATCCAAACTCAAAAATATTATCAACTTGGGGTGATCCTTAAACCAAAATTACCCACATCAGCTATGTCTTTAAGAAAACTTTGTTTAGAAGAGAGGGGTAAGCATAGAAGTACCCATTTTGACACATCCTCTCTCTACCACCTTTATTTTCCTTTACTTTCTCTTTCTGGAATTTACAAATAAAGCAATTAAAATTATAGAGTGCATAACATAGACAATCTTCTTCAAAAATGTCTTGGCATATAATTAGTTGTATAAATATATTTTATCTTTAATCAAAACATTTTAAAAATATTACCATATTTCCAAGCAAGTCAAACCTAGAATTATTCTTGCATGAATTTTTAATTTTCCGTAGTTTTAAAACAGAATAGCATTAAGTCAGTGATGTGTTTGTTCCTGTAATATTCCCTGCTGAAAATCCATCTAAACAAATTTTAAAAAGTCATGAATTACATAAACAAGGCTAAAAATGCCCAAGGACAGGAAGATATTCAACATTCAATAAAAATGAAAACATTTTAGAAAAATATTCTTTCAGCACAAACTCTTACTCTGAATGATCAAAACCTGAAGAAATATGAAATTTGGTTGAATAAATGTCTGTTTAAAAAAGACTTAGACATCCTTATTACAGAAGTGTGACTGTTGAGGATATCAGAGGTGTTGTGTGCAGAATGTGCTTGTGTTTACAGATGCAAACATCACAGCCTATTGCAGACATGACACTTTTATGCATACAACTTCAATAATTAGGAATGCTCCCAATTCACTTTAAGCAAACAGCTTAGCATTGCACAAAGTATATTTAATTTTACAAGAACTTTTCTAGCTGTCTTAGTATATAGATCAATACATGAAAAAGGTAGGTATATTAAACTATATAAAAGAAAGAATAATCTAGTCACAGAAATTATTCAATTAGCTTACAGGTAGCTATTATTATTCAGCACAAAGCAGGTCATTTACATCAAGTCCCAGGCTAAATTTGGGATGGGTTAATTCAGCTATGAAATTTGACATTTTCTTTATATCTCTGAAAAAATGACATAAAATCATGGAATTATTTAAGATGGAGGTGACCTCTACACGTTATGTTACCCAACTTGCAGCTCATAGCAAGAATTACCTCCAAACTCAGATTAGGTGCCTTGGTCAAACAAAAAAAATTCTCTTTTGCATCTGAGTTCATTTAGAACCTTACATTAGAAGCTGAAATGACTAGAGATGAAATTCTAAAGACTTAAAAACTCTCCCTCATTATGTCAATTGATTTAGAACTTGCTATAAGTATTTGATCATTAGCTAGAATACAATTTAATTTAGTTTCAAATTCATGGCACAAAAAGAAGTAATTTAGAAAAAATATATAAAAAGATAATTTTCTATTTTATTTTAAAGGCAAAATTATTATTTATGATGACATCTGATAAGGTACTTTGAATGAATTCTTCTCCAGCCTTCTAGCCAATACTGAGGAGGGCATAACTGTAGCTCTGTGTCAAGTTTTGGGCCCCTTAATTGGAATTGGTTGAATCTGGAAGAGTCCAGCAAATGGCTAGGGTCTTAGAAAAAATGTCTCATGAAAAAATTATGCCAGAAACTGGCTTTTTTATTCTGGGAAATAGAAGGCAAAGTTTCAAGTTATTAACTGCCTACAACTTATTTAAACAGAGTTAAAGGATGTCAGAGTCAAACTCTTCTCAGTATGAAAGTTGTTGGACAACTCAAGGCCATGATCCAGTGGAATATTTGTGATAGTCTTACTGTAAAAAGGAGATGGGAAGAACTGAGCCCCAAAGATGCTCTCAAATCAAGATCCTATAATCTTTTGATTCTTAGAGGAAACATCATTAACATTAGGGGACCGGAGAACCAATTAAATTACTTGTTCCCTGTCACAGTAAGGAATGGACACAAATAACCTTGTTAATAATCTGAAGAGACAATACCTCAGAGAAAACCTCTCATGAGAAACAGAAACAAGAAAGAAACAGATTTTACAAGTTAAGCAAATTGGAATTATCTCTGACAGAATAGGAAGAGTCTATCACATCCGAATACACAAATAAACTTATGCTAAGCCACAACTGCTGTGTAGAGGCATTTTATGGCTTAAAAAAAAAAAAAAAAAAAAAAAAAAAGTGGCTTTATTTAAAGTTGACAGTGTTTTTCCTCTTCCTGTAACAGAAACTTAATGTTTTTAAAGTACCATAAATAAAGGTAGTGTTTGTGTAAGATAGTTCACTAAAAGGAACCAAGCTTGCAATCCTAATATCGTGTAATTAAAACAACAGATGGAACCCTACCCATCAGAATACCCTCACTGACTGACCTCAGGCAGCACAGAATGAGGAGAGCATTTGAAGGATACTTATAACACTGTTGTGAATAACAGACCACATCTTTCGCTGATGCAAATATGTATTTTAACATTAATGAGAAACCTCCTTGGCAATTACATAATAAATATGTGAAATGCAGACAAGAAGATTGAATTTCTAAATTATATTGTTTCCCTGTTGTCATAAAACTAAGCAGTTGGAATGCAAACCACATGATAAAGCTTTTGATCTTTGGATAAATGTCAAAAACATTTCTTACACATAAAGTACTCCATTACAGCAAAGAAAGGCTTTATTTTACATTTGAAGTTTTTCTTCCATATATGCTATGGTCTTTCAAGACCTATGGAATCAATAAAGAAGCACTAGATTTAAGAGTATGATATGACACTGAAACTTCATGCTGGAAAATGCAAGTCCTGTTGTTAAGTATCTGTTCCTGTAACATTCAAAGCCTAAAAATTTAATTATTTAGCAGGTAGGTTAAAGTTACTTTAATCTAACTAAGAAAGTGGTTATTCCTTATTGCTCAGGATTTTCTGGAAAACGAGATCTAGGTGTCTAAAATTATATTCAATTCAAATATGTGTGTGTTTGAGTATGAAACATATACTTTTTTGCACCAAATCACATTTTAATGTTTATCTAAAGATTCAGTATGTTTAAAATACAGGATATGGAGAAATTTAAAAAATTCATTAGACCTGCTGGAAGATAGACCTTATTTGACTTTGGGAAGCATTGCAGATGCCTAATAAATTGCTTCATCAACTTTTTAGCTATTGAAGCATTACTGCTGCCTTTTCAGCAATTAGCTATGATAATAATTAATTTGGGAAAACAGAACAGCTACCTGGGAAACAGAAACCACAAAACATAAAAGCGACTGGTTGCAACATTTTGCCATTTTAACTGAGCTTTCAATAGAAATTTCACAGAAGATTCTAAACATGAAGTTTGTTTACTTGTCAATACTAAGTAAAATCCAGCAGAATTCTTCCCTATATCTTAAGCAAGTTTTCTGCTGATCTGCCTTTGTTCCATGTAACTAACACACCACTAGAAAAACTGAGAACTGATAAATGGTTAAAGAGCTGATAAATGGTTAAAGAGAGAATCACAGAATGGCCTGTGCTGAAAGGTGCCATAAAGATCATCTGGTTCCAACTCCCCTGCCATGGGCAGGGACACCTTCCACTAGACCAGGTTGCTCAGAGCCCCATCCAAACTGGCCTTGATATATGATCTGGAGCTATCATCCCGATTCTGGTCCTATGATTAAGTGATTCTTTCTGGGTTCTGATTTTAAGATCATCAATTATATTGTGTGGGAATACTCGTACCAGTTTAGATCTTGAATTGCACACAGATAACTGCCTATCAGAATAAAGCCAATCATCAATGCATTTTAAGAAGTAGCTGACTTGCATCCCCACTTGTGAAGATGTTACTTGCAATTATTAAAATATAGCTTTCAGTGTTCCCACTACCTTTCATCAAAAGATCCAGAAGTTGTGCTAGAAATTACATAAACCATGGACATGATAGGCCTTGAAGAAGATGTAGAATCAAGACAATTTCAAGCTTCTAAACAACTACATTTTCAGATTAGTTTTGGTTAAAAAGAGCAGCCCAATGGAAAACCTTTCAGCTTTTGTTTCAAATATCTTCACTGAGGAAATATACTTGAGATAAATGTTTGCAAAGTTTTATGTGACTTTTGTGGAAAGGAGCTGAAACTTCAAAACTTAAACATCAAAAATAGGCAAAGAATTGACAATATTATCACTAGGTATTGAAGGTATTATGGATCATGAAAAAACGCTTAAAAATCTAGTTAATCTACCTGAAAGGAACAACTGCCTATTGAGGTATTATAAAAAACCTTAAAATATTGCTGTTAATACAGTGAAAGCATCCTCTTTCACTTGTGGAAAAAAAGTCAGAACAGCTTCATGAGACATGTCTGGATTAAAAAAAAGTCTCTGGCTAAAATATTCTTTCTGTTTAAAAAAAAATTAAAAGTTCAAGGAAATGCTTATAAATAAGTGACACTGCCAGAGATCATAGGAAATCAGACTGACTTTTCAAGCTCTTTTTTTAACCCTTAAACTCTTTGATCTTTGAATGCTATTGTATGGGTACTAGCAAGTTCCCATCTTTAATTATCTTGATTTAGGAAACTAATTTTCTCTCAAAGGATGCCTTTGAAAAGCCTTCTAATTGAGAACCAACAGGGTTGCAATCAATATGAAATTAGTCAGACAAATGTATAAACAATCTAATGTACCAGATAATCCTAAATTCTTAAAAATCAATCCTTTCATGACACTATATACATATTTATTAAGGCTGCCATAATCCCCCTGATTAAACTTTTTACAGGTCAAGTTTTAGCTAGCTTAAAAATTATTAGTACTTTCTGTATGTAAGCACAAGTAAATGCTAAATTTTAGACAAAAAGCCATGCAGCAGGTCAGAAGTCTGACTAACCAATATTGCAGCAGTGGGACAAATGTAAGGGAAACCACACAGGTTTGCACTACTTTGTTGTTTTTTTTTTTTTTTCCACTCCAAATGCTGGCACTTTGGCACCCAAAGGTCTGTTTGAGGCATTCAGTTCTATCATCTCCTGTAACATCATAGAATCATGGAATGGCCTGTGTTGGGAAAAACCTCAAAAAATCCTCTTGGTCCAACCCTCTGTAATGGGAAGAGACACCTTCCACCAGTCCAGGTTGCTGAGAGCCCCTCTGACCTGGCTTTGAACACTTCCAGGGATGGGGCAGTTTTTTGGGCAACCTGTTCCAGTGCCTCACCACCCTCACATGGAGGAATTTCTTCCTAATATCTAATCCAAACCTCCTCTCTGTCAATTTGAAGACATTTCCCCTTGTCCTGTCACTCCAGGCACCTGTAAATAATCTCTCTCCATCTTTCCTGTGGGCTCCCTTCAGGTACTGGAAGACCACAATCAGATCACCCTAGATTGTTCTCTGTTCCAGGCTGAACAATCCCAGCTCTCCCAGCCTTTCCTCCCAGCAGAGCTGCTCCATCCCTCTGCTCCCC
>JAOTQP010000001.1:101951338-101981570 GCA_026413545.1 Cichladusa arquata
TGTGCTGAGCCCAGAGCTGGATGCAGCCCTGCAGGTGGGGTCTCAGCAGAGGGGCAGAGGGGCAGAATCCCCTCCCTTGAAATGTTGGCCACACTGCTTTGGAGTCCAGGACATGGCTGCACCATCTTCAGTACCATCTAAGTCTGTAAGACTTCTGGCTTCATCCACAGCCTTTGGCAGTTAAATATTATTTAATTTTACTTGTCCAGAGAGGAAGTCCAGTCTTTGAATGGTGCCAGATTTTCACTGTGCATTTCTTCATTCTCTCTCCTATTCTGACTGCAACCATGTGTATACTGATTTCTTATTCCCTTCCTCCATTATCTCCTGATTTTATAGAATTCTACAATCAGCCTTTTCTTTATTTGCAGCACAATGCACTGTCAAATTATTATAATTCATTAGGGAAGGCCTTTCAATTGACAAACCATTAGGCAGAACTTTAGAAGGTAAGATTCCCAGGTATGGTTGGTAAGTACACTTTTAAAGAGGATACCTCTTAGCTAACTGTGGCTTTTCCCGTACTTAATGCCATTTTGTAGTAGACAAGGAATAAACAAAATGTGTATTTGCTATAAAGAAACAGATTTCCTTGTAATTATTTACAGAATTAATAGAATAGAAATAATAACTGTATTTCTACTTCCACTAAAAGTCTCTAAACTTAGTCTGTATTGAATATTGCTGTGCTGATCACTGAATAGAATTGTGCAAAAATATCCATTTAATTTCTCATATATTGTGATGTAACATTAAAAAAAAAAAACCAAACAAACAAACAAACAAACAAACCCCCACAAAACAAACCTAAATCTTCAGCTCTAGACCTTTTTGAATTATAGTTCCCCAAGGATAAATCTCATGTGTTCATACTCAGACTAGTCAATATTGTTAGTTTCTCAGAACTGTTTCCATGTTACTAGAAAACACAGCAAGTTACAATATTTTAAATAGAAAACTCATTGGGAAATGTGTTACCTATGAAATTCTATTCTTGAAATTGCAAAACAACCAATGATTCATTGGTGCTTTGTTCCTAAGAGACACATCTTATTAGAAACCAAATAAAAAAATAGAAGTCATGTGATGATAAACACACATATAGAACTTTAAAATTTACATATATATGGATAACATCCTGTAGACTACATGAGGCTTTATAATATAAATACCTACCTATAATTTTTTGTTTTACTCCAGCACTGACTTCAAAATGCTCCCTTTATCTGCAATTACTCATGTCAACACTCATCTCTAACTATAGCTCTCAACAGTATTGTCCCTGCTCTCTTTCCCAAAACAGTGTACCCTACCTTATTTTAGTAAAAGGGGCACCACAAAGCAGGCCCAATGATTTCAGTACTGGTGATAGATAATGCTGAATTAAATTAATTATTAAACTTTAGGTTACACAAGTTGCTTCCACATGAACAGAAATTTATCTTTGATTCAAGCCTTAATAGAACTTAATCTATCTTATATATTCCCTCACAGTCAGTTCCACTTCTTTCTATGATTCTACTGAATTTTTTTTTATCTAGGATAAATAGCTCTCTAGGATATCCTACGGAAATCTGGGATAAAACTAGATATGAGATTTTTAAAGGACTTTCTATACCATCCAAAATTATGAATGTGAAGGACTCATTCATTGGAAAAATAAATCAAAATCAAAAGGTGGGTTAGTGGCAAATCATAAGGGAATAGCTCATTTTTCACAGAAATTATCTTCCACCTCCCCAGTAGCTAAACCACTAACATATTATCCCAATGTTTTTCTCACATCCCTTAACTAAACCCCTGTTTTTCAGAAAGGTAACTATCCTGCACCATATTTACAAGAAATCCAACTGTCTCCCTCTGATTTTTCATATGACCTGGGACTCAAGGCCAGATTGGATGGTGCTCTGATCAGCCTGGTCTAATGAAAGGTGTCCCTGTCAATGGCAGAGAGTTGGAATGAACCAAATGCAGTTCAAATAAATTTAAACAGTTTTTTTCAGCAACTTAAAATATAAAAACATAATGGTGGCAAAGAAACCTCTCAAAATAATTGCTATAACAATACATCAGTTAATACTGTTATTATTAATATTATTATTATTAAATTATTTTATTTTTATTTTTCTCTATTCTGCCCTCATGAGACCCCACCTGGAGTACTGCATCCAGGTCTAGAGTCCTCGCATAGTGGGTATGAATAAGAAAACAAAAATAATTCAATATGTACTCAAGACTGAGAAGGAAGAAAGCATCATCTCCACGTTTCTTTTGAAATAGTAGAATGAACCTACACCCTGCAGGCATTGAATTCCTCCTGGCAAAGACCTGGAGATGCTTCTGACTTCATAGACACTCTCACCTCCCCTTTCTAAGTACAGGATTTGTGAGCCTTAGGATTGAGGGAGAAAATTATTAAAAAGTGATTAACACAAGGAAGATTTTTTATATAATAACTTTTAGGGCTTCCTTCTATTCATTAGACCTAATAGGCAGTTTAAATTCAGTGGGGCTAGCAATAAATTCTTAGTCACTTATATGTTATGCTCCCTTTTGCCCATAACAAGATTTTGAGTCTCAGCACTCCAAGGGATTGGAATTTGGACCACTCATTTTTAAAGATTGCATCTCTACCTGAAAGCTACAGGACAACTTGTGGTGGAGTCCTCTCAGTTTCTCTCCTAAGGATATTTGCTTTGCATAAATATTTAAGCATATACTGAACAGGAACAAGAATCCAGGTGTTTTCTCTTTTACCTGAGCATTTTAACACACTGCAGAGCCATTCTCAGCTTCAGGCTGAAATTTATAGGCTGAATCCATCTCTATATGTACAGCTACTTTGGTCAGATATGATATGACATACTTTTACAATTTCAGGAAAAATGTAGTGTTTTATTTTCACTCTGAATATTTTCATCTATTAAAGGTAAGAAACAGAACAAAGTGATTTTACAAAAATCATCATTAAAATCAATATCCTAGCACACCATTTATATAATCTTGAGAAGGAAGGAGGTGAGGCAGGATGCTTGATAGGGAAATTAATTATTTCTTTATGAAAGAGCAATAGCTTTATTGTATGATTCTGTAAGGCTTTCCGTGCTGCAGCAAACGGAATATATTTCTTTCACTGATATAATTAGTATTTTGCTATTTAATTTTTTTATGGAGCTTTATTTTATGGGACCAGTGGCCAGACAGTTTATTGCTCTGTGATTAGCCCTGAGATCAACAACAGCCCTTTCTGAGCACATCCCTCTTGGAGGAGGAGGAACATATTCCCATCACATGCTGTGGGAAAAATCAATGAAAGCAGCTGTAGGACCCGAGGGTTAGATGAGCCAACAAAGCTTCCCAAAAATGCAGGGGAATTAGAGACATGCACTGAGACAGAAAAAAATCAAACAAACAAAAAAAAAACTTGGAATATTTGCAGGCAAAATCTAACTGACGTTTTAGATAATGTCTATCACCTAAGATAGTTAAATAGATGAATTATAAAAAAAATAGTTTGAATTTTGTAAAGTATTTGGATCACTATTAGTTAACCAAAACAAAATCTGAAAACCACAATTAATATATATATATTACTTTAGTACACATTTAAATTATTTATTTTAGACAGTATCCCACACAAAATATTGACTGTAGAAGGAAAAAAAAAACCACTTTAGGAGACAATGCATTGTATCCAAAAACAGGTATCTAAAATGCACCAGCTGATTCACAACCTCCACGGGCCTTTACATTTTTTATTTTTTTTTTAATTAGTTGCAAAAGAAACCTAACATGAATAGGCTAATACCTTCTTAGAAACATTATATCAAGATACTTGATATATATTTGCAATTTCTATTTTAATATATATGTCATATATGTGTGTGTGTGTATTTGACTTGATATATGAATTATTCATTGATAATAGACACATATTTGATGTATCTTTCTGAAATAACTTGAAAGCTTTGAATTTATGGAAGCGCTGAATATCCAACATTTGGAAATGTTTCTGTATATTTTGATGAAACATGCAAAATCCTTGGTTGCATTAGAAAATTAAGTTCCATTCACTACTGAATATACTAGGAATTGAATAATAGTTTCTATATGTGCCCATATTCATGTTTGTCTGGCTTTGGCATTTTAATCTCTCCCACATTACATGTTGTCTGGCTACCTTCCTTGGCATTTCATCAATACAGCCCTCTTTACTAAAATTACTTTGGCCTAATCCTTAGCTTTTGGCACATGTTCATGGGTAAGGACCAGCAAAATCTAGAGTATTTCTGCTACATACTAGGTTATACCTTTTTATCTGACTCTGTACTGAATTCCTCAAATCTCCTCTGCCATATGGTTTACAAAAAGGGTAAGATTCAGCAGCTTAAGCAACGGAGACCAATACTAGGAATATTAACACCCCCCATTCAATTCAGTCTAAGAAAAAAGAGATTCTTGTTATATATAAAGCCAGATTTTCCAATATGACTCATGAAAACTAAAATGTTACATACCATAACATAGCATAAAACTGTTTTCCTAAGTATAAAGCAGAATCTCACCAATTTTTGAGCATATTTTATTCTTTAATGAATATTTACTTGGCCTACTGAACTAACAGATTAACAAATGTTCTCTAGTTTTACTTTGCTGACCTAATCCATTACGATAAACCATGATTTTTTCTTTCCAGCTCATTGCCAGAGGAAATACAGGTGAGCTAAATGTTTCTTTCCACAATTTGGATATCTTATGTATTAACTGTTGACATTAAGTACTAGTCTGTATATGCATACAGATATACATATACACAGATATACAGATATATATATATACACACACACACACTATTTTAAAGGGTTGTATTTTCCATGAATAATATGACTTATAGCAATGACTGGGAGCTTAATTTCAGCTTCACTGCTGACTCAACAGAAAACTGATTCAAGGAAGTCATAATGGAAAACAGTTACAGAAATGGCTGAAACACAATCTGAGTTAAGAATCTCAGGGGAGGGAGACTAAGAGAAGGAAATACAGAGAAGTACAAAACCCTGAAGATGTTTCTGTGTCACATATATGAACGGGCTTACATGTGAAACTGTCCCTGAAAAATATTTAGCAAGAAGAAATAAAGCTTATGATAGAGAGGTAGAAAAAAAGATTCTTTGCCTAAGTCAGAGAACACAGAGTTACCATTAACACCCAAAAGCTGCTCCTCCTGAGTCTGGCTACCAACCCCAACTAGGAGTTTGAGTTTTGCACAAGTTAATCAGTGTTAACATGGCTAACACACAGCACATGCTGCTCCTGTGAGTAGAAAATGCATCTTCCACCCTCTTCTCTACCCTACAGAGGTCATTCAACTGGCAAATTCCTTCAGTATTATAAAATCAGCTTGAAGAATCTATTTTCATACAAAGAAACCCATGAAAAACTGAATATTAATTGATCCAGGATATAAATATGCTACTTTAGTGTTCAATTATAAACGCATCTTGAAATTATTTATTTGAGCTAAGCCTAATGAAATCAAAATCATAGCAACATAAATGAGTCTAAGCTAGTTTAATTGAAAGTATCACATAAGGGAAAGGTGTGGTCTTTGATATCAAGCAAATTATTACTTCCAGATTATTGTGGTAAAATGTAGCCAAGAATAAATGAACTTCCTTGAATCCTAATTTTATATAAAAAATATTTTACTGAAATGACTGTATTATTTCATATTTAATCTTCTGAAAAAAACATAATAAATAAAACAGATAGTTTTCTGACTTCACATAGTATCACCACTTGAACTAGTGTCAAGTGTACATTTCTAATTACATAGATTTGAATTAGTCATTGTTAAGCATCAACTAGTAAAACCTAGATAAGGACTAAACAGAAACAATGTAAATAAATCTGAAAAAAACAGATGTTTAACCAACCTTGGCTATTTGTATAAAAAGGCTGTGACTGAATTGAAAAGGATTCATTTTCATTCCATTTCCATTATATATTTATTATATCAAGACAGAAACCCCTTATTTTCTCCATAAACTACATGCTTGGAGAAAATACAGTATGTACATGTACTTCCCTCAGTATGAAATTTTACTAGAGCACCAGTACTCTATAAAAAGTACCATAAGCCAGAAGACACATCTCATTAAGCCAATTCATTTTTTCTTTACAAGAGCGAAGATATTTAATCTGCATTTATGCAGACTAAATCAGGTTTAGAGACTGGAGGTTCAAAGAACTGAAACTGCTTATGCTGTTTAGATTTGCAAGCCATCACTAGTATTAGAAAATGAAAAAGCCTTATCAGATTCTGAAAACTGATTATCATTTTGGACTTTTGTAGGAGTACATGCAAAGCAATTTGCTCAAAATATTTTTTCTACAAAAAGACAAAACAAATCAAACAAACAAAAACAAACAAACAAAAGCCCCAAAACACAGAAAACTCAGAAAAGTATAATGCTAAGTAAGCCCAATGTGCCAGTTATTGCATAAAAGCAAGCCCTATACAGCAGATAATTTCAAATTAGAAGATAACTTCTTTATCCATACTAACACATTCATTGCAGAATGCTTTAGTAAAACTGGAAATCAAGAATGTTGTCAAGGGATGCTCAAGATAATCGTTAGAATATCTCCTTTTAAGAAGAATGCTAAATAAAAAGTTCACATAGTTCTTGACAGAAAGCTTCATATTAAACATCTGTTGCTCATTTAAAAGTTGGGGGAGACTGTCTCTCTCTCCTCAAACTGGAAACTTTGACTTCTAAGTAATAAACTTCAGTGATATCTTAGAAACTCTCTGGTATTTCTGCATCTTGATTACCTATAGGTAAATCGAGACCAGAATTACAAAAACAGTGAAGAAGGAATAGTCAGAAGGCTTGTTCTGGGTCTTCCTTGCAAAAGGGCATAAAGAGGGATGATAAAAGGTTCCTGTGTTGATTAACCTCTGCACATTTATAAACCTCATGAGTTTATGTGCACATTTGCTGTGTGTATCACTGAGCACTGGAGTTGTTCTGTTGTTTTAATTACTTACAGTCAGCTCATTAAAATAGACAGAATTAACTGAAAAAAAACATCTCTGCCCATCTGATCAGCAGAATTCCAGAAGTAGAGGGTCTTGGAAAGGCTTTGAGAGAGACATGGGGTACAAAATGAAAAAGAGGGATATGCAATGATTACACAACTTAAAAGAATTCAAGCTGGAAGCAGAAAAGCATCTCTGCAGCATTCCAGTGATAGAGCAAACACTTATTTACACTGAAGGTCATCTCTTAATCTTTCATTGAAAGAAAAAAAAAAAAAAGAGAAAAAGTGCACTCCAGTTTCATTCCTGAATTGACTGAGGATGACAAGGGATATATTAAAATGGTTGTGGAGCACTTGGTGGCACCTTGACAGCTGCCACATGCATTTCTTAGTGGCACCTCCCATCGAGTCCGAACTCTAGAGAAGTGTCTGAATTTGGAGATCTCACAACAAACATTATCCAATTAGAATCTCAGCACAGAGATTACAACAACTTCTTAGCCTTCAAAGGAACAGCCTTGGAAGCATTTTTCAACATTTCAAGAAGGCATGAGAGAAACAACTCAAAAACCAATTCCCTAAATGACACTGAGAGGAGGAAGGATAAACTCAGTATGCATCAAGTTTAGAAAAAGGTGACAGATAAATTAATTTCCTGGCTCAGCCAGAATTCTCAAATCACCTTAGGAGAGCTGTAAATAATTTCTACAGTGCACTTTATCCAGAAAGAACTTAGTATATAGGAAAATAACCAGAATCTTTTACTTTTTCAAGTTTCTTCTAACAGTAGCTGTCATCACAAAGGGCATTTTCAGTGACACAATAAACTAGACTATAACTGTAAGCAAATCAGTAGTGGACAGATTACCAGAGACATCAGGTTCAAATTCTGTCCTGCACAGGATTGCAGCTCTTTCATTGATAGAAGTGTGTGCCTGACACTTCAAAAATTTGAAGGCAATCTTTTATTACAAAACTAGAGATATCTCACTATGGCCGTCAATGGCTCTTTAACCAAACCAAAAGATAAGTTGAATTTCTTTTGGTCCATGAAGTGAACTAGAAAGGTAGAAGATGCCTGTCATGGTGAGGCAGAGTTACAGGAAAAGCAGGTGCTACTAAGACAAGAGAAATCCTCACAATTTCTATTTGAATGAAAATATTATTCAAATAAAGTGATTAAAGCAATCCAGCACTCAGGCCATGGGGTAGAGAACTGAGGAAATCCAGGTTAGAAATTTATCTCAGAAAATCTTTTTGTGTGTGTGTGTTAGTGGAAGAGGCCAGATGGAGGAACCCAGCACATCAAATTTCTTGTGCTTCCATGATATGGTTACATTACTGAGACTTTTTTTTTTCCCCTGTTGGTCTCCTGGCTCTTTTGATATCTGTGCTTGCCCTATTTGAAACTTGTCACAGTGTCCATCATGATAAAAACTTTGAAGGAAACATACAAAATATTATAGCAGCTGACAAAGATTTTAGAGCCTGTAGTGAGCTGTTATTTTAAAGAAGATTCTCTTGTGCACAGAAGAGAGGAAGAAAGAAAACTGCTATCAGAAGACTGAGATTTGCTGACATTATATTTTATATATCTTAGGAATGACCATGCTAAAATTTCCACTGACCCTTCTGAGAAAGCATGGATGCTTCCAGAAAACTGAGTGGAATCCAATGATTCTTGTCAACATTGCCATCATTCCAATTGTTGCTGCACTTTTCAGCACAAACACAAAACCCCTAAAGGGGCTCTTCTGATGTGACACTGACTCAACTTCAGAAGCAGAACCCAAGTTCTAACATGCTTGAAAACCCAAACTGTGTTTTTCAATACCTGTCTCATAATGACAAGGCACGGCTCCAAGAGATTTAGGAAAAGAAAGGGCAGGATATCAAACAGATTAGCCACACCTGTGCACATGTTGGGTTATGTTCAGCAGAGTTCAGCCTTAGGTGACATTTACTCATAAATCTGAAAGTGCAAATAAACAACTCTGAAACAAAGAACAGCTAAATCTAAATGCTAAAGATAAAAAAAGCACGTTAAACAAGTTAATCTTTCTAATTTCATATTACTGCTGCTCAGTGCAACACCATTTATAGTTTTTATAGATTTAATTTAGATCATGTTCACAAATCCAGGATGAAACCAAAATAGAATATATTAGATTTTGCTTGTCAATTAAATATTTTTAATTTCATTTCCTAGAGTAAAATGAAAACACACTTATATTCTTCAATAACAAATGTTAAAGTGATTAATGACTGTGCCATTAAATTGTGTCTATAGAAGGTAAAATTATATCGAGGAATACTTCTAAGGATTGTTTATTGAGTTTCTCTGATTTAACAGGAAAGTTATATCAACTGCTTTTCAATATGTTCACTGTATGCAAGCAGCTCTTAAATTTACTGTACTTTCAGCTACTGAATCAACCTTCTCACCCTATAGAAATTAGACAAAGGCTGCCTCTGACATTTATTCAGTTTGCTTTTTTTTTGTTTCCTCTTAAATGAAAATCAATAAACAGGCTCTCTAGTATTAACAAAGATTCATTTGCCAGATTATTGCCAAACACATACCATTAATCCTGCCTTTGTCCTTAACATCTCAGTAAATAAAGTAGTACTATTAAATTCATTTTGATTCTGAATACAAAATTCTGCAAATAATTTCCAGAAATTGCCGTTACACAAAAAAGTCCACTACATGAATTAAAAAAAAAAAAAAAAATCAAACAAACTTCCAAGGCATCCCTGTTTAAGTCCTTCAAGCCTTCTGCATGATAGTCAGTACGCTTGCTTTAATATCAAATTTTGGTTAAGATTAAAAAAAAAAAAAGCAAAAAAAAAGTGAAGATATCTGTTTCTAATGGTTCTAATACTTGACAGGATTCTCTCCTGATGAGAAATTCTCTCTTCTCTCCCAATAGAGACAAGGAAGAAAGAAAATGAGAAATGATCATCAGCCATTTGATTTAGCCATCAAAAATTCTGCACAGGTATGTGTGGAGTGCTATATTCTGTTTCCTTTCAAGTCTATCTGAATTTCTTTCCTTCTATGCAGGCCTAATCCCAACCAGATTTTTCTTACATCCCTTTATTCCACCCATTTATTCTTCTGATGTCAGCATCCACCTCTTCCTCCACTCCTGAACCATGTTTAGATTGTTATTCCGTGTAGGTTCTTCCCCACCTTTCCTGTCAGTGTAACAGACAAATCTCTGCTGTCACTGATGCCTCTTTTGACTCTCAGCCTAAGCTGAGCTTTAGCTTTCCTGTCAGCATCACTGAACAGTCAGGCCATGTTTTAATATTCCTTTTATTCCATTATAGCCTTTTCATCATGTTTTCTTTTTGTGACCAGCACTGCTGGAGCAATACAAATAAGTTTCTACAACAGCAGCTTCTCCTATCTGTCCCCCAGTTTCTCCTCATAGATCTGAATTGCAACAGCTCACAGAATAATCAGAGTGATTTTTTTTTTTTTTTTTTTTTTTTTTTTTTTTTTTTTTTTTGCCTACAAAATACATCCATGTCAAGAACTTCCCCAGAACTATGTATTTCAGGGCTATTTATTCCATTCTAGAAAGCCACCTAAAATAATTCTGTTTCTTGTTGTTTTCCTCCGGGTAGTGTATGGTGATACTCTATGTTTCTAGGTCAGAAATGAAGACTCAACTAAAACATACAGATACACAGATACTTATGTGAACCTTGCTGCTTGTTTTCAAAGGAAGTTGTCCAAAATGGTTTTGGCACAATAAGAAATCACAAAAGAAACGGTCTGTCTGTTCCCATAGATAGTCATTATATTCCTAGAAGGTGGTGAGAAATACCAATTTTATTCTACCTTAAGCAATTTTCTGCTCATTAAAAAAAAAAAGAAAAAGAAAAATCACATCTTTCAAAATTTCTCAGGCATTGCACAAAAGAAAATTTGTTCACAGTGGCCCAGAACAGGATAAAGGATTCAAAGTGTGGCCGCTCCAGTGCCAAGTTACAGGGGGATCATCACTGCCCTGGTCCTGCTGGTCAAGCTGTTGCTTATAAAAAATATAGATTTTTTATATTAACAGTTTGTATATGCATATTCTGATACAAATCTATTAGTACTGAATATTAAGAAGGACATTTTCAACAGTCTTTCCAGTCTTTTAACTTATCTTAGTGAATTCACTAATACACAGACCTATGATGTTGTGCAGTTGATAGCAAACAACAGTAAAATAACGCAGTATTTATATTTTTCTGAGGATAAATTCAAATCAAGGAAACAGGTTAGGGACCTGTTCTTAAGAGTACTGACTGAATCAGCAAAAAAATGTTCCCAAAACATTCATTATTTTCTGTTGTATGTGTTTTGAAGTTCTGTATTGTAAATAACTCATTTGAGTGTGATAAGAAGAATTCTACAAGACATTTCCTCTTTTTACATTTACATCTGTACCACATGTATAGAACTTAAGCATATTTCCCCCTTCCTAACCCAAAATATTTCTATTTAATTTCTTAGCTTTAAAAGGCGATACCATAACTAGAATTTGTTATGAATAAGTGCCTTACAGGCAGGCTGTCTGAAGGAGTATTCAGGATTTTGGATTAATTAAGTACAGAAGAGTATTTCATCAATCTGACACTGTGCATATAGTCCCACATCACCCACTGAGAAACAAATTAATTCCATGGACGAGTACCTCTCTACATTTTTGCTGCAGTACTTCAAGATATTTGAGCTTTTTGCAAACTCCCAAGAGATACAACTAAATAACGAAAGTGGGGAAATTGGAAAGCATTGTTTGTTGTTCGCTCATGAACTTATCCAACGTTACTTTTCAGGACTACTGCTGGTCTTATCAGGGTTCTCAGCACAGCAGTATCACACCTTTGAAATAAGAAGGAGCAACAACTCCAAGAGTAATGTTTGCCACCTGCAATTCCACTCCTTTTTCCTTCATGCAGGAACATGCTAAAGCAGCCACCTCCACCATCTTTTCATACAACAAAACCAACTCAGCACTCTATATAGACAAAGAAACTAGGAATTCATCACAAATATGAACAAGATAAATTTAAATATAAAAAAAATAAAATAAAATTTAAGACTATCACTTCTCTCACAGCCAGGTTTTCCTTGTGTGGTCAAATGCTTTGTGTCTTAATACAAAACTCTTGAGCAATACAGGGGCTGTGGAGCTATAAACATTTAAAGCAATGGATGCAATCCAGACCAGGTTAGGAACAAGTCCCATTTCCAAGGAACTGATTCTATGACAAGGCCAGATTTGCCAAGAACTCTGTTTTTTCAGTCTCTTCAATATATTACAGTACAGAATCTATGCAGAACTTTCACTGAATCTGACACAAATGGAACAAAGTTTTGAAAACTGATGTCCTTTACTGATGGCAGGAGCTCAATAAAAGTTGTTTCAATTCAATGGCTACACTATAAAGAGGGTTTGCACACAGGTATTAAGTATTCTTATATACCTTACTCAGGTGTATAAATCTGTGTCTACATGTATTATAATATGTGCCTACATACACACAGATATTTAGAATATTTGCCTTTTACTTGAAAATTTCGTCAGTTTCCCCAGCATTCAACAACATACAGAACTGTCTCCCATGTTGGTTTTGTTTTGTGTAAAAAAATAAAATCTTGCTTTCAGAATAATGACTTCTGATACCTTTAGGAACTTGTTTCTTTTTACTTTTTCCCCCAAATAACAGCAATGAAGAAAACAGCCACTCCATCCAGAGGCAAATTCTGGATTTACTTCAATCCTATTCATTCCTTCTATTTTGAAAGCTGCCATAACCATTACTCTGTGATTTGGTTTAGGTGTGCTCTTTATGAACAGCCTCAGAGGATTGACCACACCAATGAATAGTAGTTTCTGTCATAGGAGTGAGTTATAATATTATGTAACTTTAGATTTTGATCCTCATTCCTCAGTAATTAATTGTTGTTGATGGCATCCCACCTTCACGAGAACAAAATATGCTACTCTTTTGGAAGAACAAAAAATAAAACTGCTAAGTTTTCTAAGAAGCCTTCATAGTCCTTTAACATTTTAATTAGCGAAGCTGCAGCATTTTTTCTGTATTTCTGTATTCATGCTGGAATAAATATTTGTTCTGTCTGTTCAACAACAGTATTTTTTTCCACTCATATGAATTAGGGAACATACAGGGAACAATGTATTACACACAGGAATAATAACCACAATTACACAGCTATTTCTCTTAGAGGATTTTGTACAAACAGCACATACTGAGATTTTTTTTTGACCTTTAATTAAAGGATTAATATTCTCTTGGTAATATAGGCACAAATTAAAAACGTCCCTGTAACAGCAACATCTGCCATTTACTCTGAAGAAGATGCTCCAGAGCTACAGAAGTCAGAACAGCATATTACAAGGCTTCAGAGCCCTGGTAAAACAGGATTATTTTTTAGAGTTCAGCCCATTGGTGAACTTCAGCCCAAAGAGAGCAGGAGTTGCTTTAAAATATAGCAATAGGGACTACAGAACAATTAACTGCTCATTATACTTTACACTTAAATTTACTCAATTCAATTATTCTGGAATGATTGCTTCTTAAAATTTTGCTTTTTTTTCTTGATTGTATCTGAATATAATTCAGAGCATCATTCCAAGTGCTCTATCTCTCCTGCCTGGCAGTTATATTTTCAAGTGCATTTACTTCTACAGCATTTTTCTTTACTATTAATTCACACTCTCACTTCCCTGTTTTGAACACTGCATTACAGTGTTTCACTGATGACACTTTCAGTTTGAAGCAATTTTTCCCTCTCACCTTGATGCCTTTGACATATAAAAGTGATAGAAAGGGAACCGAAATAAAAGACCATTGTTACTATTGTGGTCCTACCTGTTGGCTACACTGTACTGATACAGGGCTGCTCCTGTGACTAATGGGGCATCTTTCAGGGCTATGCCAGATATGTTTTCACAATATTCCCAACTGTGATGCTCATAAACTGTTAAATGAGTTCTCATACACGTAGAACATGAGCAATGCTCCCTCAGAAAATGAAGATGCACCACTGCACACAGACAATACCAGTGACCTACAATCAGCAGTTATTACAGCTAATCTGATTTTCCCCTGAAACAGGGACGTGAACTGAAACACGCATTGAGCCTGTCACAGAGAGCCTCAGCCCTGCCAATCACCACAAACATGAGATGGCTTCACCTGTTTTCACTAACTTCTGGCTCTCTGATCACTGCTTCACAGATTCCCCATGTAGGTCAAGAGCTGTCACCCCAACTCTATTCACAAGAACATCCCCCTCCAATTCTTCATAAAGGAAAAAAAAAATAGAACAAACTCATTGTTAGTGCTGGACTGAGAAAAAAATGGGAGAACTTGAGTGAATGGAGTATGTAGGCGTCTAGTGATGTTTAAGAATTCAAAGCAATGTGTCCCAGGGTTTGGAAATCATTATTCTAGTAATTTTGTCTCAAGTGAGAGACAAAGAACATATGTCAGGCATAATATAAAATGCCTACAGCTTCCTGCCCCACGTGGGAAAGCTATCTGGAAGAAAAAGCCAGGGATGAATGATGTAAGTTTCATAAATATATATAAGAATTTCCAGATATTAATCCTCAACAGGATTTTAATCAGATTTTAATCTTTCTCTAGCATGGACATGACATATTAAGTTGACTATAATATTTATGCCTGCTATTAGTTGGTGTATTTAATTCCCCTGTTCCTTTTTTTTTCTCCTTTTTTTCTTTTCTTTTTTTTTTTTTACATCTTGCATGCTGACTCCATATTTTCTAGTTACAGAAACACTGTTTTGATGAAGTAAAAATCAAGTAGATTAAGCACAAGATGGAAAACTTCAAACCAGCCTTTCTGTGCTCTGAGTAAACATCCATCATAACATAAGTTTTACTCATTTTTAGTAGTTTTCAGACCACAGAATATATCTCTGTTCATTGGTAAATTTTCAGAAATGCAATATGTTCAATAGATCAGGTTCTGCTTGTAAATGTTTTGTAATATAATAAGCAGATCTCTGCATCTGTATCAGACAGCAAATTACATTTCATAAACTTATTTTTCTTTATTGTCTTCTTTTTTTTAAAAAAAAAAAAACGAAATTGTGACAGATGATAATAGCAAACTAGGAAGTATAATAATATTATTTTAATCCTCTGTTTAAATGAAAGTTCTGCTGAAAAAATGGGCTACAAGCAACAGCAAGTTAACTACCAAACCAGCCTCATTACCACAAGTAACAGGACATCCTTTGGTTTCCTGGATGCCTGGCTCATTTCTAATCTATTCATTATAAAAAATTTATTGTATATAAAGAAAAGAAAAACTGAGAAGCTCAATCCAGTTGTGCCCAACTAGTTTACAGATTACATGAAAGGCTGAATGGGTGGCCATAATCAAAAAGCTTGTGTTGCTGTGCCTTACTGTGCTGTGTGCCACAGTTCAAACAGCACCAGCTCTACATATCCACCCATTTTACATCCTCTGTGTTCACAGCAAAGACTGTAAATTGCGTCATGCATCAACTGATTTTAAAAAAGAAAAAAGGAACAGCAAGTGTCTTACATAACTTTGAACAAAGCATTCCAAAACGCTATTAAGCTTAACAGCTTCTCAGGATCAAATTACCAGTGTGATGGGAAAACAAACTTGCTTTTAGTACAAGAACAGGATCATTTACGTCATACCAGCCCCCTGGTGCATTTCTATGCCTACCAAGAAGCTGTGCTTTTTTTACACCTGTTCTGGAAGTGGTTCCTCATTAAACCATGAACACAAAGAGAAGAACATCTCTGTTTTGCTGTGCATACAATAAGTACATATGATCCAACACCAGAGGGTAGGTTTATACATGCAAAGTGTTCTTGGAATGAAAATAGTAAACTTCATATGTCATTATCTACATAGTACTGGAACCCACAGTAAATAAAGTGATGGTTTGTCATTCAATTTCTATAAAATACAAAAGCAAGTTACAATACATGATGTCAAAATTTAGGACACATTTTAGAGTGCTGTAAAACAATTTTCATCAACACACTTTGAAGATATTGTCAATAGAGGAACTGTATGATTATCACAGCAAAATATTTAAACATTACAGAGGAGAAATATTTATTTTAAGGATTCTTACAGTTGAAATTCAGAAAATGTCATTTAGGCTGGTGATTTACTATAAAAATGATCGAGGGTCAAACATTACATTTCTATGTCTAACCAATACCTCACATTTATTTAAATCTTTCCTCCCCTCATCCCCCCAATTTAGCTTTTTCAGAATATGGTATAATAAAAGGCCAATAGAAAACGCAATAGTTCCATTAAAAAGTCCCATATAGTACTCACTAATCTTTTCCTCTTCAGGAGCAACTCATTAAATCACAGTTAGTGACTATTTTTCATTTTATGCTTCTTTTAGTCTTGCTCTCTAGATCCTATACTGAAACAGCTCAGGAAAAGAAACATGGAAGTCAACAGGAATTTTGATTGAGTAAGGACACTGTTTGAACAAAAGTTCAAACAGGCCAGTTTTCTACAGGTGCAGGTGCTCAAACCAGAGCTCTTTCAAATAACTATAAACATCTGTAACGTTTAGTCACTATAGGGATAGGGAAAGCTCTTCTAACAATCTAAGTGCAAAAAAAATCTAATTCTTTTCCATATTGGCTTTTGAATCTTGTATAAATCTCAAGAAATAATATTTTGTTTTTAAATACAGAATTTTAGGATGATGTGGAGTAGAGGAAAAAGTTTAAACACTTCTTTATACAGAACCTGCAGATTGTTAAGCACTAGCTCCTTCTCAGTGAGGCATTTTCAAAGGAAGTGGCAGAAAGCATTTGACAACTTTCCCTTGGGCAGTATTTTTAAAAGAAGCTAGCATATTGCCTTTAAAATTAGGAAGGAATAACCAATCCACTTGAATAATTTGGTCTACATGAGTTATCCAAAATCTTCATTAGACAAGGAGCCTATAAAGGCTGTGTTATTTTTCAAAAACTGAACAAGTGTCTTTCTGGATTAATTTTGTTCCAAATAACTCTTTTTTCGCTGTTTTCTTGATCTCCTCTCCTCTTCCAAATGAATGACTTCTCCCTCCCACTAAATCAAAATGAATATCTTATCCTCTTACATCTAGTGTCACCAAAATATAAAAATTGCATGAGATGCTGCACTACACAGTAGACTCTATATTGCCTGAAAATACAATTAAAGTAATGAAAAAATAGCCAAGTCTGATGAAAAGAGACTGAAAAGATGGGTAAGGAATTGATATTTTTGCAGTAGCATGGAGACTATCAAGTCAAACTCTTCCAAAGATAGATTCACACTCCTCTCTCCCCTTTACAAGACAGACTTGAGAAAGACTAAATGAAACAGCACAGCACAAATGGGTGAATAAAGATTATTTTTAAAAGCTGAAGCTGCCCCCAAATAGAAAGAATCAAAAATCTTGCAAGGACAAAACTAAAAAGAAACCAGGGCACTTAGGAAAAAAAAAAAAAAAACTAAAAAAATCAGAAGTTTGTCTCAAATCAAAGCACTGGTGAAAGTAGTTATGAACAAATCAACAGAGTGAGCAAGAAGGAAGAACCTATATATGAGGACAAGGAAAGCTCAGAAGAGATTCAGGATTAAAAAGCTCAACTAATAACTGCTACTCATAACCTCTTTCTCGAAATACCTCTTTCTTGACACCCCCAGACTGAAAAGTAGAAAACATTATACACATCTTAAAAATCGGGTTCCAGGAACACAAGGAAACCATGAAACTGTGACACATAACTTCTGTATTGGTCATATTAATGGGCTGTTCAAAACCACATAGACTTAGCAAATGGTAAATATTTGCTTTTACTTTATAGCAGCCTGAGCAGTTGTGGATAACTCACTAGTGCTTTGGCTGCTGCTGAGAAAAGCCCACACAGCCCCAGGGCTTTCCCTCTGTCCCCCCACAGGTGGGCAGGAGGTGGACAGAGGGTTGGGAGGGGACACAGTAGGGACAGTGGCCCTCAGCTGATGGCAGAAATATTCCATCGCCCACGATGCCATGCTCAGCATGACAACCTCAAGGCCAGAAGAGGAAGGAGGGTTGTTGGCATCTCTTTTACCAAGTGACCACAACACATGCTGAGGTCCCTGGAAACAGCTACACACCTGCCTGTTGGTGGGGAGCAGGGAATGGATGCCTTACTTTTCTGTGCTCCACTTATTAAACTGCTTTTTTATCACAATTCATCAGCTTTCTCCTTTTTGCCCTTCCAATTCCTTCCCTCAGTCTGCTGGGTAGGATGAACAGCTCTGTGGGTTGAAGCTGCTTCTGGGGTCAAACCACATGACCACTATAAATATGAAATATAGATGCAGTAAAAATACTCAAAGGGATGTGAAATATTTATATTTATACAAACAGAAGCTGAAAGTACTAATATCAAAAAAGCCCTCAGAAGAAGCTTGGAGCAGGGATTAAAAAAAAAAATCATTTAAAAGCGTGCAAGTTTCCAGTTACATTTACTGTTTCCCAACTTAGGCATTATCCTTGTATCATTATAATCAATTGAAGTTTTATTACTAGATTCCCGCAATGTGAGAGCTAGCAAAAAGCCCTGCAATCAGCAAAATGAAAGTTAACTGGACTTTTAGAAAACTGCTTAATGCAATTCCTTAATTGCTCAATATTCAACTGAATTTCAGATGAAGTTTCCAAGAGCAGCAATCCTTAACATTTCTCCTGTTTTTCCTGACAAAGGCCATCAAGTAACAGGTTTCAGTCTATGCCAGTTGGAAAGAGAAAATTATTTATACAGACAAGAAAGGAGAAGAAAGGAGATAGAAAAATATTAGCTAAGGAAATAATTAAGTAAGTCAATGACTACACCTAGATTTTTTTTTTTCTTGAAATAGGCTCCAGTATGCTTTAAATTAGCTCTATAATGATACCTCATGATCAGGCATTATTCCAATAATGCATTGATGTTATGACATTCTAATAACATAAATTTTTCCTGATAGAACATCGCAAACAAATTAGAAAGCAAACATTTCACTGTGCTCAAAAAGACAGTTGAAAATTTCAGAGATGGGCCCAAAATGGATTTTTTTTTTTTTTTAGGTGGAAATTCTTTTAATTGCATAAAGTACCAGATTTTTCATAATTATATAAAAGCTTGGAAAGGATACATATATACCCACTTCTCATTTGAACTCTGTGGTTTCTACTAGTTCTGTAATTTAAAAACAGAAGTATTTTTCTGCTGCAATGAAAACATCAACATGGCAAAGTTCTTGCCTATCATTGGTTCATGTTTTTTTACAGGTGCTCATAAGTAATTGTAAAATTCTGGAAATCATTCATGTTTCCAAGTTGAGAACTTTTAAGACACAATTGCATAAAACAGTAGAATGTGATCTCATCTGAAATCCATACACAACCACACAAACCAATCTTTGGGTCCTTTGGCATAACATGAGAACCTTGAACTCTGAGAACTGAACTCTGTAAGAACTGTAAGATTCATTTTGATCTTCCACTCAGATAGCAAGGCTCATTAGATCACAATTTCTCATCCATTTTTTTTTTCCTTTAATGCATTAATGAATTATTTAAAGCCATAAATACTGTTATAAAGCATTTTAATTGTTCTAGATATTTTCTCGTCATTATAAGTTCCTTGGTTTTTACACTATGTATTTCAATTATTTAAAGGAAAAGTGTGGAATTGTATCATTGGAGTTACACAGAAGATCTGCTATGTAAATATTTTCTGAAAATGTATTTCAATTTCTTAGCCTCTTACTGTAAATCATATTTGTACAAATATCAGAATAATTTATATTCCAAGCTTCTGGATCCTTCTCTATCTTGTTGATACCACATCTGTTCCCATACTGATTTTCATTCTACTGTCAGCTCTCATTTCCTTCCCTTTTCATTTCAAATGGCAACTAATACCAGACTCATCTATTTTTAATTTTTATAATGATATTCTCCTTGAGTCATAGATTGTGTGGCTTTGGATTTTTTTTTAATGGCTTTTATAATGTGTGATAATGACATTCACAACCATAAACGTTCTGTTTAGATAAGAAATCCACATGATTTCATGCTTTTAAAGCCTCAAAGTGATAGGCTGATCATTTATTTCTCTCAGTCTGAGCACTGAGGGTTTGGAAGTGCTGGGTCTCAGTGTCCAGTTTGTATCATGTACAATTACCAGTTACGTTTGAACATTATTTTTAATTTTCCCTGCCAAAGCAAACAAGAGCAAACAGCAGCAAAATGTGATAAGCAGTAAGAGTATTAAAAACGGGAGGAGAAAAAAACATTTTACTGGAAACTTTGCTGAAAATATAGCTTTTTTAACATGAATTTTTGTAATTAATAAAAGTATTTTATATTAATATGCACTAGAAGAGTTTCAAATGGAAACCAAAGGAATTGACCAAGATATGGAAGAACGTCCACACACTGGTAGAGTCAGAAAACATCTCTGATTGTGAGAGGGATATAATATCTGAGGTATGGCCATTCCCTCATTTCAGTGATGGCTACTCTCCTGGCCCACCAATCAACAAAAACGGGCTGTTCAGCTGGGTTTTTAATTTGCTTGCTTGTTTTTAAACAAAAGGTTCCACGTTCTTTTAAATTGTGAAAATATGTTCACAATATTGTTTTGACTCTTTGGTCCTCTGCTACTTTGAATAGATGAAATTAAAAGGCCATTATATCTATATATATATTATGACAGTTTCCTTTGGAACAAGTGCTGAACACATGGTTTCACTTTTTCTTGTAATTTTTGGTTGTGGTTGGCCCAACCACCGTGATAGGTAGTTAATCCAAGACAGTGCCTTGACTAAAAAAAAAAAAAATCAAACTCACACACATTAAACCCCTAAATGTATGTGAATCTGTCATTATTATGCTCTTCTAGTGTCATTTTAAAGACTGTTTCTCAGTGATTCCTGAAGAACATATAAAATTTCTCTGACTTGAAAACAGCCTTACAAACTAAAAGATAGACTTAAAGCTCCAGTTGAAATCTGCTGTTGGCAACTTTGCTCCTCTGGGCAATGAAAATCCTGATAGCAAGATTACCAGGGGACTGTACACTAGGCAGACTTCACAAGCTTGGATCAGGACCAAAAAACAGGAGCTTCCTAAAAACCCTTTTCCTTAGTTTCCATATCTAGGTATGCATATCTGGGCTTGATTCTCTTAAAAATATATAAACCAGAGTCCATGTGTAGTGTGTCTGCGTGCACATGAACTAGAAATAATGGAAAACAAAGACACAAAACATCTCATCATACTTCTTTAGGGAAACAATATGAAAACAAACATGATAAATGATAATGGTAACACTTAATAGTGTTACCTTTCTGCAAGGCTGCCAGATTACATAGTATGAATGTATAACAGGAATTAGCAAAATATAATAAACAAGAATGTAAGATAATTGATCATACTTGCGAGACAGAAAGTCAATCAGTCATGAGAAACACATGGCATTTGGAGACATCAAACATGTCTTGTCAGAAATTGAGAAAATATCATTGCCTATTTATAGTTATAAACTTTACCACAAAGGACTCATTCTTTCTTATTGCCAAAGAGAAAACAGACTTCATTTTTCTTAGCAAGGTTATTCTGAGCACTATACCAAATTCTCTCAAAGCTCTTTAAAGGCAAGCATTACACAGCTGAAATGTTAGAGAATCAGGATGACATTTTTGCCTGGTTTTGAACATTATTCACAGCACCAGTTCACTGTACATTTTTGGAATTATAAGGTCAAGAAATTTCACCTGATCCATTTAGATTTGTAGTTCACTAATCTGAGAAGCACTATCTCCATGCATGTTATAGTCCGTTTCAGATTTTCTCTCCTTCCCTGTAAAATATACTATATTCAGAAATTAAAGAGAAATTGAGACTAAAGTAAGAAATTAGTGTAAGAAGTATTTTTGCTTAGCTTCCTCATTTCAAAACTAGGACTAAAAGTGCTCCATTTTATCATGGTTTATAGCCCTGGATAAACTAGAAAAGTTTCCACAAAATTGTCTTTTAATGCAAGAATTCAGGAATAACTTATTTTGAAGCTTGACATTACACTGGGTTTTACCCAGTTGGGTTTTATTTAACAAGAAACAAACACAAACCCACATAACTAGAACATTAACCACCTGATTCTTGCATACATCATGTAGCATTGATTAATACTACTTTCAGTATAAAACTGGAAAAAAACATCTCCTCATTTTCTTTTCCTAATTCTTTCCATTCTGTCTTTGACTTTGAGTGTCATGTTTTCAGCTCAGAAAATTGTATTGTACTCTATTTCACTAGAGTGGAAGTTGAAAAGAAACTAGAGTAGAACTAGGGCAATAGGAAACAGCTTCTTTGTATTTCCTGGCAATTTGCAAGTATGTGTTTTTTAACTGTGGAAAGATGGGCAGGATTAACCTAATATTCAACTTTAACAGCAATGTTTTTAAATGATTGTAGGAATTGCTGTCACACTACAAATATTCTACATGTCTTACTATTCCTTTTTTATTATTACCTTAATGTGGCATCACTACTACTTTATTATCTTTATATGGAGAAATACTATTGTATAATTCTACTGTAGTGCGAGGTCATGGCCAACATTTCTAGTTCTCATCATCTCAGTATCTGAATTACAATGAAAAAACCAAGCCACACCTACTTAAAACAGATATGTGATCCAGATCTCCCCATATCTGTGATTATATTACCAATAACCATAACCAATGCTCCATAGCTGACATCTATGAAATGACACTGGGAACAAAACACACAACATTTACAAAGGCTTTAAAAGCAAATTTGTTAATCAGGAAGACAAAAAGTTTACTTGATGTCAACATCAGCTCTTCTGAAAGAAAGATGCTGGAACTGAATGCCAAAAAATCCCACTCTGCTGATCGTATTTAGGAAAGTGATTGTTTCAGAGGCAGTGTTTCTTTCAAAATTCAACTTCTCAACCAGTCTCCTCAAAATAGAAAAGAAGTCACTTATCAATCATTACTGTAATGCCTGCCAGCCTGTCATTGTACATCCTTCAAAGCTGATACTTCCAAACCTTCAACGTACACAGATTAAAAAGTGGGAGTACTTAAAAATCTATTCCCTTCATTCTGAATGCAAAACCTTTTTCTATGTAGTTTCAATTGAACTTCACTTTAGCCATTATAAAATATCAAGTACTAGTGACCTGTGTAGAAAAAGCAGTAATTCATTAACCTCCTCTCCTCAGTAAATAGTTCATGTCAGTATTTCTCTCTGATCTTGTCACTTTAGTTAGTCATGAATAGCTATAAAGCTGTGGCACTACAAACCAGTTTGTAGTGAGGAAAGAGATTTTATCCAGTGATTAATACCTCAAAGTAAGCAAAAACATGTTTGAATATGAATCATGTGGATATTGATCATTCTTAAAAAAAACACAAAAAACCAAAAAAACAAAAACCAAACAAAAAACAAAACAAAAAAAAAAAAAAAAACAAAACCCCAACAAAAAACCAAAACCAACCAACGAAACAAAAAAAAAAAAACCCCTACTCTTATTTGGAAGTTCACTAATAGCTCCATGTTCTATACAGAAATAATAAACATCTATAGGGTGTCCTCAAAATACTTAAACGATAACTGACTTTCGACACATAATTAGACATTAAAAATAATATTTAAAAAATTCTCAACTCAGGAAAAAAAAAACCCACTGAAAATCTAAATCATGGAACAGGTTACATTACTCATATACAATCATAAAAATAAGTGAAGGTCCAGGAGCTATATTAGGTGATTCCAGTTTTATCTCTTTTTCCTTTTCTGCCACTATTTTGATCTTTCTGCTGCAAAGGGAAAAACAACAACAAGGAAGGCAACGTGTCCCAAAAGAGATGTTTCAATGAATTGAGATCTGTACAAAACAAAAGCATTGAGGTACAGCAGATGTCAGTCAAAGAATTTAAACATATTTTCACTGTGAGAATGATTCTTGGAGTAGAAAAAGTCATAGGTGAATAATTGTGAAAACTTATGTGGAAAAATATAAGTATGACAACACAGAGAAATTGGAATAAAAACTGCAGTCATAGTGACATGTTGCTGGTACAAGCAGAAAACTGTGGAATGCATAATGCTGACAGAAGGACAGCAGTGCACTGCACAGCCAGGCTATTGAATATTTTCAAGTCCTGCAGATTCAGTGGGCCTAGCTATAGTTCATTTTCATCGTTGGAAAGTGAATACAATAATACATACCCATTTCAGTAAATCTTTAAGAGCTCTTCTGCTGAGAAGCATAGTCCAAATGAAGTGTAGTAATAATGTCAAGACATTTTAAAGGCAAATTAACTTGAAAATTTGGCAAAATTGTCTTTCAAAGTATTAGAACGTAAGCCTCCTCCCTCTCCTTCACTTAATTCCCAAATAAATTCCTCATGCAATTGGAGAATGCAATTTAAACTTTCATAAAGTTGATGTAACATATTCTTACTTTATTTGGATTGGTTATATTATGCTATATAGGCACTTGAAGCTAGTGATTACTACAACATTACACATATTTTTGTATTATATATATAATATATATTGTATAAATATGCAATGTATTCTTATTTACAGAGAAGCTTGGATTTCCTACACATAGTTTCGAAAATGTGCCCCATTTTCAGGATGCTGTTACAGCTCTTAGGACTGACAGTAACAAGAGGCACTACAAGGATCAAAGACAAGTTAAAGCACAAAACATAACAAGAAAAAAGGGACACTTTTCTTTATGTATAGTAGAAAGTTTTGTTTTTAAAATGCTCTCAACAACTTCAAACTGTCACTCCAACACATATTCAGCTACTTGGAGCAATGAGAACAACTTGGAGACTTGGGGGCAATGTTCAATAGCTCTCATGTATTCACCACTTTAATAGCATGGCTGAGTTGAGAATAAGAAGAAATCTGACCGCCTGTTCTGTTGCCAAAACATATACAGACTAACAGGGAGAAAAGAAAGATAAGAAGGTTTCCAAAATTGATTGTTTCTCAATTTCTCTGCTATTTAGGAAGTCCTTACGGCAGTGGCTGTCCCACCAGTCTTTTTATTAAAAGAAAACACAGTTTAATTACAGTTTCAATTAGATTACCAGGAACCAATATACACAAAATGTGTTGTAGCTCTGGAAGCCTGACCAGCATTAAAAAACTTCAATTTTATTTATTCTTTGTAGCTGAACCCAAGACAGCCTTCTTATTTCAAATGAGAAATGCATTTTCCCTCATAACATTAGGATAAAAATTAACATTATGTGCACCTTGTAAAGTCAGAATTAAGAACCTTAAGGATCACAAAACAGACATTCCTCATGACAGACTATCTCAAGAATCATGCTAAAAAATGCCAGCATGAATAACTGATTTTAGGTAATTTTCTGACACAGTCTTTTTCCCCTATCTTTCTCCCTTTCTCAATATTTTGTTTTTTTACATATATGCATGGCTTAAGATGCTACCAAGTGAAAGATTCAAATCTCCACTAAAGATCTCCCTCTTATAATTCAGACTGTCTTTTAGACCACATTTCTGGGATTAATTTATATTAAAAAGCTTCCAAAACCATGTCTAAAATTTTCTTATGGACTGTAGCTGTCCTATCAGCTGTAAGGATCACAATAAGACATGGAAGAATGGTAATCATTAGGTACGTTTCCTAGACAATCTTGAATTAATGAAAGTAAGAGCAGCTTGTAGTTTCGGACACAAATGTATGTTCTTGAGCCATACACATGCATTGACTCTACTACATTAATTTGGACAACTGGACTTGAACATTTAATTTAATAACACAGAATGTATTTGATGCTAGTCAAATAATAGGGAAAAAAGTAATTTTCTATCTGGTTGAATTGCTCTACACTATTAATGAAAGTAAAAAGAGAGTTCAGAGTTATGCACACATCCACAGGCACTTTTCCAGGCTCTTTGTATGGAAGATGACAGCAGAATCAAGTCTCCAGTCACACACGAGTCAAATTTCAGCTCTCTGTATAAACTTATACATTCTTCTTGCCTACCTTTATTGACTTGGACTTCAGATAAATGGAATTCCGATAATAAAATTCTCATTTGACATAGGCAGTAGTGGACACACTTTCAATAGCAATACATTTAAAAATAATAAATTATAACGGCATGATTGCCTTATCCAATTACATTTAATCAACAAATTACATATCCTTTAAAACTTCCACTTTTTCTCCCATAGAAAACAGAGACAGTATTTCTGGCCAAAAGTACATGCTGCAATACATCTACCAATATCTCAGAGCTCTGGCAGTGTATAATCTGAAAAAGTCCCAAGATGATATATCACTGATAAATCGAAAGACGTATAAACTGAATTTTCAAAAGCAGCATAAATTATGTAACTTACTTTTGTAAAAAATTAGTCAAATTAATACAAAACAGGCAATATAATTTGCCTGTGATACGTACAAGAAAATTGTTTACTGGTCCTCTATACTGCTTTTAACATTTCCAAGGCACAATTCTTTTGCCTGTTGGACAACTATCAAAATAGCAGTGCTCTCCATTTCAGAATCACTATGGTTGGAAAAGACCCCCAAGATAGAGTCCAACTTTTGATTGATCACCACCTTGTCAACAAGACCACAGCACTGAGTGCCGCATCCAGTCATGTCTTGAACACATTTGTCTGCTGACAGAAGTGTCTTTCAATTCACAGGAAGAAATATGGAAGGACACAGAGACAACAAGCACTGCATGTGTCTCAGTATAATTCCTAACATTCTGCTTAGTCTTTATAATGACCTAAAAGATTTTTCCCCCAGGGTCTGCTGTTAAATTATTCCATTACAATTGACCCAGCAACCTCTAGCTATATTTTCTGAAATATTTAAGATACTTTTACATCCAGCTTACAGTTTTGATCATTTCCCTATTTCATTATTCTATTTCCTGCAGAAAAACTAAGAAAAATTCAGTCACCCTGCCAGTGTATGTATTCCTCGTAGGCTTGTTTCACATTTTAGAACTTACTGAGATTTTTTCTTTTTTCTTAGAGCAACACAGACTTAAGTTTATATCCTTTTTGATTATCTTTCTGTTTGTTTGTTTTGTTTTAAAATGCCACAGCTTGTAAGCAATTCCTTTTTATTTCCTGTTATTCCCAATTCTTTTTCGAGGCAACATTTTTTTTCTACTTTGCTCATCACTCATTTCCCTCCAGGCTGTAACAATTATCTACATTCCTCTGGAGATCCACATTGCAATTACTACCTTTCTTTTTCTTTAATACCTTTTCCCTTTAGCTCTGGCTATTTCAGAGATATTTTGAGTCAGCTGCTGCTTCAGTTTCAGTGGGACAAAATTCCAGATAATTCTTAGGTAAAAGTTTTTGCAACATATGACTGTCCCAAAGGCAGAAAATTCTGCCTCCTCCTATCTTTCCTCCTGTAGCTTAGAGAGCCTTACAGCCAACAAATCAAAGCACACAACTGTGCTGCATTTCAATTTTGACTGCATTGGAGGTGTTTACTAAGGCAAATTAAAGAGGAACTTCCTTTAGAATTGTCATGTAATTACAAAGTCAACACCTTCTGCTTACCCACTAATTCTATTTGATAGCTGCATAATTTGATCATTATTGCAAATATTTGCTTAAGTGCTATTTGAAGGATATTTCAAAATTTCTCCTCGATTCCTCCAGATTTAAACATATGCACAGTATAAATAAAACATACTATATGCAAATAGATTGCTTTTATGTATTTGCCATTTAATTTACATTACATTAATTCCTGTGTTGAACAGAGTTTTTCAGCAGATGCATACAATCTCTGTTTGCAACAGTTTGGAATTGAGTTACAAAACATTACACCACACCAAAAAGTGGAATAATCTTACATAGTTTAGTATATTTTGGCCTGCATTTAAATGTGTTGGTTAAGACTTGCATGTGTAACTCCCACACACGCACAAACACAAACTGCAGTGCCTGAAGAGATGTCTAGAGAGGGGGAGGAAAAGGTTTTCCCTAAGGGGAAAACCTAAAACACATCTAGAGAAATGTATTTTGCAAAGTTACCATTAAATGAACTGAATTTGAAACCATCTAGAGAGGAATCTAAATCTAAGCCACCACACTTGATTAATTTGTATATAAGTAGGAAAACCCCACTGTCATTGGCTTTCAAAATCATTATTCTCCTTGAGACTCTCATGGATTCATTCCTAAGTAACTTAATTCCTAATCCTCATTTTTTATCCTCATTCTACATTACAAGAATTTATGTATTATAAATGTAGCCTAGACAGAAGAAATGGATTTAAAATTAACAGAATTGAGTATTCTAAAAAAAAAAAAAACATTTTATTTTAATTTATTATGGGAGTTTGCTACACTATAATCTTAAAGTGTACAAGAACAACTCACTCAAAATATTTGGCAGTTTTTCATGCAGTTCTTATCCTGGCTCTCAGGAAATATGAACTTTTGCAAACCATTTTTATTTTTATAGTGCATCTGTCTTAGAACACAACTTTAACATGGATTCAGCTGAGAATTCATCTGCACCATCAAATTATTAGAATTACTCTGGATGATGAAAAAATGAAGTTTACATGAAAGAAAACATGGAGTAAATACTAAAGAAGAATACTACGTAGAAGAAACATTCCAAGCATTAATTTTACTAGAGTGGAGAGCTGATCCTATTTAAAATTCTCCATTTAGAGAGAATCAACTCAGACATATTACAAAACTAGCAGAAGTAGCAAAATATTAGTATTCTGGGGTAAAAAAGCACCAATGTAACATTTCACATGAAATGTAGCACTACACTGTTCAGTTGCTCTCTGTCTTGAATTATCCCTGTTAATGGAAAGAAGAAGCAATCATACTGGTAGAAATGGTTAATTCTACAACTTTATTTATTGCCTGTTATCTTAATAGGTAAATGATCCAGAATTATGGGTTTATTTGGGAAAATAATCTTCTTTTTCATGTTTGAACAAAGAAAACATTTTAATAAATTAAACTGTATGATTACTATTGTCCACATTTTCCAACTTAAAGTCAAGTAATTAATTTTATATTTTTTTTTCCTGCATAGATCCTTCATCAACAGAAATTTCTGTGGCCTTCTCAATTTAAATTGATGTCTTAACCCACATAGACTGAGACATCCTCCAAACTGGATGTAGAGAAACTTATACAAGTAGTAAAATCTGTATGGTAAGAACGAAGGATGTAGAGAAAGCAAGAAATACACTTTGTAATATGAAAAAATCCTCCAGGAAATGTGGGAAGGGTGCCTGATACCAACAGAATAATCTCCCTGAACAACAGGAGATATGTCTGATGGAACTACATTAATCCCACAGAATAATCAAGAAGAACACCTGGCCCAATAATATCAATGATGATATGAATAGAGGAGATTGTCTCCTTTTGGGGAGGGGAAAGGAACATAAAGTGAACAGGAGAGGAATGGTGGGAAGAAGATGGACCACAGTGGTTTGCCTTGCCCCTTTGTGACCTCTTGAGTCTGACCACCTTGGCTGGGTGACATCAAGGAACATGGTCACAAGCTGCATGGTAGCAGCTTCTGTGGTAGCTTATAAAGGGCTTGACACAGCAGCCAGATGAGATTTATAACTATACTCTATACCACAGGAAGCCAGTCCTGCAGCAACTCCCAAAAATAAATAGCTTTCCTCTGATTTGAAAGGCCAGCGTGTACAGAGAATTTAACCTCCTCAATTTGCTCTGTTGCTGGAGTCCAAAAATAATGTGTTCCTAGCAGACCTCATCTTTTTTTCCGTCTTGAAAGTCACATCTTAAAAGAAGTTAATTCTGGGAACAGAGAATACATGCACTGTACAGAAACATATATATATATATTTCTGTGCTCATATATAAGTATAAATAGCTATGCCACTATAAGCCTTGGTACTGCTATTATTGAGTTGGTATCTCTATCAGGAGAAGAGATAGGAGATAAAGATGAACTGTTTTTTCCTAAGCTGTCAGCTGCTGAGCTGCTCATTCACATTTCCTATGCTGCACTCTGTTCCCTCCCTCCCTCCCTCCCT
>JAOTQP010000001.1:101981587-102006316 GCA_026413545.1 Cichladusa arquata
AGGATGCAAATGACAGGCACTCTAAAAGATTACAAGGACAGCACGACTTCAGCTTTAAAAACAGGTGATCTGGATTTAATGTCACAATGATGGATGAATGTTTTTGCATTAGATGTGAAATTAAATTTCTGGAAGCAGAAAAGTATTTCTGTTCCACTCAGGTTATATGGTGTATGACATTAGAAACACCGTGTTGCTAATAAAATTATTGCAAATTAAAAGTAGGTATTCCAGAATAGGCTCTCATAAACTATTCTAGTATTGTGCACATGAATAAATTTGTGTTTTGCAAAACTGCCATGTCACTGTCCCCATGGCACTCAGATCTAAAATGTGAAGCATTTATCTTCCTTCTTATTACAGAAAATTCCACAGTGAGTTCAAGAAGAACTTAAGTCACAGAAAATATATAAACTTATTTTTTTTGAAAGAAATATTTTTTAATCACAAAACTCTCCCCAAGGCATACAAAAAATATTTCCTCTTTTGATCTGAAAGTAAAACTGAACAATTGTTAAGGAGTTGTCATTTACATAGGCTGCCACAGTTCTAGTAAGCAGGGAAAATGAATGCTTTACATTTAAAAGGAAATTCAAACATTTCAAGTTCAAATAATTAAAATCAAGTTCATAAAAGATTGCTTGGCATAGTAAGAAAAACTAAGCAAACATAAATACCACTAAATTTTAAGACCAATGAATCATGCAGAAATGAAATTTGAAAAAAATGGCAGAACTTATCTCATTTTCCATCCAAATATTTCAAATTTCCCAAATATGCACATGTATTTAAAAAATTTACATCACATAAAAGGGTGGGAGGTTGGGCTTGCAGTTTTCAGATTGTCACATTCAGACTTGCTAGAGGAACAGTCACACAGGGATGACACTCATGATGGACAGTGGCAGGTATCAGCAATTGATTTCTTACACATAGACAAATTATTGGCCAAAAAGAAGTGACAAGTCTCTTTTGTCTGCCTCACTGGGTTTCATAGAACTACGAGAACCTGAGATTGAAAATGGGTACTTCAGAATCCAATGAGACAAATCTTGAGAATACTTAATACTTCAGGACTGCAGAAATAGATTTGCTACTAAGCAAGAACTGGCAAGAAGGGTTCTGAGACAGAAGCAATTAAAGTCCTATAAAAATCTCAGACTAAAGTGAACCAAATTATATGCTAAAAAAAACCAAAACCAAAGCAGAAAAACCTACCCTTCAGCTGACATAATTCTTTTCTAAATGGAAATAATAGGCAGGGGTCAATAATCTGAATGGGTTGTATGTTTTATTTTAAACAATTATAATGAGAAGAACTATTCATCCCTGATAGCTCCATTAAGACAAACATTTGTTAAATCCCAGCAAGACTTCTTCATCTTACTCACCACAACTCAAAACCAATGTCCACAGGCTATTACAAACAGTATTATTGTTGGAAGGGGCAACTACTCTGTTAACAGGTTCTGTCTCCTGATGTTAAAATTCTTAATTCCACAGAAGGGCCATTAGAAATGTCACACTAAGTATAGATGGCCAGTATTCACTGTTTCAAATACAACCCATCATTGTGCATCTTTTCAGAAAGAAGAACAGCATCATTAAGTGAAAATCAAATTCTTATGTTGAACTAGTAGAAGCATATTTAAATTGCTGCATTCTGAGTAACTTTATGAAAAACTAACTTCAAAATCAATGTCTGGAAAGTGGCATTTTATAGCACAATATTGTCAAATCAACACATACAGGTAAGGACTGCAGAAACTCAGAGATGTGGGATTTTAGACAGAAATTCCTTACAGAGACCAGGGAAGGGACTGATAGTAGGAGTCACTGGCACAAAATGCAATGCTCATGACTTAAATTTTCTGTGGTTTTTAAATGTAACACTATGAGAGATATGTAACACTATGAGTACTGTGTAACACCCTCACTAAGAGTGAGAATTTAATGCCTTGTCCTTGCAATGACTAAACTCATCAGGACAAATTCCTTTCATTCTAGGAAAAACATGCACTTTAGGAATATAAATCAATGAGGTCTCAAAGTATTCCCCTTTATTGATGAGTTGTGATACAGATGTCTAAATCCAAGCTAATTTATCTGACTATATATATGCCTAAATCTGTTCAAAGTCCTTGTATATTGCATTAAAACCAATAAGATATGCTTTGGATAGAAACACTTTTCACTAGAACAAGCACTTGAGACCTGAGCTTTTATGGCACAACTTCCTTTGACAAACGATCTGATAAGAAATTCGAAAGTGTCTTAATACTTTTGGCTTTCTTATGTGCTTTTTTCGGCTGTCATTCTGTGGGTTTTTTTTTTTTTTTGTTTTTTGGTTTGGGGTTTTTAGTTTGGGTTTTTTTTTTTTGTTTTTTGGTGTTTTTTTTCCTTTTTTTTTTTTTTTTTTTTTTTTTTCCCCCCACTGTGCATTGTGGTCTCTAATAAATTGTTAATCAAAAACACTTGTTTCAAGCTGTGGACCTTGAATACTGAGTTGCAGATTTGGAAAGCATTTAAATGCTTGTTTTTGTCATCAGAACTCCACAAAGACTCCTTCAGAGGTAAAAATGATGATTTGACAGACAGCTACTACGTTATAAACACCATCATAATTCATTTTGACAAGGAGTAATTCAGTAATTAAGAAAAACAAGCAAAAAATAAGTAATATATTGTTGACTAAGAATTGGACATAATTTCACTTTATAATAGAGTGGAAAAACACTGTCTAATCAGAAATTAAGTTATTTGAAGATGATGCACTACTTAGTATTACAGGAATACTGATAACATTGTTAAGTAGTCAAGTTCATCTCATTTACTGGAAACCTTTTTCAATCAATCGTGTTTTGACCAACACAATAAGGAAAGAAAATTAACTATTTTAAGGATGCAGCAGTCAATAACAACAGTAATTTATAGACTCTTTTGCATTTCTTTTTGAAAGATAGTGTTCAGATAGTATTGCTGAGTTATATGGTGAATTCATTGCTGCCAAAAACCCAAAGCAGTCCACATCCTGCTCTAACTTAAAAATAGAAACAGCAGAAAAGCTGCTTTGAAAATTAATATAGCCACTAAACCAGAGGAAATTATTGCATCAATTCTTAAATAAGTAGATCTGGGAGATTTTATGTACTAATTCTATGATGTTACCAAAAGTTAAATCAGCTCATTATGTCCATAATGAATTACAAAGGAAAACAGAGGATAGAATGATAATGATGATTATAATAATTATCATGAAACCAAGTAGATATTTTGTATGAAAATATGAAAAAAAAAAAGTTTCCAATTGGAACAGAAATGATCTGATCATCCTGTTCTGTCTGGTGTGCAAGAAAGATACATAAACTTGTTTTAAATAGAGCAAAAAAATGTGCACTGTTTAGTAACCAGACCAAAAATTATGTTCAATTGTAAACTTATTAATTCCTCATATCCAACAGTTTATCAATATTATAGAAGAAAGAATAATTTTAACTCATTGTAGAAACCATTAAGATGTTGTGAACCATATTGAAATTCATTGGAAGACAAACCAACCCAGTTAATTTAAATACAATTCAAAAATAAAAGAAAAATAAGAGAAATGAAAAATTTAAATTATTATTATTATTATTTATAGTAATCAGTTTCTTTTGGTGCATAGGAGTAGCCAACTGCTTTATTTCTGAAGGAAATGTCTCCTACTTTAACAGCCCTTAATCTTTAAAGTTTTGATTTTTTTTTCTGATTTGCAAACACCGAATAAAAAATGTGACAAATAGTGACATACACATTAAGCATTCATATGCTTACACTCTGCACAAGATTAACAACTTTTATCTACAAAGCATTCCATAAAATAAACTTTAGTTTAAGCTATCAAACAATTAAGACATTTTTAAATCCTTGCAACTATTCTTACAATATTTGCATTAAAAAAAAAAAAAAAAATATAACAGTTAATATTTAAAACCACTAAAACACAAATTGCACCTTGCAAGAAGAACAGTGAAGACAAAAAAACAACACAAGATACAGGAATATTTCCCATGGAAAAAATGCTATTTTCAGGAAGCTTAGTTCCATCACTCATATTTTAGTCTTTAGTTCTTCTATGCAGGAATACAAGGCATAGTCCAGAACCTGGGCTTCCACACCAAAGCGTTATCCTGGATTTTTTTTTTCTTATTAATAATATTAGTTATGATGAGTCAAATTAAATTAATTTCTATAATGCTTTTTCCAATTAATCATCCAACTCTTTAGTAACCTCAAAGGTAGATTAACAAAAACATAAACACCAGTAGTTAAAAAGAGAAATGTATCTTGGGTTAAGGAATTCTTGATAGCCTCGGACCACAGATTCATGGTCTCAAATTCATAAACTTATTTTATCTTTGCATCAAAACATCACAGAACTACCTTCCCAAAGTAACATTTAGTAAATAATACTTTCATACTTCACTAGTTCACACAAACACAATCTATCAGTCTATGTCTCTACTCTTTTTTGTAGGTTATACATGATGAAAGAAGTATTGTTTCAAAAATATAGAACGTCAAAAAGCAATAAATCATAGAGTTGGACTAGGTGTACAGAGAAAAATTTCTAACAGAATTATGTTAGATTTTTTTGTGCACTACTGCTCCATCCTCAACCTTATAATTGAAAAAAAACAAGCAGAAAATTCAAGAACAATCAAACAGGGAAAAGAACTCAAGAAGAGTTTACCTTGCTGTTAGCACTTGTTTAAAGTTTTTTTAGCTCATCTAGCAGTTGAACAGATATAAACACTCATATACAACCCCCTCCAGCAAAGTTTCTCACAGCAATTTTGTGCTGCAGGCATGAAAAGACAGACACACACACCCCAAATTAGTCCCTTCTGCTTTCAATAATGTTCTTGACAGTTTCATGGCCACTGGAGGAGGAATTGGACTCACACAAGCCCAGAGAAAGCATCAGACTCCTGCCTGGAACATTATGTCTCCAAGATGGCTGAAATTTAATCTACTGCCCATAGATACTGCACCCCTGACAGGCTAAGTGATTAATTTCTCCCAAACATTTCCTTAACAGATGTTTGCTACAGGCTATTGCTAATTTTTATTTTATTTCACTACTGCATGAACTGTTGTTCTCCTTACCAAAGCCTTCCATCAGACTCTTTGTCCACATCTGGTAATTTATATGTGCATCCTGATTTGCCTTTATGAAAATTTCCTGGATCTTCTGACAGAATTTCCTATGAAAAATCTTAGCTCAAAATACATCCTGCTTTTATCACATACTATGCAGCTTATAAATATTCTTTCAGTATTTAGATTGAATACAAAAATTTAAGGTAAGCACTTTTTGGAGTAACAATTTTAAGAGTAGTAACTTAACAGGAACATATTAGAAATTTATATACCACAAATACCTATCTTGGTATATATTTGAATATCCATGAGATCAAGTAGAGCATTTGGAATTATATTAAGGAAAGCAATATATTAATTATTTATTTTCCTCCTTTAATTTTTCCCCCTCCCCTTCTTGGCAAACCTCATGCAAATGAGAGTATAGGTGATTTTATCTCTATTTCTATACCTTCAATTTCTACTTAAACTACTTTTTTTTTTTTTTTTTTCTTCATTTACAGCTTCCCTATCTGAAGCAGAAAAAAAATGTAAAAGCTTATTTCTATAGACATTGTACATGATTCTACCCTTAACGTTTGTAACCCATAACCTGGACACTCCTAGAAATAATAACACAAATCTTTTACTCTCCTCTGGACTAGGAATCATAAAACCATGAAGTTTGATTTGGAAGGGACATAATAAAGGCAATCTAGTGCCAAAAATAGGAACATCTCCATTTTTCTTGCACCCTCTGATGAATCAATCCAAGGTATTGTTTTTTAGGTAAAAATAGAAACAACTTTTCACCTTTATGCAAGATTTCACATCAACTTGATATCTACCTCATATCCATTTCTTTCACTAAATATCTTCTCTCTGCAATATCTTGATCTTGAAAGAACTTCATGTAGAAAAGCATTATGGGAGAAAATATTACTGTAGAAGCACAGAGATATCTATGCATAAATTATATTTAGATTTCATCAACATTCTTGTCAGGTAGATCTATAAAAATTCCTGGGAGATATGGAAATACATTTAATAATTACCGTGAAATATAGAAAAGATTGGAAATTTCTAAATTTGTTTTTGAGTTCTGAAATTTTTCTCCCACCTAGATTATTTGCCATTAAAGAACTCGTTTCTTTACATACTTTTCAGATCTTTTTATATTCCAAAGTGCAATAAAAGGACTTGCAGCCCAAATTTCCAACACTTTATACATTGTAGCTATTCTAACCGAAATATTTAAGACCCAATACCGATCTCCCAGAAAAGGTTAGAATATTTTATTAATAACAACTTTCAAGGATAAAAGTTTTTTCAGAAGAGCAACCAAAAACACATCTCCTGTAGCAATTTAAACTTTGCACACCTTTATCTAGAGAACAGAGTGAATATTCAACTCCCACAACTCTGAGAAGTGTCTCTTGACACTTTTTGCTTTATCTGTAATCTTCTAAGTCACTCCTCCTCAGCCTGCAAAATCGCAACCACGAGGGGAAGATTAAATATTTCTTCTATTTAATGACCTTCGTCAGCCTCTACATTCAGTCTTAAAAGAAAAAAAAAGTCCACTAAGTGAGTTAATCTGCATCATAACATGAATGAAAGCATCATTCAGGGACACATTGGACATGAATGTACATGCTTTTCAACACACACTTAAGTAGACTAACAAGTTGCCAAAATTAAAGTAGTTTATTGCCTAGGAAAAGGATGCCACTCCCCAAATGGATCGTTATTTCAGGAAATGTGAAAAGCATGGCATTAACTAATGGCATTAACTCTGACACCAGGTCATGTCAACATTTTCATGTACCTACCACTGTTTCAAAAATCAGTATGGTACAAATGAGTGACTGCAAAATGTTTCCAGAGATTGTCAATCTTCTCTGGCAGCAACAACCACTTTGGCACCTGCAGTTGTGACACTGCAGCGTTAAACATGAACCTTTTAACTATCCTGCAAGTGAAAATGACAGTCCGTAGCCAATGGAAGAACTATATCTTAAGAACCACACAAATTTTTATTCTTACTGCAGGAGGACATTTTGAATGCAATAAAACATATTTGTTAGGATATCACAAAACAGAGGTCTAGGTTTTTGATGCAGCATTACTTGAACAATCAAAGTGATAATAAAGCCATTAAGAAAACATGAATAAAAAATTGCCTCTATCAGTCCTTGGTGGTAGTCGCCACAGAAGAGCATCTTCCTCTAGAAAAAGCAACAGTAGGATATGCTTGGTTCATTCTAGAGACTTAACATTTTCGTACATTTCCGTGTTATCATTTTCTCTTACTTTCAATTAACTGCCTGCTTTCTCTGCTCCTACTGTGAAGCAACAGCTGGATCTTATCCAATTTAGAAATCTTTCTTTTTGTCTAAGCTATCAATTTCCTTTCTCCCTCTTGTTTTCTTTTATGATGGCTGTATACTCTTCTTCACTTATAGGCTTCACTTTCTGAACTCTTTACCACTTAAGGTTCAATTTGTCATTTTCAAACGGTATTCCAAGTGTGACCTAGTCAGGACCAACTAGGAGAAGAAGTAATTATTTCTTTGGTGAACAACAGGAGTTTTCTTAATAGCATTTAATATAATAGTGTCTTAAAAATATCGTTCTTTCATTTCATCGCACACAATACACAGATACTCTCTCAGAACTACTGTTTAAATATTGTCACCCCATAATTTAATAATTTCTGTATCTGTTTAATACATGAGACTTCAGACAGACAAATTACTAAAAAATTACATGCTAATTCAACACATGAAGCAACTTAACTATCTTAAATTAATGGAGCACCGTTCACTTCCATGTACATCCCTTTAAGGTCTTGTCTGTGTTCCCAATCTTTAGTCTAGATGAGTAACTATTCCCTTTAATGTGGTGTGTAATGAATGAACATGGCACTTAGGAACATGGTTTTGTGGTGGAGTTGGTAGTGTTAACAGTTGGACTTGATAATCTGAAGGATATTTTCAAACCCAAATCATTCCATGTTTTGATGAAAATATTTCTCTTCAGTCAGAGAAGCAGACACCAAGGAAAGACAACTGTCTCTGTTCTTATTCAAAGGATCATGTGAGTATTTTTTCACCTAAAAATGAAAGTGAACAAAATCACCACCAGAAAAAAAAAGCAGACTGCTTCTCATTTAACTCTATTTGTCCACCTGTTTCACTCTTGTCTGTAACATGGCCATGCTTGAACTGTCTGAGAAGCCTCCTGGTGCCAGTGTGCCTCTGGCCATCTGTAACTGCAAAGCAGTAACCAGGGAACAGGAGACACAAAATGAAATTTCTTCAAGTACTCACATTATCAAGACGTTTTTAAATAGGTCTTATTCATAAAGCTAAATGTAACTATAATATTCAAATAAGTAATACTCTCTGGAACATGCACAATATTAAACAACTCCGGGCCCTATTGACTTTTCCTATTCTCATTACTCTTTTCTCATAAAATATTACAAAAGAGAATCACAGGTTTAGAACGTCAAGTCATTAACATTTTCAAGTGGCATTTTATTTCTATTTTCATCCCATTAATTGCATACAAGTCCCTCCACTCAGAACATTTTATATAGACAGCTGCACATGAACAACGCATAACTAGAACAAGATTAAGGAAAAGTGAAAAGGGGTAAGAGAATCTTGAATTTTACTTTTTAAAATGAGGCACAAAAAAGAAAAATATCATGCCAAGAGCTCAAAGAACTTTGTGACAAAGCAAGGAGTAGAGCTTTAGTATCCGTTAAACGCTAGGGCCAATATGCCAGTAATTTATCCTGAATTCTCCTTTCCCCTTAACAGGCTTTGGGCTTTAATTTTGTTTCAGAGACTTCTTAGATTAGTTGTCTTTTTAGATAATCAGACAGAGTGTATTTTTGCAGGACTGCCTTGACTCTTGCAGGATTTTACAGAAGCTGTGGATTTTAGTAAGAATGTGAACATGTGGGTGTCATCCCAGCTTCCCCTTTTAGGATGTCTTTTGTCTTTTCTGCATGTGACCACTCCTCTTCAGACTTCTTAAACTTGCCATCCTCTCTCTCCTGACTAACACAGCTGCAAAAACCTGTAGTCACCTAGTACATGTCTCTAGGTACTGGAGATGGGGAAAGGAAGGACACAGAGAAAACATCTAACACTCCTCTTCTCTCTAGACACAAGTGCCTCTAAACATCAACATAAATAACCTGACTTTCAGGACTAACTGTTTCTCTAATTGAATAAGTAGCTCCTAGCACTAACCATTGCCTCATAAACACCAAGAAAATCAATCCTCATTTCTCTGGACCAGGTGAAATAAAGATTCTAACCCACAACTGTCAACCCTCTTTACACTAAAATCCACTAGTTTAATTTAGAGGGAACTGCAGCTTTCTGAAATACAATTTGAAAGGCAGGATATGCATGGCTTTTTCAAAGATTTCTGAATAAAATAAAAATTTTAAAAATTAAAAATGAATAAATAAATGCCAAAACAGGGAAAAAAGCCTCCAAGTTGTTCAAGTATGGTGCTGAAACTGTAAGTTTTCTGATAATCTGATCAGAAACGACCAAGACAAAAGTGTTTGCAACATTTCCAATAAAAGATAACGACTGAAAAAGTTTGCTATGGTTCTACTTGTACTTCAGGATTAAAGCATAAACCATTGAGCCAAAAGATGTTTTTTTGGACTCACAGGTACAGAGTTTAGAAACAGATAAAATGCAACCTGGTATTTCCTTTAGATCCTGTGCCTTGCCAGGTATACAGTCAAACCTGTGTAACTCCCATATTTTTTACCCAAACACCAACAAGCCCTTAACAGCTTGAAAAATCCTTATGAACTGTAGAAATTATTCTAGTTTTACTGTTTGAATGCTGGAACAACAGCACCATTTTAATATATATCAACTTGGGTGATTTACTTGGCAAAGGAAGTAACATGCCTTTTCATTAAGAGTTTTCTATCAATATATCAATGTCCTCTCTGGGTCCCAAAGCTGGGGAAACAGTGATGTGCAGGGGTAGCCCTGGCTTGAGTAGGTAGAGAGCAGGCTGGGAGGAAATGTAAAACTCTTGGTTACACTCACATTTCAGCATTTGTCTCATTTCTCAGACAGGTAAAGAGCTACACTCTTAGAAGTTACCGTGGCAAAAGACAAGATTGTTTTATTTTCACTGTAGATTTCTACTGTATCAAAGACATCCAGCATATCAAATACTTATATGACAATTTATTAAACCAGAATTTCACTGAGCTACAACTCCTGGCATTGTGTTTTGTAAGCATTTCACTTTATAAATACACAACAATGCACAAGAATAAATACACAAAAAAAAAATCATAAAACACCATACAGCTTTAATTTTCTCTTCATAGCTCTCATTCTAGTCAGAGTATTAATGAGGGTTACTTTAAAAAACCCCACCAAGTCAGCATATGACTGTCCTTATAACCTAACACAAGGTTCCACAGCTCTTGTTAAAACACAGTTTAAATGCTGTTAAGTGCATCCCAGGTAAACAGCTGCTGGCCACTGATCCTGGTTAAGCTGACAATCCTATTTTCTGAATTCTGATAAAGTAGTGCCAGCTCTAACACTACTCCTTTGTTCAAAACCAAATCCACTTTTGTGTTAGCAACCTGTATTGCCTGATAGCAACTGCTTCCATTCTTCGATGGCAGTCCCAAAAAAGCATTAAATTAAGGAAGCTAAGATTTGCTCATCTTAAACCTTTACAATCATTAAAAAAAAAAAACCAAAAAAAAAAAAAAAAAAAAGCCCTCCCACCTGAGAAAAGCCAGTCTTCAGTATCTCTCCTAGACACTGAAGGTTTCTAGGACAAGAGGTAAACTTGGTGATTAATCTCACCAAACATAAAAAAACCCAAATTTGCAGTGTGTTTGTGTGTTTCCCTGTGTATGAGTTTCATTTCCAGGATGATTTTGCAAGAAGCAAAGTATATTAAACAAAGGACTTTTCTGAAAGATCTTTTGTCTTTTATTTACGTTTTATCAAGTTCAGTATCTGTCTTTCACATGCACAGAAAGGATAAAATGGATAAAAGAAGTGAAAATTATATACAATTGTGTCAGTATAAAATCTTACCGTTTCCTGCAAAATTCAATTTTGTATTTAGACACATCCATTCAAAACATTTTCTACATGCAGTTATTCTAAGCATAAATTTATTCTGGTTTTTAAAACTCTTCAGCTTATTAACTGTATTAGTAGAAAAACAGGAAGCCTGTCTAATAATGAACATCCTTGTATGCATGCAGCTCAAAAGGCAGAGAGAGAATGATAAAAAAATGTAAGATAACACTTGGTACACTTCAAAAATCGCCTTGAGCTGATTAGCAATTTTATTTTACCTTAAGAATATGATCTATTTTTAATATTAAGAAGACCTAACAAAACCAAACGCATAAAAAAATCTCCCAAAACATAAAACTTGTCTCTTGTGTCTCTATGTATATCAGAACAGCATTCAGAACTGCAGATATTTTAAAGCCGTGCATTTATTTTTGACCACCTTAATTACAATAGATAGTGATTATTTTTAACAGCAGTATTGTCCCATGCAAAACAGAAAAACTACCTTTTATACATAAATAAAAATTCTCAAGCTGCCTTTATTTAGTGTGTTGTTATTTTTTAAGTAATTTAGCCTGCAGAAAAGGAGGCTGGATGGGACCCTATCACTCTCTACAGCCACCAGCAAGTAGGTTGTAGGTAGCTGGGATCAGTGTCTTGTCCCAGGACAAGAGGACATGGCCTCCCTGGGTCATGGTAGGTTCAGGTTGGACATCACCAAGAATTTCATTGTGGAAAGGACTGTCAAGTATGGGAATGGACTTCCCATAGTGGTGGTGGAGTCACCATTCCAGGAGGTATTCAAGAAACAGCTGGACATGGGACTCAGCACCCTGCTCTTTTTGGCAAGGTGGAAACCAATCATAGGTTGGACTTGATGACCTGAAAGGTCTTTTCCAACCTTAATGACTCTGTGATTTAGAAATTAGGTAAGCATTTTTTCCTGCCTTTTAATTGAAAATGCAGTTTTTGCTAGATCTACCAGCCAACATTTAGTCAAGATCTTCCTGCAGTAGAACAAAATCCGTACTGATCACCAGACTTTAAACATGCACGTGATACATACAAATATCCAATGAATGTAGACATGGTTTTCCTTGGTGTATCTAAGGAGCCATGTGAGTTCTGCTGAGAGGGAGAAGATACCATTTCCATTTCCTCAGAATGATTTGAAACCACTGTCTTTATGTTCTTGGAAAGCATTCCAATCTCTAAGGTGTCTTTCAAAAGGGAGGTACTCAAACCTCTACCTCCACTTGTGCCCTAAGAAAAGAGGCCACATTTTGTCTGTTTGCTGGCTGAGTGCTCCCAAGTGCCTCCCAAGGAAGCATCTGAACTAATCTGGATGTGCACAAAACACATAATATAAGAATTTTTGAAGTTACAACATATCTAGTAGGCGCGCATGCACCGGCAGAATATGTTGTAGCAGATTTTCAGATAAGTACAGATTCATCCTCTTTCCATGCACAAGAGCTTGACCTTGTTTGAAACAGACTAATTGCCATCCAAACACACAGAGGAAGATGAATCTCCAACTAAAAGAATAGCAAATTTCATAACATACAAGGTAAACTTTAGGATAGTTTCTCTGGGATATTTACCTGTCTCTGGAAGAAAGAGGACACAGAACTTTCTCACACATACTAAGAACAAAGCAGTTTATGTGCTTACAGGAATTTTTCTTTTATATACAAATGCCTGTTGATTGTCAGTTTCCATTATGCTGAGAAGTGCTAAATTTTTAAATTCAGATTTTTTGATGATTTTTTGAAACATGATTTGATTTGCATGCGATGCAGAAACAACTGTTGAAGGAGATTTTAAGATGACAATGTGATGTATCATTTATAGTTAAACACATTTTCTTATTTCTTTTATTTCACCGACAGTGTTATGTTTGGGTTTGTGCAAAACAATGGCACAGGCCACAGAAAAGTTCTAAGTAGTTAATTCTGCATGTTTTAAAAGCTCTCTTCTTTCTCATTCTTTCCTTCATGATGTACAGATGTCATGGAACACCAAAAAGTACCCTGGCTACGCTGGACAGATCAAAGCTCAGGAATTCCTTGAGAATGCTAGTTCAGTTAAAAATCAAATCTGCAATCAGATATTTGGCCATTTTGTCCTTGACTTCAGCTGTGCACAGCAACTTAGGAAATACAAGGATGGTTAGGATGGACTAATTGGAAAGAAAATGCTGAAGAGCAGCAGTAGAGCTGGTTGTGGGTCAGTGGTGTTGTCTGCCTGTTTTCATATAACTGCATGTACTATCAAATGAAAACACCACAGTTACCTAGGTAAATGGCAAAGTTTGAAAAACATCAGCCTAGGGAGAAATAAAATCCATTAATGACTCCATATATTAACTTAAGAGCAAGTAAGAAAAGCACATTCAGTGAAACAATCAGCTACATTTCAATCTACGTTAATTTTGTAACACCTGCAAATTTAACATAATGTGGTGATTCAAACATGATGTTTTACTTTTTCAACACCATTACATTATAGAACTATTTAGGATAATAGTATTCAGTGCCACGAATGAAAGAGACACAACATTGCAATGACAAAAAACATTCCTTTAAACTCGACCTGAGTTAGTCACCCACCCTTTGAGTACTAAAGGATCTTCAGTGTCTTAGTTTAGGTTTTTCTCTGCATCTCCCTTTTTTCCTTCTTTCTTTCTTGTCGGTAATGAACAGTCTTTCAGAAACGGAATGGATTTATCTTTCTCTCTGCAAAATCCCACATACAGGAACTGCAGCAGACAGATCAAGGACTAAGTTATCTCTTGGTAGCTCCTAGCTCAGTGATATTTCCTACATGAAGATGAATTTTGGTACACTTGCTAATAATCCAGGGCAGTCAGAAATAGATTAAATACTGGTATGGTATTTGTTTTTATTCACAAAGGAAAAGTGGAACGAAATTTTCAAATCTCCAAATAAATCCAACTACGTAGGAAGTCTAATTATTGATTTAATTTTTATTTTTAGCATATAGTGGAATAGTCTTTATAAATAAAACTTATCCTGCATTTTTTATTTTGTTGATTTATGAGTCAGAAACTTCACACTACAAAATCTTAACTTTTTTCAGTATATGACTTTAATTGGTTACCTTCAACACTGAGAGAAAATACAATTTTTCCACTAGTTTATGCATTGAACTTGCTCAGTAGGCAAAAATGTCAATGAGAAAGCATGCCAAATTGTTGAACTTCTGATTTTCTTTAGACTTTTGCATATTATTTTATATGACAGGTCTTTAAAATGACAATAAAAACAGTATAAAATTAATAAGTGCATCCACCAAGCCATTTCCTACTCATCTAATTTTGCTTAGGTAACACACTGCTTCAATTTTCTTAGTAAAATATGATAAGCCATGTTCACCAAACCAGATTCAGATTAAACCACTTTTAGAAAAGTGGTACCCTGCAAATTAAACCTCATACAACTGTCTTGGCACAGAATCACCAGCGAGAGATGAAGTAGAAAACCTTCCAAGTCAAGCCTGGAACTGGAAGACTTTCTTTATGTGGAAGATGATCAAATTCCTCTCAATTAAGGAGGCAGCCAACCACAGAACAAATGAGTTCTGAAAAATAGGTTAAAAGCAATATAAATGCTTCCTGGCACAAAATGTTAGCAATGACTAAGAGATTGAGCCGGTGAAAGTACACTTGAACCATTTCCCATTTTCAGGAAGTTCTTCTAGTTTACACTTTCCTTTTTTCCTTTCTCTTTTTTTTTTTTTTTTTAGGTTGAAGCTATAAAACAAATGTCATTCATTCTTAGAAATTATCAACAGATACAATATTTCTTACTGCATGGCCTTTGTTTCTTTGATACTTTTAGAATTTGCTGATGTGATCAGAGTGTTGGAAAAAACTGATCTCCCAAGTTCTGAGCCTGCAGAACCACCATCATGAGAGGTTTTTCTGAAAAGGTTATACATGTTTGTGTTAACATAGGTGGGTTAGTGTGGGATGGTGTGACCTTGTGAGGAAGGAATATTGTTCATGTTTCACATTTCAAGTGAGGCAACTCAGTGAGGACAGTCAATAATGAACTGTGAAATGCAGTATGAAAAAAAATCAGCTGCAAATTAGAATGCATTGGCAAGTACAAGTAGACATAATATACTTACTTGTTTTTTTCCAAAGTTTATATATATGTTCTAGAATAGATTCAATTTAATGGCTATTCTAAAATATGTACTTAAAACTCTTTAAATGAACATGCAACACTGCAATTTCAACTGAAGAAGACCTTAAAGTAATACTATATCCAGTCTGAACTGTAAGTTAAGATTCCCACATAAATCTGCTTTATGTAAAAATTACTTGGTCTCACATTAAATGGGCTTACATTTATGCGTCTCATGTTGCTACAGTCCTGACACACTCATTTCATGTTCAAAATTCTTCTCACATTCACTTCAGAATGAAATGAGAAACAAGAACTGAACAGAAGAATGAGTAAAGTCAATGATCATTTTGAATGCTCTGCACTGGCACAATTATCTGAAGGAGACATTCCTACTTTTTCTATTTTTTGTCCTTTTAATAGGAATAAATCTATAGAGATTAAAATCAAGAACAAACATTAAATCTTAAATTATCTACATCTAAACTCCCGAGAAAATTTTAACACAACAGCTCCTCTGCCTAAAATGACAGAAATGGCCAAAGGTGGACTAAGAATGAACTTATAAGAACCCTTAACTCACAGTGATGTGCCCTGGACCACAGGGCGTGTTTTGCTTATGGCACTTCTGGAGCAGCCTAACTCCTCAACAACACTTACAGGATTTCTCCTGGAGCTGAGAGACAGACACCAAATTTGCTGCAATCTGTGCAAAACAGCTGTTCCTGAACGTAACCTTGGATGCCTGATACACCAACCAGGGAAAACAACCAAGGGCTGCAAGCCAAGGCTGTGCTGTTTCAGTAGGACCTTCCTTATTATGGCCAAAATTTGTGGAAGCACCATCTGTTCCAACAACAAAGAGCACGACTTTTCTTTATTTTTTGGTTGATCCCCCAGCTCCCAGCCTAATATTTTCTTCACCTGTTCACTACATTGCAACATGTGCCTGGCTTTGCAAAGTGTGCACCACACACCGCAGGGAACAATCTTCTTCCAAGTTTTGCATTATCTAGCTCATAGTAGGGAGCAATACCACAAATTAAACTCCAATCACACAGAAAGTTGTTTACAATGTAAAGCACAGGGAGTTCTCATTGTTCAAATGTCATTGATGAAATCCACACAAATAAGTCCCTAAATTCTTTCCTCAAAAATTAATGCTAAAGCATTTATTCATAACTACATGTTCTTTTCAAAAGGCTAAAATTACCAGGCTTTAATGACATCCCTTTGGAGAATATGGATATATAATATGTTTAAAGCTAAAATAATAGTTTGGCTGGAAGCCTGGTTAAATCACAATTCTGTAAGTGAAAATCTTTCATGTGAAAATTTTTTCATAGTAGTTACATTCATTGTACAAGTCAAATTGCACTTTGAAGTGAGCAATTTGGAAAAGCATTTTCCTTCTTCAGAAGTTAGGAAAAAAAACAATAAAATGGTCACTTCAAAGTAGTTCACATCTTTCTTATAGTGTTGGAAGAAAATAGGAAGAACCTGCATGGCAGCAGGAAAAAATGGCATGCTGTGGAACTGATGTTAACTGAAAACTACAAAAAGAACTCTAACAGGCTCACATACAGAATTAATAAAATCCAACAGAGGTACCTTGTGCTAAGACTTAAGGTATAAGAGCTGGGGGAGAGGGAGAGATAAAAAAAAGGAGATGGAAAAGAAAAAAATAAATAACAAGTGACTAAGGCATCAGCTGGACAGATCATTGGCAGAACAGACAACAAAAAAATAAAAATGGCTACAATATTTGGTCACTAACACTCAGCAAAGCTCCTACTAAACCAAGGTGTTGTTTTTTGGGGTATTTTTCCCCCAGGATTTCAGGAAAAATATTCTATTTTCCCCATATCAGTGGTTTCAGTGACTCAAAGTTAATTGTTTCATCACACTAACAAATAAATCTAACTGTCAAAATCAAACCTATGTCCAGGGAAAAAAGCAAAAAAAAAAAGAAAAAAAAAAAAAAAAGAAAACAAACAAACAAACAAACAAAAAAAGATAAGAAACTCAGGGAAACTCATTAATTACTCCCCTTCATAGCTAAACATTTAATGAATAGGCATTTAGGCATTTAAAGGCTGCTATTCTTATGTGAGAATTATGCAATTTTAAGTTTTTGGAGGGAATTTTATAGCAGCATTGCTGCTACATCAAGTTAATTTTTTTCAAGTAGTGTTTGGTGACAACTTCTCTAATAAAACTGCAAATCTGATAAATATGTAAGATTTTAATCTTACAAATAATACTAGACTTTATGAACCACACATTTTCTAATAAAATATTTTAAAGTATGCAAGTTATACTATAGCTACAGAAAAATCAGGATGTTTTAAAAGTAAGAGGCATTCCTAGATAGCTTTAGGAAATCAGGTAAATACTAGAGAAAGAAACTCCAGTTTACAGATGAGGAAATAGGCCACAAAAAGTATTTTTAATGCAGGTGTGTTTCCATACAGCCTATTTACCTCACAGATTTTACACTATTCAGGAAAAAGTGTGTATTTTTAAGATATAACATTATAAAATATTTATAGGAAGTCATTAAACACAAGTCTACATTGGACTGGTTTTATCACACTCTACCTTCTTTGGTGTTTTATTAGGAATTTATGTTGTATTTCACTTACATAAAAATGACCATGTTTTCCAGGTGAATGAATGCTGTTAATTTTCCAAGAGTTCTGCAAGGAACAGAGCTGTGAACTTACACTCAGTCCATTAATTTCAAAGAGTATAAAGGTTTCATGGAAGGTCTATACTAACTGAAATCTTTCAGCTATGAAGAAGCTTTGTCAAATAAGTCTGGTCTCCAAAATTTCTTGACCTGATATGACATTTTTGTAAAATCTCAGAAACTTGTTTTCAAAAAAAATCTTATTATTTTAATAAATATAAGAAAGGGGTAACTGTTACAGATAAAAAGCTAACTTTATTATAAAATAGACACTAATATAATTTAATATGTTTTTGAAAAGTGGTTTTCATATGATCAGATTCAAACAATACAGAATAGAGATCTAAAGGAATAGAGCTCTTGAAAAATTATATACTTCTGAAAAAATTCCAAAATCGCTGGGAAGCACACTGACTGTACTGCTTTTTTTGAGTTTTAGCTAGTCTGATATCCACAAAAGCCTCAAGATAAAAAGCTTATGTTGGGTTCCTATTACTGGTAAGCCAATTTGAATTCTGCTTGTCAAACACTGCCCTAATACACAGTAGTAGATTTGACCATGTGATCAAACTCCACCAACTTAATTTCCTTTCTTCCATGAATAGACCAAAATAATTTAATTTTCCATCCAATTTGACATAAACTGAAAATTATGGGTGGGTCTGAGGATTAAGGCAGACTTTCCTGGTAATCATACTGAAAGGAGCTGAGTGAGTTACAATAGGGGCTGTCTCATCCAAATTGAGATCACTGATGACCCAAACACACAGGGAACAATTAATAATGGGTCTATTTGCAAGCTTTGTAGAATGTTAAACATTCTGTTTTTACATTGAGTTCAAGAGGGAAGTGCAGGAAAGCCTCACAGATGTGCATTTGTTTTGCTTTTTCCCAGCTTCAATGCCTCAGATACCAATAATTAAAACTATATGATGTGAAGCATAAGATATGTAGCTATGGACTTGTGGGATATGAGGTTGTATTTGTTGAAGTGGTTAATGCTTATGCTGACCAGTAGGCTCTATGGGAAGGCAGAGCTGCAGGCTGGATGGCTGGAAATCAGCTGAGAGATAATTATGATGCATGGACAGCAGACTGCAGCTGAGCCTGGCAGTGAGTGCCCTTCTTCTGTTTTGTCTGGTTGAAACTAAAGGTATAAAAAGGGGGTGATTTCTGCAATAAAGTGATCTCCTTTGGATGCATAAGGGGGCTTGTGTCTCTTTGTTCCCCATTGCTACATGGACTCACTGTACTACTTGCGGTACCATCAACACACTGAAATGCAAGCATTTTTTAAAGATATTTTGCTTATCTTCCTGCACAGAACTAAACATCATCTATTTCTACAATTTGTATTACTATTCACACAAGCTATTCTACAGGTAAACTTGCTTCTATGCAGTTTCTTTACATAGGTGCATTAACCCAAGAAAGACTGATAATATACTGAAATACTGAAAGACTGAAGTTGTGACCTATAAGAATATATACAGGCAGCATCATTTTCCATTTTAGTGGGAAAAATATCAGTGATTTGCTGTATGCTTCCCATACTGGGGGAAAGGCCACTGAAGGAGAGACATAGAGATCTTTGGGTAAAGAAAATAACCTAACTTAAAGCAAAAAATATTGATGAGTTATGCTGGCAGGCAGAAGGAATAGCTTAGGAAATACTTAAAGACACACCATGGCTATAGATATAAGCTGACAACTGGTAAATCCAGTTTTCGATCCCTCTACATTAATACTGGCTGCTGTGGTTAATTCATGTGACAACTGCAGCTTTTCTGGGGCTTATTTCATCCCCAATCCTTAATAAAACAGGTAAGTCTGACCTCATATAAGACTGCAGCTACAAATTATCATGCAGTTATCAGCATAAATTTAAAACTAGCATAGCGTTTGAATTACAGAAGAATAATTTAGCTCTATTATGGAGATTGATTCTCCATTTTAAAAACTCCTGCATAATATAGAAGATTTGTATAACTAAAGTGGCAATTTCCTACTAGAAATGACTTTTTATCCATTTATTCATCTGGGAGATACACAGAAAATGCTGTCTGCACTTTTCCATGTTGACATCCCCTCATTCCCTCTATAGGAAATCATTACTCTCATATACACACTTAGAATAATTTTTATATAATGCAAACTCTCAGTATAACCTCTCATTTGATTTGGGCCTGAGGCACAAAGCAACTACTTGCTGAAATTCAACTATTAATATAACTTTCAGATAAACTTCAGAAAACCCAAGGCACATTTCTGGTTCTAATTTTAATATGAGTAAGTTCTTCTAGCATTAGAATGTAAAATTTTGTTTTATCCAACAAAATTAACCCAAAAATTCAGTCTTAACTTACATTTTTCTTCATTGGTTACTGAGTGTATCTTAAGAACATTGAAGAGTGGGGAGATCTTAAGAATAACAGGAGTCATTAAAAGACATCACTGAGCAAATAAATAATAGTAAATGAGCACTTTTCTCACTGAAAATTCTGCAAACACACTTTAAAAGTATGTAAAAAATTTACTAATAAAATTGTTCTGCCTGAAGTTACCATTATCCAGAATTTCAAAACATGTGAAGAAACTAAACTTTGAATCAAATGGGAGTATTTTCACACATGTTTTTAGAATTTAATATGTTTTCCACAAACAATTGTTTATCTATTACATCCACATTTTAATTATAGATCTGTCACCAAAAAAAAATATTTTCCCAGCTATTCAATGGGCTAAAAGGATATGTGTATGGAATAAGGAAGGAGGAAAAGTTGAAATCACCACAGTAAGTATAGACACTACTGGGAAAAAAAAAAAAAAATAAATAAAAAAAAAAAAAAGGGGAAAGAAAACCATCTGACCATCTGAAAGGAAATTAAGAATTCATTCTGCATTCCAGGCTCTACACTCAGCTTGTTAGGAGATTGCTACTGTGAAAAAAGAACAGGAACCATGAGCTTAAATCACTTTTTAATTGCTTTCACAGTTCATTCATTGGGCAATGACCAGGTAATGGTCAGGATAAGTGCTAGTAATATTTCTCTTGTGGTTCCTAATTCTAACCCCAGTCAGACAAATTGCTCTACCAGATTTTACTCCAACAGTCAGCTCAAATCAACCTCATTTAACAGTTTGGGGTTTCTTTGTAATTGGGGCTGTTGAGAGATAAAAGAGGGAATTGTTTCCAAAGCAGTCTATCTCACAATTTTGTTTATATATAGATTTTCTTTAATAAAATCTATTAATATTCTGGGCAGTATTTTTTCTGAATGGATAAACTATAGGAGAAGCCAATAATTTCTCTTAAGAAAAGCCCCACACAAACACATTCTTTTTGTGATTGTTTCCATTCAGTCTCCTGTACATTTCCAGGATTATCCTTCCCCTCCTCCTTGTTCCCATGTTCAATCTAATTGTGAACACCATGTATTCAGTCCAGAAACAGAGAAGGAATAAATCAGATAGATTATTTTTAAGCAATGCCCTGATACCATACCAGTAATGGCCTCTTAACCATCTAAACATGTGTTAGCACTTGTGATGCTGAACCAAATATCTTCTCTATTTTATGATTACAGATGGACCCTTTCCACCTAAAAGCAAGATCTATTTTACATAATAAATACTAAAATACATAATAGAAATATTTTTCCTGCCTATTTCTTCCTCCATATTGAAAAAAAAGCCCAGTCCTTATTGGGTGTGAATAAAACCTGTTTTTACCTTGATTAACATGGCACACTGGTTGGAATTCATATTGGATCTTTTCCCTTCACAGACACTACAGAGTCCTTTAACTGAATGAATTTATGTTTTCTTCTATTTTTCTATTTGCCATTGATTAAGCCATGGCCAGCTCAGAAGGATGATGTCTCATCTTTCATTTCTACTATTTCTATGTTTATAATATGTTTTCAGCCTTGTTATTCATAATTGAAGTGTCAAAAAATAGTTTTGCTTATTTTAACACTTTATAAGAAGAACTGCTAAGAAAACCACAACTCTCTGTCAGTCTCATAAACAACTTGTTGCTTTTCCTTCTTGATTTTAAACTAGCATTGACCAAGTGAGCTCTAGAACCTGAATCAATAAAGTGTTCTTCAGAAGAACTGAGGAATTTTGTTTGATTTCTACACACACCCTCCCCCCTACCCCAAGATAAAAATATACTATTTTGAACTGGAGTTGGCATCTCTGGAAGACACCACACTAAGACCCTGTAGACAGGCCAGTATCCTAGTGCTGGCTTAGGCAACCCAAGTACATTGAATCATGAAAAACAAGTTCAAAAATGATCATTATTATTATTATTATTATTATTATAACTTCAAGCAGATGAAATTTAAAATTTGCCAGCTGGTGGCTGACACTCCTTAATCTCCCTGCTCTGGTTTGAATGCTGACTAGAAAGCAGGTACAACATACACTTACAACTCTGCAAGTGTTAGACACTTGTTCAGACACAAATCTATATCAGCCCTGCACTGTGCACAGAAAAATGCACATCTGATTAATCATTTCATTTTTGCTTTTCTCCTTCTGAAGGTGAGGCCATATAAATTACAGCAAATATTTTATATATATATATCCTCTCCACTGCTGGCAAGCACATGTACCTGTATTTGATTTGATAATTAAGTCAAATTATTTCAAATGACCTCACATATTTTAGTTGTAATTTAATGGGTTTAAACATGCTTAAACTTTTGAATTCATTTCCATATTGAGCAAGTGGAGTCACAATCTTTTCTCAATCATGTACAGTACATCATCAGAGGAAAAAGTCTCAAAAGTGTGAAAATGGGGCAAAGGAAGGACAAGAAACCTGGACAGAAACAAATATGCACAGGGAAGGTAGAGAATTAGATGAGAAGAGTGAGTTTAAAGTCTCACAAGAACATAAGAATACCTGTTTTAAATCACAACACAATAAATTATTCTGAACAGTGAATATGTATTTTATACATATAGTTCTATGTGCTTTTAATAAAGGCAAATGCAAATAACAATTTACATTTCTGTAAACCACAACTTCAATCTTCATTATCAAATTGTAAAAAATTATCTTTCATGTACAACTTATTGTCCTCATTTTAATGAAGACTTTGACAACTAACAAAAGCGTGTGAATTTCTGTTTCAAATATATCTTGTGTGCCTGATTTATAAAATTTTAGAGGTTATTTTTGTTTCTGATAGATCTTTTGGTACACTCTAAGTGAGGTTTGCTAGCAGCATTCCTATAGCCAGACAACACAACTAAAACTCAGCACGTGCATTCCATCCTTATGGAGAAGGGGATTAATGATTTCTGGACAGAATTTTGCCTCCGGAATTTTAGTTTTTTTTTTTTTTAAGAAAGACTGATGAGATCATAAGGTCCATGTTTCTCATGGTTAATGTTACATTTTTATTACTCTATTGTTTCTTTATTATTTTTGTCTCTATTGTTCCTGTGTTATTACTTTGCTATTTCTGTTAGTTTAATTGTATTCTGCTTTCAGTGAAGCAGAAAGTTTAATATATTTGCAAAACTGCATTGCACATGAATTCCATTAAGTTAAATACATTTAAGTGACTATATTAGGAAAAAATCATAAAAGAAAAAACAGCAAAAAGCACTTTTTTTCTAACAAATTATCACTATTAGACATTACAACAAAATGTCACAAATTGTAACAATGAAAATATTATTTAAACATGTGAATGTTTTCTACATTTAACACTTGCACACTATGCAAACCAAGTGTGAGTTATTTTGAAAACTAAACTTTGTTATCTGCTCTTTAAGAAGAAAATAATTTGAAAACAAAATTAGCAAGTATATTAGCATTCTAAAGGTATAATACTATATTTGTCTTTCAAAAACTCTTGCAGAAAATCCATGAAAAAAAAGATCATTGATTTTCCAGTATACTAACATGGATCTCTGCTTTCTTTCAATGTTATTATCAAATGCTGAAACTAAAATTTAGGAGTTCTTCATTTTTATTTGTTTCATTAGTAAACATTTTTCCCCATGAACACATTTCATTCTTTAAAAACTTTTTTTGCCATAAAGAGACTGAAACAGACTTTTCCATTTACTTTAAGAGAAAAAAAATACATGAAAAAAAAATTAAGAATATTCTTCTCTCTCATTCTTTCTTTGGTGGATTTTCAGGTGATCAGTTTTTGCTGCCTTTCACTACATTGGCTTGGAAAAAGTCAATATCTCTCCATGCTTAACACTACAAGTTAGAATAACTGAATTACTTTCCAAGAGCACTTACAAAGCCCCTATTTGCATTTTAACTTATATTATGTAAATCACATTACAGAAATATAGTGATTAAGTTCCACTTGAAATCACCACGTGCTGCCAAAAGCTCAAGTACCTAGAAATTTAACAGCATTTAAGATTTTCAACTGAATTGAAAAGCCCTATTTAAAACCTCCACCCAGGAAGGTAACATTCAGACTTTATGTATTAGCTGTAAAATCCTCATCTGCTTGTCAACAGCTTCCAAAGGCAATACAGAGCCTTCAGTGCTCTGCATAAAATAATACAGTTATTATAGCAAGCATTGGAGAATCAAAATATAGAAAAGATTTCAAACATTTTCTTCAGCTCAAATATCAGCTCAAACCAAAAAATTTTAACTGCCCAG
>JAOTQP010000001.1:102006416-102045326 GCA_026413545.1 Cichladusa arquata
GAGGAGAAAGGGAGGGGTGGACAGAGAGGGCTGGGCAGAGACCACTGTGCAATTTGCAGAAAATTTGGTCACTGGAAAAATCAGTGCCCAGAATGAAGGCGCCAGGGAAAGGGGAACCAAGGAAAGAAGGGGGTGGTGGTCACACATGTGAAAGAAGACTGAAGAAGACTGGTGAATCTTTCCCCAGCAGATCCACTGGTTGTAAAAATGAAGCTGGGGGAAGAAGAAAAAGAGGCAGAATTTTTGGTTGACATGCAGGTAACATATTCAGTTTTAAATGAAGCTTTAATGCCTGTGGAGGATAAGAATGTAGTGGCAAAAGGGGCAACTGGCCAAACTGAAAAAGCATATTTCTGTAAGCCTTTAAAGAATAAATCTGGAAAACAATGGGGCATTTGTAAGTTTCTGTAAATGCCCAACTTCCCAGATCCACTCTTGGGGAGGAATTTATTGGCACAATTGCAAGAAACCGTTACATTTAAAGAAAATGGGGAGATTACTCTGGAGGTAAATAACCAAAAATATGTAGAAGTGTTAAGTTTAGGTGTAGTAGCAATTACAATGACAGATGAAATCAAACAAAAAACTATCAGCATTTTAAACCAGATATCTTGCATAGAAAAGAATAATGATTTTTTAAATTATTTATTTATTACATGGAAGAGATAAGATGCAAATAAATGTTCTAATACATATTTTATAACATTTGAAATTTTACCTCCTGGGTTTCGTGACATAATACTATGTAAAATTTTGATTATTTTAGTACTCGATCACTAAAGTAGCTTTAAAATGCTCTGATTTATGACCCAGAAATGTTTAGATAATTACTTCATGCGCTCTAGCATTCCTTGCAGAAAGGAAATACACAGGAGTTCTGGCACAGAGATTAGAGTTCATAGCAGCAGAGCACTAAGTGCCAAGCTGAAGAACATAATATCCAGACTTAAACTCGGATGTGAGGGCAGTTCCATGAACCAGCCACAGGATCTTTCACATTTCATGGCTTGGTGGCTTCTGACAGTTCAGCAGCCACTTAGAAATAGGACCCTGCAATTAAAGAAGTCATCACTCCCTAGACAAAAAGCAGTGCTGCAGGCACTTCTGCATTAGATTTACCAATATTTTTTTAAGTTTTGTGCCCAGCAGGACATCGAGTTCAAAGGATAATTATAGAGCCTGCCACCCCATTCCAGACTACAATGCATGCAAACTCTCTCTTCATTTTAAACTTCACAATTTAGCTACTCCAAATTCTTAGAGCTGTGAGGATTACCTGGCAAAGGTTTCTGACTTACTGAAGGCTACTGGTGAGCAGAGTTAAGGGAGTTTACACCAAACATTCACAGGAGTTTAACATCCTAGCAGACAAACGGCACAAGCCATGGGATGTTTAATAAACTTAAATGTTTCAATCTAAGAGGAATTACACCATGAGAAAACTGGATAAAGAGAAAATATTTTTTTGCCGGTAGCCACTTCACACAAGCAACAAATTTTCAGTGTTATAGCCAAAGTCACAGCGTTTACATGTAGCTTGGGCTCACTGTCAGCTTTCATCTCTTTGTTGCTGAGGTGTCAAACCAGATCAGCAGCAATAAGGGTTATGGTAGAGAATGGAAGTGGAAGGATGAAATAACAGCATTGAAAGAATTAAATTTTGCAGTGCTGCTGAGATTGAATACAAACATCCTTCACCTTCACGGAGGACTTTTAGCAAGTATAAAGTACCAGGGTTTTGTCAGTTGATGATGATTGTGTGTGTTAATGGTTACCATGCTGGAAATTGGGTTTTTTTGAGTCTCTGATGATGGTTGGGTCATACAATATTCAATTAATGATTATATCATGGCAAAAACCCAAGAAAGATGAACAGAAGTGGATCATTGGCCACTCTGCCAACAGATAGACTGCAGGAGGAGGGGAGGGAATTTTAAAGCAGCTGATTGGGTTTAACTCTGCCTCATTTTTCAAGTGTGTTACCGGCTTGCCCCACTCTTTTCCCAGCATCCCACAGAGCAATTAGTTGTAAATTAATTTTGAAGGTGTAGAACCCAAAGCCAGCCACCCAGGAAAACATAGTTACTATTTTTACATTCCCTGAGGCTGAAGGTATTGTGAAGGTATGTAGACTTCTGGTCAAAAATGAACATTTTTGTCAGGATACTGGTACTCTGAAAGCAATGGTGCATCCTCAGAACACAGAGGTATGGTTCTTCAACTCTTTATCCCACATACCAAAATGCTTCCTTCTCCTAACAAGCTTAAAGATATGAAAGTAGTTTTAGAATAATTCCAACTATTAAGACTTCAGTGGATCAATATCCTTTCATTACAGGTGATTTCATAGTATCAAGGTGCTTTTCAGATAAAAGCTGATGCAAATGTCTACCCCAGTACTTAAAAAGTTGGATAGAACTCTGATGTGCAATAAATTGGACTTTTCAGAAATTTCTGCCAACTGACAGTCTTGAGAAATAGTCCTGTAACAAAAGAGAAAATGCTGAATATTTTTTTACCCCAAGAATACCCAACACTTTCCTAGCATCCATTGTCACCCCTTGCAGAGAGATTGTATTTCAAAACTCCAAGTGGAAAACAGGGAAAAATCATTTCTCGTATATTGCATACTTATTTCCCTTCTTAGCACCTTCAAACAAAACAGCTTATGCTGGCCAGAGATCAAAGATGAAAACTGATGTCAGCCAAAGCTACATCAAGTTGATTCATGATGCTCCTGAAAATTTTCAAGACTTTGCTTCTCCAGAGACAAAAAACTTTCCTATATTTTAAAAGGCTGAAAATTGTATTTCTCGTTATGAAAATGAACTGGAGAATAGGTTGGAAATTCTGAAAAGTTCATTGCAGTGAGTACTTGGGAAAATATGCTGTAACAGCCCACTTATAACAAGCAGAATTGAGTTTTTCTTTGGTTTTGTTTTGAAGAAATTAATAGGATATTCAAGAAGATACAAAACAAGTTTGTTTCTCCAATAAGGGGCATGGAAAAGTTAATAGCACTGCACAGTTTTCACTGTATCCCTTTCTGTGGATGTTCAGCTTCTGACTAAAGATAATTACGCTGGCTGCAGTCATGGAATGTGCTTGAGAAGTCACATGCTTGATGAATTGGCAAGGTTTCATAATTTTATTATTAAGCATGACACAAATCTTGGTGGTGGAAGGTCAGAGAGCTACAGAAGCTGAGCGGGGTAGCACCACAAATCTCCTGGCCCTAGTACCGTGGAAGCTGTGGGAGAGATGAACTCAAGGCAAGAACAAAAGTGAAAACATCATGTCTGGTCACTGTGACCATTCTGATGAGGGAAGATGTAACAAGAACATTGCTGGTGCAAAAAAAAATGTAATAGGGCTTGATAACCAAAAAGATTGTGTTGCTAAGGCAACAGGGGCAAAGGGGTCTGAGGAAAAATTTTGTACAGAAGTTAGAGAACTATAAATGCTGGTGATAAGTGTAATAAACTGGCTTTGATTGCATAGCATGGTCTGTGTCCCTCAACCCCCACACTTGGTATTGCATTTGTCAGCCTTAAACGTATTGCAAGCTGAGAAACATCCATCTATGACAGTTAGTATAGAAATTATGGACTCGGTCTGGCAGCTGATCAGATTACTGACAACTGAAGAGAAGAAGACGTGGTCAGAGGCAAACTCTTTCATATGGCTATCTCTGATAATCACACAAGACACTCAGCACAACTAGGGGTGAAAATAGTAGGTTAAACCTAGATGGTTTCAAAAGAACCATGGCAGAGTTTACAGATAGCTGCACTGAAGGCAGAATAGGCCTAAGAGTGATTTGAAAGTTTGCAATGCAATTTAAAATCATCATCAGAGAATTCCTAAGGAATAATTACCTGGGGCTCCTGAATTAACTCATGTATAAGAAAGTAAAGCAGATCATGCAAACATGGAATTTGTTACAGAAACAGTAGTATTGACACTGAGATACTTAATAACATGCTCTAAATTACTGTCTGTAAACATTAATTAATAAATTAATCTTTGAATGACATAGCTGTTAAAAAATTTAAAGGTAATTACAGTTTCAGTAGATTTAAAAACTGATGAAACCCCAAATGAATTCCATTTTGACCATCAGTCTTCCCAAAGTCAAGAGTTCACACGTCATTCAGGCTTAAAGTGAACAAGATGAACTTGGAAAATTAAAACCTGGTTCAAGCTCATCTCCAAAGAAGATATTAATTTGTTACCATCTTTTCCCAGAAACAATAGAAAAGCACTGCTATGCTAATCAAAATGAAAGAATACAAGGACATGTATATTTAAGGCTCAGAAAACAATGCAGTACTGGAATTCAGAATCCGTGTATACAGAGGATTATAAATGTCTTCAGACAAAGTAAGCAAGAACCATTACATCATCATCCTTAGTTCTTTTACACCTATGAATTTTCAAGTTTTGTGACTGCACAGATCAATAGCAAGGGCTTCCTCATTAAAATTCAGTCAATAATTAAAGCTAGCCAGTATATCAGGGAATCATCAGAGCATCTCTGATTGCTTCATGCTTGCTACTGTCAGTACCTTGATGTCATTATTGCAAAATTTTCTGTTAGTCAGAATTTTATGTCAGCTATTTCTTACACATGAGGTAAAATACCAGCCCATTTGTCAAAGTCAAGGAAGTAATCCTTTTGACCAGAAGCATCTAAAGAGGAAAATTATGGACTTATTCCTAAAAAAACCTTAGAAGAAATATTTTACTCGGGGAGAGTAATAGTAATACAGGAGCTTTTAATCTTGTAAAGAATGAGATATGAAAAAAATATCCACTGATCCACATAAAGTTTTTAGTCTGTTAAACAGAAAAACTCAATTACAAACTGAATGTAGCTGGTAGCTGCTAACATGAGACATGCAAAGATCTACTGGAGGAAGAAGTGACCTAAAATCTACAGAATAAAGGCATAATCCACATTATGTTCCAGACTCCCAAATGCCTTTCTCATAGCCACAGGTTTTGCAGGTCAAAAAGAACTCTGAAAGCTATTGTCAGAAGTCTACCTCTTTTTTTGACTTGATTTTAAGTTTTTTACTGAAAGGCATTTCAGCACTGACTTATAAAAATATTTTTGAGAACAGACCAATTACCACATGGAAAACTTGTCAGGTAAAGAGAAATTAAAGAACATGCATATTGGAGAGGAGGAACAGTGAGGGGAGAGACAGAAAGAAGCTTTCAATTCTGGAAAATTTCCATACTGGTATTAAAAAGATAAAATAACAGCTCAGAAACTCAAAGTATTTCAAAGCAAACTAATCACGAGGAAAAGCTGGAAAATGTATTTTCAGGAGAAATTTTAACAACTCTGCCAACTGGTAAAGAAATGGTGCTTTTTTTTCCAAATATGTATTAAATAAATAAATAAATTTCATCTGTTAACATATCAATATGAACAGAAATCATGGCCAATGCTAGAAAAACTCTGATCATGTAATTTTTAAGACAGTAATTCTTAAAAAGAGTTCAATAAATCTGAATATCTCAGAAAGAAGTTTGAAGTCGCTCTATGCAAATGAACAAAGGCACTGTTTACAATTTACAAGATTTTAGGCTATTTATTCATGTAAATAAGTGCTGAAATCTAGGAATTAATTTGCTTCACAAAAACATTTGTGCTTACAAACATTCCCTTTGGAAAAACAACCATAGTAATGCCATAGTTACTGTTTTAGTTTTTGTTAAAGTAAGTAAAAGTTAAACCCCATTTCACATTGGAAGAAAACCAACATTCTGTTAACATTTAGAATTAATTTGAAAGTGTAACAGAAAATTTTCTCTGCCAGCTTTTTGTAATCCTAGTTTGGTGCATGACAAAAGAAAGACAAGTATATTTATTCCCTTTGATTTCTGAGTAAGTTCAAGTATTAAATTTACTCAGGATTTTAATCAAGTTTTCTCATTAAAAATACAGCTATGCTACAAAACAATTCTATTTCCTTTAGATAAACAAGAATTGTTCTAGTGGAATAAAACAGAATTATAAATTTGTTTGGGTTTTTTTTTTTTTTTTAAGTTCCACTGACTTTTAAATAAATATAGCAAAAATATATAGGAAACAAATGTGATGGTGTATGCTTGCAATTTTGCAGAACATTTGGAAGAGGCCTCATTTCAAGAGGAAAATTTCTTCTTTTTGTCCCTTTACATTTTTTCATTCAAGTGATTCTGAAGTAGCTCTTCTCTTTATTCAACCTTTAAGTGAAGGAGGACATTTTGCCCATATGTGATTTTAAACCACATCTAAAATTCAACTTCTGCCTTATAATGAAAGAACTATTCTGAGTTCCAGGGTGGAGGATGATTACTGACAATGATTAGTGAATAACAGAATAATCTAGGTATAAAGGGACCTTAGGGTATCTCTGTTCCAAGTTCCTGATTCAAGGAGGATGAACTATGACCACAAACCAGATTGCTCAGGGTTTTATCCAGACAAATCTTCAAAAACACTGAAGATGGAAATAGCACTGCTCGTTCCCCAGTTCTACTGTTGGCTATCCTCATAAGAAATAGCTCTTCTACATCCAGTCCATCCAGATAGGAGAGGTCTTAGGAAAGGATATTACAGCCCTGCAGCTGTTACTGAGCTCTGGTAGGGTAGGACTCTTTAGCCTCTACTCCTTTAATCTGATTTTCCCCTCTGATTTGTACACCATCACAGATCATGAAGTTATGACTGGCATACAACTTCACAGCTACAGCATCAGCTTTCCACAAGTTTTCTAGTCATATATGAAAGGAGAATTGGTGAAGAGAGGAATAAAAGTAAACTTTTCTGGGAGGGAAAGGAGGTGGGAGAGAGGGGTGATGCCCTACTTCTTTCCACATACATCTTGAATTCCAGTCTGTGTGACACTGAAGATGTTCGTGATCTAAGAAATTATATCAAGTCCAATATTTGTAATGGTTTTCTCCCTTACCTTTCTCCACCATGGCAGCTGGGTACATCCAGATTTTAACTCCAAAATAATTGAAAGAAGAAGGGAAGAGTGGACAAAATAATTAAACAATCCCTGTGTTATAAGCAACAGAGAACTGGGAAACACATCCTCATGTTTGTCATAAGGATATTCAAGGCCATATGTGGGCTGTTGAACTTTAAATTTTGAACAATATAGTTCAAAAGTTGAACTGAAATTCAATTTTCTTACTAAGTAAAATGGTTTTGTGAATTCTATTTTAATGACTAGCATTAACCAATAATTACCATGAGTTGGCTTTGGCATAGCTGTAACCGCCTCCTGGAGGGAGGGATAAATTTATTTCATTAAGCTCTGTCAGGACACTGAAATTTGCAGAGCAGTTTCACCCTCTCTAGATTCACCTAACAAGGACATGCTAGTTTCAAACTAACAGAGGAGTAATTTGGATTAGAGTTAGGAAGAAGTGCTTTCCTCAGACTATGGTGGGGCACTGGAACAGATTGCTCAGAGTTGTGGATTACCCATCCCTGCATGTGTTCCAGGCCATTTTATTTCAGTACCATTTCAAAGTAGCAAAACATGGTTATTTGTAAATATTTCTAAAATTTATTAAATTAGTATTGGACAAAGAGACAACACAAACCAGAACAAAACAATGCAAGTGCACAGACACACGAAAAACTAGTACCCCTATGTTTTTTTGTTTTCCCATGGTAATATTGTAATTTTTCATACAGCTTCTATTAATTTAAAAATGTTTCTAGTTTTCAGATAGAACTAGGTGATAAGTGTATTTGAAATACTTTTATTCTATTGATTAATTTTATGAAGACCAAGCTCTTAGTCCTGGGATGCAGTTTATGTGGTCAAATATCCTAAAAGTTTTACATTAAAGGCTGGCTCATTATGCTCATTATGTTACACAGAAAGACTGTATAAAAAAGGCTTCCCACATAAGCACTATTTTTCTGCTAAAAAATACAACTCTTCAAAAACTCAGAAAAAAATTGTTGTGAACCTCTAAAAGCAACAGGGACATACTAATTTTTAAAGACAACCATAAAGACCCATTCATTTTATAATAATAAAGAGATTATGCCAGTTATCATCACTCCTGTTTCTTACTTGTGGCCTAAGAAAAGCCCCTGGTTCAATGCCCCCCTCTTTGTTTTCTGTCAGTTTCCAGTCACGAAGCTTGTATTAAACCTAATCCAGTTAGACAAACTGACAAGATAACATTTTATGGAAAGAAGTTTTGAACTAGGCCACAGTAAAAATGTCCTAAACCTCAATAATCTTCCCTTTCTACACAAACACCATCTTTAGCAGCCAAAGAGAAGCTGTTTAGTAAAGGTTATCTCCATAAACTTCAGTTCAGGGAACATGACATAATCGTAATTACTCATCTGCTTTGTACAAGTTTAAGCTCATAGAGCTCTTCAGATTCTTCTATTTCCCTCTTAATTGGATTTTACCATTCTCTCCTCTTAACAACGCTTCAAGCTTGGGTAGATCTGATTTGGCACTTGTTTGTCTACTGTTGCTCCCTGAACAGTAAGTGTTTTGTTGAAGTTCATGAAGCTTTATTTCAGTTCTGGTAACCAGAGCATGGATAGCATCCTTCCCCTCTCATCCACTGTCCCACTTCTACAACAACTTAGAGGTAAAAACAAATATTCTAGTGTTACTTTTTGCACTTAAAACAAAATATAAGGCCCAGAGTCACTTCCTTAGAGCATTGGTATCCATTTCAAAACAATTGAAAATCTTAACACATCTTCAAATTATCTAGATCCCTTTTTGTCATGAAACACTCTTCTAGTTGCAAAACCTTCTTGGTCTGTATCTATCACTAGAATACAAGTCTACAAAAGCTAGTCTTAAAAAAAAAAGGCTAGATCTCCTAGGCCAACACACATGCAAAACACCAGATTGACTTAAATGCACATCCACTAAAGTTTCAGGAAACATCAAGGTCTATTCTCATTTTATATAATTCACTTTCATGTCCTTTAGATAATTTCAATCTCAGACTCCAAATAAGAAAAAATAAAAATCTGTATACTGCTCACATTGGTTTTAGCACTAAAAACGGGCAAGACCATAAAACATTGGAGGTGCAGCTACTGGATATTCAATTGGATACACTTAAAGGCACGCTCAGAAAATTACAAGCATGGAGTTATGGAAAAACAAGTCCTTTGAGATTGCTCACCTTAGATGACCACAAGTGAGCAAACTCAACCTTTAATAACTTACTATTGTATTGTTTCTCGTTCTCTTTTGAGGATAAGAAAATTGACCTTAACAGGTTTTACTAAAGAAAATTCAATTATTTGCAAATTCATGACACAAATAACTTCTACCGTAAGAAATTTTATACATTATTTCTGAATTAGATGCAGCAATATCAGCTCTTTAATAATGAACAAACATTATTTCAAAGACCTTTTGCAAAATCTGCAAAAATTATTTTTCAAAACACTTCAGAACATTCAAAGCATTCAGGAAACTTTTTCTACTTCAGTAGTATTTTAAAAAGTAAAGAAAACAGCAGCCTCATTTGTTTTTCTACACCAATAGGATTAGAAGAAAAAATTCTAAGAAGAGATTATTACGTCAATGTTCCTTAATGATGTTGAGTGCAATGTTCCTTTTGCACTAAAATAATTTTAACTGAATAAAGACAGGTATAATCACAACTAGTCTATAAGCTAAAAATATCTGGAAAAATTTATTTCTGGTGAAAGCATATATACACCTAAAACATAGTCTATAAGTTAGATGGAAGAAGATAATAATAATAATTACCATTTACTTCTAGTTCTCATTAAATATTGCTTTTGCCTGATGGCAAGAATTTCTTGCTGACAGCAGAGTTTTTTAACATAATACCATTTGTGTTAAAAAAATAGTCACTAGACCCTGATTTTAATAGTCTTAAATTTAATCATCAATTGCTGCATTTGAATGAACAGCTATGACTACTTCCTCATAAGTCTTCAGAGATCACAGTACTATGCAAAGCAGCTTCTACAGAAATACTGTTCTACCACATTCTTAAGACAGTCATATAAAAATTATATATCTTTATACCCTCTATACTTTCAATCTAATTTTTGAAGAAATAAGAATTTTGAAGAAATTTTTAAAAAAAGAGAGATGTGTGTTCATTTTTCTGCTTTATGGGTTTTCCAATGTAAATGCCTCCTACAGTGTAAAAGAGCTTTTAAAAATCCATATTCCTAGAAAATTTTACCTTCAGTTCATTTTAATTTTATTAGCATTTAAAATACTGTTTTTCATATTCAACATCCTGAATTTTCATATTTTGCTCCCTCAAATGTCAGAGAAAATTATACAAAAGTCAGCTAATGTCATCTATATTCTTCCTGAAGTTCTGGTGATTAAGCACAGCTTGAAAAGGGAAGAAGTGAAAATAAGATGGTTAATCCTCTTAGGCTGCCTGTACAGACAGTAGAGAAAGGCTTGCCTAAAGGGGAATTAAATCTATGAAACCAAATATTGCCATCATTCACGACTGAGGATGTTCCCTAGTTTAACCTTGTAAGAGTAAGGTCAAGCCTTTGTGCAACCCACTGCCACCTTATTTCTTCTCCCAGCTGGATCAAAGGAGAAGCACTAACAAACTAATGCTGAACAAAAGAGGTAAATTTATTCTCTCTGTGGATGTCTTAAGGCTATAAAGCTAAAACTATTCTTTTATTATAAATTAAAGCTGAGTAGAACAGCAATTTACTAGGCGAAAAAAGAAATTAAAGATGCTACATTTGCAGCAAGAATGTTAACTTTGATGTTAACATCTTAAATGTAATTTATGAAAGCTTATGCTCATTTGTTAAATTACTAGGACTTAATTTTCTTGAACACATTTCTTAAAGAAGTTTCACTGACGCCTGCTAAAATAATGGAAAGAAATATATCCTCATGCTCATTAATGAGAATTTATGCATTGAGTTGCCATCAGCAGTAATGGAAGCTATATGCAACAGTCCCAGTGGACAGTAATACAGAGGCATTCCTAAATACACAAAAGAAGTAAAAAGGCCTAAGAAATTCAGACTTCAAAGAAATTCAAGAGACATTTATTGTACATTCCATGGCAATTTAATGACCTAGAATGAAAATATTGCCATATTCAGGAGCCACATTTCCCCAAATCTGCTCTAAAAATGCATGTGCCAGCCTGCTGTACAGAAATCACTCCAGCCAGGAGCTACCAAAGCCGCAAAAAAATAAACTTGTCTCTGCCCTTTCCTACCCTCCTCATTCACATGGCACTGAGGTGTCAGGGCAGGACAAGAAAGCCAAAGTTATTCCCAAGGAAAAAGAGGCACTTTTGTTCTCACTCCCAGGTCAGTGAACACACAGAAATATGGCATGCTCTCCAGCTAGGACAAAAATATGAGGTACTCAGAAAGGAACATCCTATCACCTAATAAAATATTACAAATAGATAATTTTGAGATTAAAATGCTACACAACATAAATGTAGAATTTGTGAAAAAGGGTCAACAAAATTTAACAAAGTATTTCTTTCAGGTTTGGGATAGAATGTAGCAGTCAATGAAGGACTTAGAAACCTGTGTGTACACTTTTCACTGGACACCAGTGAGCAAGAGTTCTCTTAATTTCCTTACAGAAGTGTACACACAGACTGGCTCAAAAAGCTTGCATTTTAAAATTACAAAAATCAAGACTATGTGATAAAGTCCAAAATAACTTATTTTTTGGAAGATATCATCTTAGAGTTAGGAAAAAAAAGAAATCCAAAGCGAAAAGCCTTAATGAAAGAAGAGGCAGAAGAGGTTTTGATAATGGAACCAGAAGGAACAAAATAAAAAGGTAAGATAAATTTCCATAGCAGGGCGGAATAATAGGTCCAGAGGTAAAAACAATTTGCAGTGAGTAAGAAAGAAGTACAGATGAAAGAGCAAATAATGATTTTTAATCCTTGTGTTGATGTATATGCCTTGCTTGTAAGTAAACAAGTAATGCTCTATAACAATCTTTTATCTCCTACAGCAGTATAATTTTGAAACTGCATGTTGTGATGATAATGATTCTGACTAAATGCCTTTATATACTGCACCAAAATACTTGATTATTTTAAGTAGTAAGATGGTAAAAATTAATTCTAGAGATTTTTGTCTCTCAAATCACCTGTTTCTAATAGATCTCTTCTATAAAGCGCTGAAGACACTAAGGAAAAAAGTATCTCCTGCAATCTCATACTTTATGAATTAATTGTTCACTGTATTATTTTCCTAACCTCAGCCTCCCATAAGCAAGTCGAAAATACAATTATCTAGACAGATTTGCAGTTTCAAATAATAAACTGATATCAAAATATAATCCAAAATCATACCAGAACAATATGGATTTACATAGCGCTCATTTACAAAAATATTTACTTTTTTTATACAAATAATTGGCAATTATTCATGTAGTGCTCACAAAGGCTTGAGGGTTTTTTGCTTTTCTCCTACTGATCTACAGATGAATGTTAAATAAACTGGAATGTAAAGGAAGCATTTTCACCCCTGGGTAAGAAGAGTGCTCTAGAATGATGTATGAGTTGTCCATGAGCTATATACCTTTGTTCAGAACCAGTTACAGACATTTTGATCCAACTTACATCCAGAACCCTTTTAACGAAAAGAAGTATTCCAGTGGTACAGCCAGTAACTGTGCACAAGTCATCACGCAAGTAAATGTCATTATGATCTAAAGATATATAGGAAAATAACTATGTGTCAAAGAGCTGACCCCTCTGAACTCACCACCATTAATATATTTAGGAAAGAAAGAGAGAAAGAAAGAGAGAGAGAAAGAGAGAGAGAAAAAGAGAGAAAGAGAGAAAGAGAGAAAGAGAGAAAGAAGAAAGAAAGAAAGAAAGAAAGAAAGAAAGAAAAAGAAAGAGAAAGAAAGAAAGAAAGAAAGAAAGAAAGAAAGAAAGAAAGAAAGAAAGAAAGAAAGAAAGAAAGAAAGAAAGAAAAAGAAAGAAAGAAAGAAAAGAAATTGTTAAGACATAAGGATGCAAAACTTTTGTCACACAAGAATAACTTTAGAAATCCCTTTAGCAATGTGGTTAAAAAAAAACACAGCAAAGTGCAGTTTGATTAATGACAGTAAGTATGGATTCAGACAGAGGAGATCATGTTTAAATAATCTTCTGAAGTTCTTTGAAAACAATATCTTAATGAAAAATAAAGAAAATTCAGTGAATATTGCGTGCTTAGATTTTCAAGGAGTATTTTACATCGGTTTTCATAGTAGATTCAGCACCAGACCAACAACCATGCAACAGGAATGGGCTTTTAAGTAGGAAGTTGTGTGAGAAGTGAAAGATGCATAGTTACAATTAGATTTCCATAGTAGCTTTGAGAGTTTTCAAACCCCCTTGCTCAACAATATGCCAAGCTAATTAAGTCCTGGTCTTCATAAGAGCGACTTTAAAAAAACAAAGTATTTGCAATGAGTATTATTAATAAGTATTAGGATTATATGTAATAATATTAGTGTGTATAAGTTCACTCCAGATAATTTCCTCTTTAAGTTTTAGAGCCTAAGTGAAAATAGAATTCAGTAATAATGACATGAAATCAGAGGAATGTGCTTCTCACTAAACATAGCAGCTGGACAATACATTTAGTGATGTACTCCAGAGAAAACCTGGTAGCAGCTACCAGCTCCAAGTGACACACACACTGCAACACTCACAACCAAAGAGACTTTTGAGAAGTCTGCACCTGGAAGCTGAAGGTGAGGTGGGCAATCTACTTTAAGTACATCACTGCCAGCTCTGATAGTGCCAACTTCACATTATCTGTTTTCCTTCTCTGCAAGATGGAAAGAACAAACCAAGTGTATCGACAGGATCAGCAAGCTTGGACATACAGCTTCTCTTTGATTCACAACACAGAAATAAATTTTTATTTATTTCCTCCTAATGCTGCAATTGTATCACGAATTTTGTGAAGGTTGGAGATACTATAATACAAAGCAATTAGATAATATTTGACTACTCGCACAAGATGAATTAAGGCAAAAAAATTATTAGTCATACAGAATAAAATATTGAGTGAGAACACAAAAAGTGAATTTGAAAATCTCACAGAGGTTTTAAATAAGGAAAAGGATTCATAATACAAATAGAGCAGTCGTATGTAGAGTTAAGGGTAAATCTGGCTTGCCAAATCAATATTTTTCATTTTCTCAAGTGATTTTTTTTTGGTAATGTCTGTATCACTAAATAATCACACTAGAAAACACAGATTTTCAGTTTTGTGTTAGTACATTCCTTTTTCCTCATGTGCAACCAGGACTGAACATTTTAAAGAACGAAACTTCTTAGGTCAAGAAAATCTCTGCTTCTTAGCCTCTGGGTTGAAATCTTGAGATTGGATAGATGAAAATGCTGCAGTAGAAAAAGGAAGTTTATATCCACCTTAGAAGCAGAACTAAAGCATGAACTGAGAAGGGGAAAACAGACAACATAAAATGAAACAAACCAACCCCCCCCCCAAAAACAAACAAACAAACAAACAAACAAAAAAAATTAAAAAAAACCCAAAACACACCCACACAAAAAAACAAACGGCAAGCAGTAAGAATGATCACAAGGAATGATTCAGTGCATGACCTTTTATTAGACTAAATGTCACAAATCTCTATCTGATGGTACTACAGAAGCATCTAATCTATAATATACTCCCTGTAGTTAATTTGCTTTTTGTTTACAGATGCTTGGGGTTTTCTTAAAAGGGCTGTTATGTAGCATCTGACAGATTAGAGCTCTCAAAAAACCAGACCCTGCAGAAGATACCAAATGGTTTTGACCCTTCACAGATTAAATCATTATTTGAAATACTTAATGCCTGACCATACCATAAGGTTCTATAAAAGATACTGCTCCAGGGTAACTGCAGTGTTGAAGAATATCAATGAGTGTGCAAGTTCAAGTGCTGACAAGATGTTTTTATCACCAAAACTAAGATAACGTTCTCATGAAAGAAACTGAAGAGTGACTATGCATCTTGTAGACTTACAAAGGTCACATAAGCTTCTCTCTATGGTGAAATGAAAAAGATTCAGCCTTTCTGTGCTTTGTTACTTTAAGTCATGGTCCTTGTGTTGACTTAGAATGTGTATATATATATATATATATGTCTATAATATATAGATATAGATGATATAGATATAGATGATATAGATATAGATAGATATAGATATAGATATATAGATATAGATTAGATATAGATTATATACATAGATAGATATAGATATAGATGATAGATGATAGATATAGATATACATATACATATAGATAGATATAGATATACATATAGATATATAGAGACATAGATAGATATCGGTATAGATAAATACATATTGCTAAATATACACATAAACTCGATATTCCCTTTGAGTTACATGTACTAGAATGACCAAACAAAGGCACCATTAAGTGCTATAAATAGAACACACATTTGATTAAAGAAGCAACTAGCAATGAGGGCATAGCAATAAAAAGTTCAAAATGATGCGTTTAGGAATATCTCCCCCCTCGTTATCTTGCCAAATGCTCATTTGATGCAATTTCTACACATGGTTAAATGAATAGCAAAATATTAGAAAATAGATAAGAGGAAAGATTAGGTGTTTTAATATCTAATTACAGTCATGCTACACCATAACTTTAAGTAAATTTTACTTTATATCTGCCTCAATGAAGACAGCAAAAGTTCCACTTACAATGAATAGGCCTTGACACTTTTATGGGCTTGCTTCACAATAAATCCATGTAAACTGTGTGCAATATGCAGGAAGTCAGCACTATATGGGGGGGCAAAAGAAAAAAAAAATGCACAAAACAACAAATAAAAACCCAAACAAGCAACTACCCTTCCTGCCCCCCAACTAAAAGAAAATAATTAAAAAACCCCAAAAAAACCCCATAAAAGCCCTAACCACACAACTGCAGCAAAAAATGAGCATCCCAAAGTTTGAGTGGAAACGTCACCCCTCACACTTTCTAACAACCTGCAGCTTTTCTGCATTATGGAGAAAAGTTTTATACAATTTTCACACAGAATTTGGTCTTGGTGAACCACTTGGGGTGCACTAAAAGCACAAGGAAACTGGTCACAAAAGGGAAACACAAAAAAATAAAGCAAAAAAGATGGACTCAGCATATATTGATGCAAACTTTTAGTGTGCATGTCAGGAAAATGTCATTCCCAGAGCTGGACCACAGGTGCACATCACAGAACAGAATCAGAGACCAGTTGAGAGAGGAAGGACCAGAGTCCAACCCCTTCTCAGATGAGGGTCAGGCAGAACAGGCTGCTCAGGATCATGTCCAGTAAGATTTTTAATATATCCAAATGGAAACCAAAGCCTCTCTGGGCAACCTTTTTTGCTGTTAGAAATGAAAAAGCTTGTTCAGAAAAAGACAGGGAGATTACTCATTAACTAGTGTCAAAAAGCAGATTGAACTTCGGGATTTGACTTACTGCCAATTAAGATTTTAAAAAACGCCAAAAGCTAAACCAAAATCAAATATTTTCCCCATCAAGGAAGGAATTTAGGTTGGAAAAGATCTCCAAGTCCAAGAGTGATACACACAAAAAGGCACCCTACACTTCAGAAGGCTGACACTACATTTATTACAGCAGTCGACTGTCTTTTACACTCCACAAAGTTTACACTTAATTCATTGGCTACAATAGATCAACACAACGTTCATTGGTGTGAAACCATCCACGCCTCTGTTTTCCATGAAACTTTTCTAAAAATACTTTTGCAGCTCAGGTTTTCTTTACGCTTATCTCCTTCTTCTTCCCTTCTTGGTCTCCATGCTAACAGCCTTGGTCAGAGAATATTTCTCAAAACAAACCTCATTCATTGACCCTCTCTAGCCCACAAACCAGCTGTGGGCCCTATTATAGAGTGACAGATTTTCACCTTGTCACTAGATCAGAGCACTTGAGTGCCCTGTCCAGTCATTTCTTGAACACCTCCAGGGATGGTGACTTCACTACCTCCCTGGACAGTCTTTTACAATGCTTAACAACTCTTTCTGTTAAGAGATTCTTCCTGATGTCCTACCTAGACCTCCCCTGGCACAGAATCATGCTGTGTCCTCTCATCCTGTTGCTATTTACCAAGGAGAAGTAGCCAGCCTCCACTCTGCTACTCCCTTCTTCTGGACAGCTGCAAAGAGCTGGACTTCTGTCCCAGGCTGAACTCTCCTCCATTTCTGGCTTCTCCACCTGCCCTCCCACCCTGAGCAGTACAGAGGGGTGTGCAAAATGAGCTCTGGTTGGTCCCTAAACAGCTCCTGGCTGGGGTTTCCTCCTCCTCCCTTAATCCAGAGTGTGCTGTTCCCACAGCTTGCAGTCCTTCAGGATGAGCCTGCTCCAGCAAGGGACCCCTGCACGGGCAGCAGGTCCTTCAGGGTGAATGCCTGCTCCAGAACAGCGATCCATGGAGCACAAAGCCTGTCAGGAGAAGCTGCTCCAGCACAGACACTGCATGAGATGAGGAAACTCCACGAGCTGGGAAATATCCCCACTTTTCCCTCTCCTCACTGCTTTTGCAGTATTTTCTCTTTTCTTGCACACATATTCATGGATGCACCACCAACTATGTTGATGGGACCACTGTGTCCTGTTGATTCTTCTCAATAAAGCCACCCCACTGGGACCCATTTCCCTATCAAAACCTTACACTGAACACATTCTTATGCCATGATGCGCTACTTTTGATCTTCAAAATCTTCTTGAAGTCTAATTTTTAAAATCTTTCCTCTTTGAAATTGCCTTTGAAAAGGTTTTGAGCAAAACAAGAACTCTGCACATACAGCTAATACTTCTTTTAAAGCATTATTTTTTTCAAGATACAACTTACAGCATAAAGCCTGTAATAAAAGCTGAAGACCTAGAAGAAAGTTCTACAAAGGAAAAAAGGATCTTTTAAATCTTCTCATGTTCACACTCAAAACTATAAACGTTTACTCATTTAATGTCTCCCAACAGCAAAAGAAAATTAATGATTTTTTTAATATCCATGAGATAATATGTTTTAAAAGGGTGAATAATGTCACTATAGGATACATGACAGTACTCTCATATATAATTCCAAATGCAGCTTTTCCATGCTCTGGCTTATAGGAACCCAAAACTGAGGTCTTGAAGACTAATTAAAAACAAATAGTAAAAATAATAAAATGTTCTCATCCCCAATACAAGTTTCCAACATGAATGTGGAAGAACTTTTAAGAAGATCATAACCCTACTGTGTAGTTTATACAAATGTGGATACTTTTATTATTGTTGGTTGGCAATTTTCAACCCATTCAGTGTTTCACTGAAAAAATGCCCTGACAGAACTTCAAAGATCCATGAATGACATTTTCATAAAAGTAATCCTGAGGAAATATAAGCCCAGTCTATACCAGAGTACTGTTAGGGTGTAATTAAACACCATTATATATATCTCAATGAGGAAAAAACAGCATGAAAAGCAGTGGGATTATTCCTAAATATCACTCATCACATGGATATTCCATGTTTGGAGTTAGTCACAGCAAGCAGCAGAAGCTTAGCATTATGAATAACCTAAAAAAATCCCAGATAATGCCAAAACCAAGTTTAGCTAGATGAAAAATATTATAAAATAACATTTACTTTCAGTTCTTCCTCATGATCAGTTTTTCTACAGAAAGTAGGGATTTGAAATGATCTTTGCCACTCAGACTTCCAAACAGAAGGAGAGGAAATATACATTTGTATAGGGTTTATTTGAGTGATAATTTGAGTCTTCATTTGAAATACAGGAATCTCTTTGAGTTTAGTTGTAAATTTAGTATAGAGAGAAGCTATTCCTTGGGAGACTGAAAAAGTATAAATCAACTAATGACAGCCTTTCACAGCACAAAACCTCTGACACTATACTTTGAGTTTTTATCTATGCATAGATAAATAGAATATAGATTAAGTATACTATATTTTACAGTTTGGAAATGACAGATGACATTTTATGGTAACATTAGGTATCTAAAACTAATTCAGTGTTAAATCAGAGTTAATAGTAAAATTATTTTATTTTGATATGTTCCAAGATTAAAAGGAAAGAATCAATGTTTAAAATGCTTTAAAGAGCATTTTGCATATTTGCAAATATTCTATGCATATTTGCATAGAACAATTTAACTGGTATAAAATAAACTGTGGGTCAAATACAAGCGAAGGATTAATCCTGAAAAGCAACTGTAAAAATCTGGGGGTCTTCCTCATGAGTGAATAAATTAGTAGCTATTTTATCTAAGAACTATAAAAATAAAAGGCTTTCTAATGTCTATTACTCATTAATAGTCATGAGTATGCATAAATACACATTTTAGCATAATATCTAATCTCGATTTAATAGATGTAATAGAAAATAGGTCCCATTTCTATATAATTTTTATCTACCAGTAAGAATCAAAATAACCACTCTGTGCTTTGAATTCTCCTTTGTCTGGACTGAAACTGTTTTATGTGTATAAGGTTTCCTAATGTTGTGCACTATGTAACCAAAATTAACTTATTCTGCTTATTGTTCATAAAATGCATTTATTTTCCAATCAGCATCAGTGATCATTCATTGAGTAGGAGGGCAGTGTTGTTCAGATCTGCCTTAAGTTTCCATCTGAATAAATATGAAAAATAGAAAAAGGTGAGGTGACCGTCATCTGTCTTTAAACAAATTCATTAAACCACTAGAATACGTTAAAAGTGTAAAGAAAGAAATAAAAAAAAAAATGTTCCTGAAGATGAAAAAAGGCAACAACAAAGGGTTTCTTCATCCTACCTCCCCCTCACTCAGCATATCCTGCAAGTTTTCACAGGTAAAGGAATTCACAGGATCTGAATTCCCTTAAACTAGAAAATGAGGACCTGCCATCTCATTACTCATTGCAGGAACTTGATTCCTCTCTATTTCAGCATTATAAGACACAACACTTTCTTCCATTCCTTATGCATTCTTCATGTCTTCCTGCTGCTCTTGTGCAGTGTTGAGATGAGATTAGATGTTTAAAAGTATTCTGGCACTATATTGTCATAAATCCATGAGGAAAACAGTAATTTTATTGCATCCTTGTGAGTGAGGATGAAAATGGTTTAGCTGTACATAATATCCTCCTATGCCTTATTGCAAAAGTCTTTGAAAAAGGTCAAACCTTCAAACTGCAATCCACTATGTGCACAGCAATACAATCTATTATGTGTTCTTGCCAACCAATCCATTGTAAATTAGGTTACATAAATATGATTTTCACATTTGTTCAGCTAACAAGGACACCACTACTTTCAAATCTAAGACAAGCACACATTATTGTGCTTCCTATTCTGTTAAGCCACTTTGTCACTGCATTTAGATGCTTATAGATTGCCTGTCAGTTCAGCTTGGGTCTGTTCTGTTACTTGTAGAAGTCCAGTGTTACATTCCCCTTTTCCATTTCTCACACCCATTCTAGTTGAGAGCAGCCCTGGGAGAAGGACTTGGGGGTGCTGATGGGTGAGAGGCTGGACATGCCCTGGCCTGTGCTGGGCTGCATCAAAAGCAACTGAGAGTAGGATTAAAGATTAGGAAAAAATTCCTTCCTGTGGGGGTGGTGAGGCTCTGGCACAGGTTTCCCAGAGAAGCTGTGGCTGTCCCATCCCTAGAAGTATCCAAGATCATGTTGGATGGAGCTCTGAGAAACCTGGTGTAGTGGGAGGTGTCTCTTTCCATGGCAGAGGGGTTGGGACTGGATGATCTGCAAGGTCCCTTTCAACTCAGGCCATTTCTAATAGGTACTGCCATTTTTTTACAATGTTAGAGGATTGTTTAGGTTTTATACATATACAGACATCCTAGCCTCAGTGTGATTCTGTTGCCCAAACAGAGCACCTTGAATGACTTCAGATATCCCAACCTTGTAGTCTTATAAAGCTGACTTATATTCTACATGTTCCCAAAATATTACTTGGAGTTCTCTATTTAACCAAGATGATCCTATCTTTTCTGAAACAGCAGCTGATAATCTATCCCACTAGTTAATTAAGTTTTGTGCTTTCTGAACTCTCATCCGATGCAAACAGTTTAGATTATTATTTTAAGAAAGCTTTTTTGAAATCTACTGTATAGAATAGAAGTGTCAGGATAAATAAGTATATTTTTTAAAAGATAAGAATCAAGTCAGAACAGTCAGAAACATTGTGGTAGATTCAATCACCCAGGAGAAGACAATACACACACCAACTGCTTTTCATTTGGGAAAAAAGTAATTATTGCTATTCCAGATGAATATGAAACAATAGCAACTATAAAAGCTTTACCAAAAATTATTCAAACTACTCATCCCAACCATGAAGTGTTTTGATTACATAAAAACTATTACTGACATTAGAAAGTAAAGGTTATCCATTGTTTTAAATAAACACCCATATATTCACTCTGTTATCACTCTCAGCAAGAAGTATATGACTAAAAGTTGTTAGACAAAACATTCTCCTACATAAACCCTATGCAATGACATAAAAAAAGGCAACAAACTCAGAAAACTCAAAGAGCCTCCAAATACTGATAAAAGTATTGCTCTCCCCTCCTCTCCTCAAAACTACCTCAAACCTCACAAGGGTTGTTGGTCAGCAGTAGCTGAACATGAACCCAGGTGGGCAAGGTACCCAAAGGTATCCTGGCTTTTATCAGCCAGGACCAGGCAGCAGGTCCAGGACTGTCCTCCTGTGCTGAGCACTGGTGAGGCCACAGCTCAAATCCTGCATCCAGTTTTGGGCTCTTGTGGCAAGAAAGGCATTGAAGTGTGCCCAGCATTGGGGGAGAGTCTGGAGCACAAGTCTGATGAGGAGCAGCTGAGGGAGCTCGAGGGGCTCTGCCTGGAGAAAGGGAGGCTCAGGGGGAACCTTCTCACTCTTTACAACTCCCTGATATCCAGGTGGGGATCAGCCTCTTCTCCCAGACAAGTAGTGACTGGAGAACAGGATATGGCCTCATGATGCACCAGGGGAGATTTAGGGTGGACATCATAAAGAATTTCTCCATGGAAAGGGTTGTCAAGTATTAGAACAGGCATCCCAACAGTGGTGGAATCAGCATCCCTGGAGCTGTTCAAGAAACGACTGGACATGGAACTTAGCACAGTGGTTTATTTGACAAAGTGGTGATCTGTCAATGTTGGACTCAACCTTTTAAATCTTCCCCACCTAAATGATTCTGCGATTACACAGTGATGCAGATACTGCAATGATATATAAAAAGTTAAATAGTCTAAATCTGACACTTTTCACCTATTTTCACTAGAAGTTTCATAGGTGAATATGTATGTCATCCCAAAAAAGAAGAAAGGGGAGAATTTATTTCAAGTTTTAAATACAAATGCGTGCAACTATCAGCCAAGTGCCAGGGAACATGACTACCAAGACAAATCTTTCCAAAAACAATTAAGTCTTTCACACATACTGTTCAAAAAGAGCAATGACAAAAACACAATGAATGGAAAACGGCACAAATATATGGCCACACATGGTAACTGGAGCTGTTGCTTTAACTGATTTTTTTCTGCTCCCCCATGGTTTCTATGAAGATCTGGATGAGAATGAATCATAGGCTTCAGATTTATTGCAGCCAAGTAAAAATTCTTCAAAAAACTTGTAAGTTTTGTACACATAAAGTGGGAAAAGGGGCAAAAAATGAAAGGTGACAGGAGGGCAAAAAAAAGAAACAAAAAAGGGGGAAATGAAAGCTTCCAGAAAGGTAAGCATGAAAGCACAAGAGGCAAAAAGTTTAAATTATACCCCTTTACCTAAGAAGTCAAAATTACAAAGAGAATCTGAATGCAGGACCTTGGTAGAAAAGGAATGCTCAGAAGAGACAAGGCTACAGCAGAAACAAAAAAAACAAAACAAAAAAACCAACCAACCAAACAAACAAAAAAAACCCAAACAACAACAACAAAAAAGATACAATCTGGGAAGATCCCTATGTTACAATCTTATTAATCTTATTGCTCAGGCTACATGCCATTGCATGACTCTGAAATAAAAGTTTTAAAATAAGCTATTGAAGAAATCAACCATTAAATTGTTCCAGAGAATTTGTGAGGACAAGACAGCATTCACCAGAGATTCCTGGAAGAATTTACAAATGACATGGCGTGATGAGATACAAAAGAGTAATTCATTTTCCCTTGTAATGGCCAATGTTATCTGCTGGCTTTTAGTTCTCTATGCCACTGCTTACTAAATAAATTTACATATGATTTTAAATATCTGGCACTATCCCTACTTAAGTCATTAGAAAGATACTTTAAAAAATATTTAAATCTATAATATTGCACAGTACCCTGACATTGCACTGAATTTCAAACCTAATGCGCTAGATAACGTAATAGCACAATATGTAGCAGAAGCAAAAGAGTATGTTCTTCCCAGAGTCTGGGAAAAGGTCCTTGGACAAGAGCCAACTTAGAAGCAGAGTTCATGGTGATGAGATTTCATTAAGATACATTAATAACCACATAGTTACCACTAATAATAACCCCTTTCACCTTACAGAGGGAGGAACTACGTAAATATTCCTCACACCTTCTGTTAGTATTTTGGTTATGTCTGTATGTTCCAATGCTGGTTGAGATAGAATTAATTTCCTTCACATTGGATTAGAGGAGGGGGTGTGTTGGATTTGTGCTGAAACACAGGGATGTGTTTGTCATTGCTGAGCAGCACCTGCTCAGAGTCAGGATTCAACTGCAAAATTCTGTTGTCAGTCACAGAAAATAGAGAATACTTTAGTTTCATGCAAATTTTATTTTGTTGAGAGTGATTTAATTAAAATTATTTAATGAATCCCAAAATATTAAATGGTTATTCACTGCCATAGAACTATTAATAATCCCACAGAAGTGTTCATAAAATTATCATGGGGAAAAAAATCAGAAGAGATAGTGCAGGAAAATCATGATAACCATAGCGGTAAGATGTTTTTTTTAAATAGTGCTGTTTAGTAATTTGTTTTGTAGCAGCTCTTTTAGCATCATCACATAACTCACAATAATGAGATTAACAAAAAGTGGTTAAGGAGTTCTCCTTAGAGTTAGTATCACCTTTCAATACCTACTGGGATACTGGAAAGCTCCACAGGACTGCAGCAGTCTAATAACTGAAAAAGTCTTTATTGACCCATCAATCAGATGATTCCAGACTAAAATACTCTATTCAGCAGATTATTGTCTAATTTTTACTAATATCAGTCAGTGGATCTCATCTCTGCTCTTGTTTAGAGATTCTGAAAGTCTACATACATTTAGAGAATTTAAAATTGATAAATTAAGTTCTTTAAACTTTTTTAGGATACTTGCACTATGTTTTATAATATTTGTAAGAGAGAAATTAAAATAAATCAGAGTCAGTTTCTTAAAAAACAAGACAATAGGCATTTTTTAATTTATTCCACTCAAACAGGAATTCTAAAAGGAAGCAGTCAATGCATGGGGGAGTTTCTAGAGTGGCCATGCAGATTAGTTCTACAAGTTAGAACTACTTTAAATCACTACCACTATCAAAAATTCACTAAGACATGAGAAAGTAGTGACCTTTGCAACAAATATCTCAAGTTTTTCATCCTAGTATTATGATTTCAAAAGTTATTATGCAAAGATGATGTAAAATTTCATTATGATGTAATATTTGGAAATAAACCCCAGATTTTTAATGACTCCAGATTTTAGAATGAATACAAAAATGCTCGAATTAGCTTATGATTTTTAAGTTTTACATTTTGTTATTTATTTTGGCAGCCTATTCCACAAGGGCATCAAAACATGTATTTCCAGACTTATGACTCATTTTTGGTTTTTTACTCATATTACCAAATCTTACAAATAATTCTAAATTCACAATATTCACATTATATTTTCAAATCAAGTTTCTTCTTCATATATTTAACTGCATTTAGAAGTTCTTTCCACAAAATACTATGTCTTAGAATACTGTAATTATCAGTCATCCCTCAATTCACAGATTTAGTCTAATCTAATTTTTACCCTGTGTGAATAAAAATCTATGAAAAAACTACCCTTATTTTAGCCCTTATTTCTCAAACATGCTGCTGATCACAAATGTGTGCTTCTTTGCAATTTGATGCATGATGATTTATGATTTAGCTTGTGTTTTCTTTCAAATAGCATAAAGGATTTGTGAATACTACACTATTCACAAGGCTTGCTTACCTTGTTCTTACTGATTGTGAACAATTCAAAATGGAGGAAAATAAGGAAGATGATGAGAGCCTCTTTCCATTACGCTGGTTCCACAACTGTTTTTATTTCGTTCTTAAAAAATAACCTTTATTTTTCAAATATATATCATTAGAGCACACCAACAAAATATGTATAACTCTATTGAGGCTATTTCAATAAATGGTACAACTAATACAATTTCTACTGGCAAGAGAAATAGAAAAGAGGTTGTTTAGTGCAAGACTATTCATACAGGAATTGCTGTTGGGTATGTTTAAGAGATGCCAATACCTGTATAATTTAAGAAATGTTGGATATGTAAATATATTGTGCATGTGTTTGTCTTATGCACGTGCTTGTCCCTATAAATATTGATGCTATGCTACTTAAGAAGCTAAAAAGATTAACAGATACCGTCGAAAGAATAAATATTTTTAAATTCATTTTATAATTAATGAACTAACTAACCTCTTATTATATACTATATGCTGGTCATTAGATTTTAAATTCTCTGTCCAAACAAAACCACAGTGATAAAATTCTCTTGAAACCATTCTATCTTAAACAAGAAACACTGCTGAATGTAAATAAACTAAGATGAATTTCAGAAATCTGGACACTTTTATAGCCAGGCAAATTGCAGACTTCAGGAACAGAACATATACCTACTGTGCCAGTTTTTCTGCCTGCAGAAGGTCTTGCTATAAGGACAGGAATTGTGCAGTACATCCTGACTTGAGTGAAGCAAACAGGAGTCAGCACCAACTGAACAGCAGAATAACAACCACTGGCTATCAGCCTCACTTCCACCAACCCCCCCATTCTTTCTTTTCTGTTTCTGACCTATGAAGTCTGCAATTTCTATGAACATGAAAAGACAGAGCCATTAAGAGCATCTTCTGGTATTGTCAGATGCATCAAAAGCTGCCCTTAATCTTTTGCTTCTCCTCTTCTCACCTTTTGCAATTTCATCTCTAGAACAGAACGAAAGCAAGAGATCTTTTCTTAACACCTTTATGTCCACCAATACCAAACAGCTTCCCAGCTGCACTTTCTAGCATTACATCAGGGGTTTATGCCTTTGTTAGTCTCCAAGGATGCAGTGCAGACCAAAGGCTTGAATACTTTCAGGCATTGTACACGTTACATTATACAGCTTCATGAATGAAAGGTGCTATAACACAACCTAAATAAAGCCCATAATTTGATTCTAATTATCTGTTCTGGTTTTAAATCTTTCCACAGTCTGAGAATACACGGGGTCAATCACATTCAACTCGGGATTGTGCAATCAGCTTGCACCTATTACAGTACTTGCTCAGGGAATTCTATACAAATGCTTTCTTCCATGACAACTATTTTTATTGCTACTGTTATTTTAAATAAAGGTTAGTGAGCTTAAAGGAAAATGGAAAACAACTTTCTTGTCTTCCTTCGTCATCCTGTGTACTTCCAGACTCAGTGATCGACAGAGTAAAAATGAAACATCTCCACTCTCTCTAAAAATATATTAGCATATGCAAGACCATTTCCTCAAGACACCAGAAGAAGCTGCTAGGCAGAACTACAATATCATCCCAATATATTAACTTCAACACAGAAAGTTGACAAACACATTAAAATGTGAGCATTCTCTGAAGAGAAAGTAGATTCCTTTGAAATGTTTGGGTTTTTTTGTCTAGTTATTATCATTATTTTAATCTTTTTTTAAGGGTCTGGGAGGGAGGTATACCACTGTCATTAAACACATTTTTCCTTGTAAATCACAACCTAGTTTCAATTGGAAGTGATCACTGGAGGTCATTTTGTGCAGCATCAATGTAATAGCAGGGCCACCTACAGCCCAGGAACTTCATGTATTTGCATTTTTTATCTTTGAAATGAAGAGTTCTTACATAATAACATGTATTTTCCCCTTGTTATTGTCACAAGGCAAGGAGCTGTACTAGACCTCTTAGGAAATAATCAACTGCCTGGACTTAAAAATAAATATTACACTCTCCTAGGGTGGCATGGGAGACTGCAAAACTGACAGATCATGAACCTTCACCAATAAGTCTATTCCATCAAATTCAGTAGCTACCATAATTACAAAATTCAAATAATGCTCTAGGTAAAATCAATGGATACTTTCTATAGCCTCCCACTGCCAAAAACAAATCAGGAGTCAATGTCTTGCATTAGCTTTGCCACACTTCAAGTAACATCTCAGTTACACAAGTTTCCAACTGGCTTGGCCAGAAAAACCAGTGCCTAGGAGGTGCTCAGGTCATGAAAGTCAGTATTTGTAATTAAAACCTAAAACAAGGTAATGTTCAGCTTGTCACTAAGCACTGAAGAAGTAAATTCATGTTTATGTTCAATCAGAAAATTTCCTCAAGAACTCCAGTGATATCATTTGACGTGTAAAGATAAGGTCTGGTTCCTTCAAGAGATCAGAAAAGACAAAGGAAGACAACACTGCTAAATAAGTTAAGGCACATCTATTTTACACTCATCTTTGTTAAGATCATACTAGATGCTTAGGTATACTGAATCATCTAGTTCCTGTGTCTTTCCAAATAGATGTTTTGATAGATTTAAGATCAGTTACATACTATTTGTAATGACAGACACTTCAATATGAATATATTTTCAGTTAAGTAAATTTATCATCTTCATTACCCTGGGAGTTCTCACATGAATTTTCTATCCTTTAGGAAACTCCATTCATGAGATAAGTCAATCTGAAATAATAGCATTCTGCTGCAAACTAGTCTAAATATCACAATTAAAATCCAAGCCTGCTACTGTATATATTAAAAAAAAAAAAAAAAAAAGACAGATTTTCAGCTAAACACATTTATATTCATTGATCTTCTCTCTAATTTCAGAAAAAAAGACAAGAGGCAACTCAATTAACAGGAAGTTCCACCTGAACATGAGAAAGAAATTTTTTACTGTGCAGTGACCAAGCACTGGAACAGATCACCCAGAGGGGTGTGGAGTCTCCCCCACTGGAGATGTTCCAGAACCATCTGAACACAATCCTGTGCCATGGGCTCTGGGATGACCCTGCTTGAGCAGGGCAGTGGGACCAGATGACCCAGTGTGGTCCCTTGCAACCTGACCCATTCTGTGATTCTATAATACTTTCCTCCATTTTCCCCTTAAGATTTTACATGCATTGTATCACCACCAATTGGTATTGGGTAGTTTTGTTTAATTCAGCTTGGTTTGTTTTTTCATTAGAAAGGGATTTTTTGGGGGGTGTTGCTTGGTTTTTTGTTGTTAGGTGAATTCTTTTTTTAATGGTTGACAGCCTTGCTTTTATAAGAAAAGTCCTAAAATCTCTTCAACATTATTCTTAACTTTTTAAAATAGTTACTAGTACATGAAAATTCACTACTGTGAATTACATCCCTTGAAAAAAGGATTGTTGGGCATTTAAATTAAAGAAGTTGCAAATCCTAATGTGAACAAGTAATCCCAAATTTTCAAAAGTCAGGTTGACATTTTTTCTTTATTATTACTTTTATACATTACACGTGTAAACTTTTGGAAATACCTGAAACTACGTCAGTGATAAACCAGGAACATATCTTTCACACTAACTGTCAGCAAGCCTTACAGATATAAAATGAAATAACTGCTGATCACTCCGAGGAATCAAGGAATTGATTCCCAAGGAGTCAAGGAATCAGCAGATGGGGGGAATCAGGGAGTCTCGAGTGGTGTGATATTGGTGCTTGTGCATCATTGTGATAATGATTGACACAAGTTGCTCTTAACCCTCGACAACTCCACAAGAGAAGGGTCCTCTGAGACCAGGCAAGGTAGACAGCTGCTAAATTTCCTCCATCTCCAAGGCAGCAATTAAAAAAAAATCAATTATGCCTTTTTAAGACCTTGAAGCACCCTCTTCTGAGGCAGTCTCTGCCAAGCATACACAGTCTCTGGGCAGTCACAGCAGGATGTTTCAGCCATTCATCTGTGGTCAGGCTGATTTTAATCTCCAACACAGTCTGCTGTTGGGTTCCCTGTCACTCCAGAAATGCAGCTGGGTTGTGCCCCTCCACAGCTCGATGGCATTAGGGCTCACGGTGCCCCAGTACTGACAAGAGCCTTAAGCTCCTGTGGGTCCAACATTCCAGGCCATAGGATCCACACAGTCCAGTAAATCTGGCTGTCCCTCTCCTCCACCAGGCAGGGACCCTCTAATACTGGCATCACAGGATTCTACAGTTACTTCTTGTAAAAGTGGATTGAAACTTCTCTCCAAAGAATCAGAAGTAAAATCAATCTTTCCACATTGCCTGAGGAACTGTCCACTGGAGCAGCAGTTTTCCACAAAGATCCCCCATTTGTTTTCCCATGTAATTCATGTACTTGTGCCTCTAGGGTTGAGGTAGGCTTTCCATCTCCATTCCTCACATCCTGTCAGTGGTCCCACAAGTAAAACCACAGGGCACCCTGGGGCATCATCTTCTGAGCCAAAGGATGCCTGCAGTCAATCACTGAGATGCAAGCCCATACAGGTGGGGAGTTGGGCATATTTCCTCTGAATTGCTGGAACTCACAGGACAGTTTATCACAGCTTCTCTACAGATGAGATGAGGGAGGAAGAAATACTGTCATACATTCATATTCCTCAAGCAGGTGAACGGCTTCATCCACTGTTGCAGCAGCACTGTCTCTCCAGGCTAATGTAGCCTATGGGTTGGTGTGTGACAACGGGGTGTGCCATACACATTTCTGCCACATGGGTCACGTAGATTGGACTTCAACTGGATCTGTGGCTGTGTGTTTTTCAGGCCACAATAAGTCATCTCTCAGAGGGCTAATTCCCCTAGTTATTGGATACTATTCTCTGTCCAGTCCATTTTCCTGGGTAACATGTAATATTTTCCTTGGAGGGAAACCTTTCTCTCGTGATTGATAGGATCACTTCCAGAGGTTAAGGACTTGAGTCACTTCTCCAATTACTTTGTCAATGCCTGCTTCCCTAGAAAGTGATCCCAGCTGTTTGTCTTCTCTACCCTCTAACTCCAAACTGCTAGCCCAAACATCGGAGCATCACAGCAGCCAGATGGTAACACATTCACTGGGATGATAGCTGAAATCTTTTTTCAATATCCTGCAGCTCACCCAAGGACAAGGAGTGGTGCTCAGTCCCTGTTCTGTCTCTTCCTCCCATTCCTTCTTTGCCCTCCTTGCTCTCCATTACTAAACAAGATGATGTTTTTTCGCATTTCCACTTGTAGATAGGGACAATGACAGCAGAACATGCTGGTTCTATGGCGCAGCTCCAGGGGTTGCCGTGGGGGCTGGAATAGCTCCAGAGATCTTCTCTTCCCTTGAAGGGTACTGAGTAGCACTGAGCAAGGCTCAGTAGGCCTGGGCTATACCCCAGCATGTTGCAGAGATTTGTGTATGTATATGAAATTGGCAGATTCACTTTTTCCAAACATTCTGCTAGTTATTCCAAATTCTGGACTTACTCAGGTGCAAAGTTCCAAAACAATGGAAGCACCCACTGTCCTAGGTACTTCCCCATACCGTCTGAAAGATCCTGCTACTGATAAATATCCAGCCTCAGTGCACATCTCTGGCTGATGTTCTTAATTAGTTGATTAACCCTTAAAAAAACTGAACCATGTGCAGTAATGCGCTAGTTCCCAGCAGAAGGATTAGGTTTGCTTTAAGGATATTCAAAAATCTTTAAAATTCTCAAAAGCTACTTTAGTCAGCCTGAGGACAAAAAGGGGCATATCTCCCCCATAAGTTGACTCTCCAAAGAGAACAGGCAAAAGGTGTTATTAATAGTTCTCAGTAGGCGACTCCTGATATACTGAAGTGATTGTTATACTGAACGCATGTATCAGAATAGTTTTATACCCAACAATGCTATCATATCATGAGCCCTTCACATAACCTTTTTTTCTACTACAAAGTACAAAATGATAACCCTTAGCTGAGGTCCAATGGAGGATAAACATCACCACAGGGAACACACACAGCAAGTCTTAACCCTGAGAACAAGCACAACTCTGATAGCAAATAAATCAACATTGTGACAACAACTAGTAAACCTACACAAAGAATGCTTACAAAAAATTTGTTCTAATGTGCTCTGGTCAGATCTGGTATTATCCCAACCCTTTGATCCCCATGCTGAGGGTCAAAATGGACTGTCATGGTTTAACCCCAGTCAACAATGACATACCCTGCACTCACTCATTCACTCGCCCCTCCATTCCACCAGTGGAATAGGGAGGAGAACAAGGAAAACAAAACTAAAAGATACGGGTTGATAAAAAAAAAATCAGTTTAATAATTGAAACAAAGTAATTATCATCACAAAAATAATAGTAAAAATGATATTAATAAAAGGGAGAGAGATGGATAAAACCCAGCAAAGACAAGCAACCACCCACTGATCAATGCCCAGCCTCTCCTCAGGTAACTCCCACTTTTGATATGTGAGGATGATATTCTGTGGTATGGAAAATCCCTTTGGACAGTTCAGGCCATGCTCCATCCGAGCTTTTTGTGCACTTCCTCACTAGCAGAGCATCAGACACTGAAAATCCTTGACTTAAGGTAAGCACTATTTAGCACCAAACAAAATAATCAGTGTGTTATCAACCTCATTCTCACACTGAATCCAAAACACAGCACTCTACCAGCTACAAAGAAGAAATTAACTCTCAGCCAAAATACAGACACTTCATAAAGTTGATATTTTTTTAATCTCAGTAATAAACATTTAACCAATCTCATAATCTTTTTGTGACATTAAAAAGCCCCAGAATAAATTAGAATATGGACTGAGGTATCTTGAACATGGCAGAGATTGCTGAGGCTCATCTATTTCCAAAGCCGCTTCTCTTTGATACTTATTCACGAGGGGGCCACTGACATGGGCAGGGGACACCCTGAGGTGACTACCAGCTCTGAGCACCTGGGGGAAGAACTTAAATATTTAAAATCTTCTAATCAACTTTCCAAATGAATGAAGCTAAGTGCTAAAGACATATTATATCACATTCAAAAAATGACAGATTCAAATAGTTGATCATGGGAAAATGAGAGACAACGGTAGCTAGGAATTAGAATACAAATAGAATTAGGATATCCCATTTAAAACTGCTTTGCATACCCTTATACTCATTTCTAATCAAGGCCTGCTTTTTTAATACTGCCAATTGTGCAAATTCAGTTTGCTCCATCTGCATTTTCTATTTTTATTTAGAAAAAAGTAATTATTTTCATTTGCATGAGCCTTTAATGGGCTAATTATAAATATTAAAATTTAAATTCAATAGGCAAAATACAGATGGCTAATCTCAAGTTAGAGACCTTAATTTCATTTTTTATAAAAAAATATTTAAAATATTTCATAACACTGGACATGCAGTAGTGCATTGATTTAGAAGAAATTAAAAAAATCTTGTTATAGTTACCATTTCTAAGTGTAATAAATAATCATAAAAGTCAAGTTATCAAAAGTAAATTTTTTTCTGCATTAGACAAATTTTAAAAATATACTTATTATTCTGTAAGTCAGCAAATCCTACTGAAATCATGCACAAAGGTTAATGTGACATTTTATTACATAAGTCCTATATCCACATTTTTAGACAGCTCCCCACAGAAGAAAATAAAAAGTGAAAACCCTGTTCCATACATTTTAAGATCATATTATTACATTTGATTTTCTACAGCAATGTGGAAAAAATAAAAGATTTATTAATGAACATGCTCCTTCAATTTCATGTTTCAGCATTAGGTAGAATGAGAATTTGTAACTCATCTCAAAGATTTATTCTGAAACTACTGTCAAAAGTTAAGTCTAGACTGGATGCAACTTTTATTTCCTTTGACATTTGCTTGATACACAAAATTACATTTCAGGAACAGTCAATCCAAAGACTGTATTTCTGTCACTGAAATCACATCTTTTGATGGAACTTTGCTTTTTTGCTGAGAAAGTATCCAATAAAAAAATAAATTATTTACTATGGATCTGTGAATGTCATGCAAGTCTTCTGCTGAGTTCATCACATAGTTTTTAATTTGGAAAGCGCTAAACTAAAAGTTCAGCATACCTGTGAGTATATCGGTCACACAAGAAAACAAAACCATCAAACAGAAACCTTAAGGGAGCATACCATATTTCTTACATTTTAATCTCTGTGGGAGTAACAGGATCCAAAAGAAAAGCTGTAACATCCCAATCATAAAAAGCTCTACAAAAATACTGCATAAATTTTAGAACTAAATACTTGCTCTGGAGATATGGAAACATCCTTATGGTGTGTAAATTACCTCAGGTATTAAAAATTTCCTGTGTTTATTTTTATTCACATTTGTCTCAGCTACAACATGCTATCCAGTATAAATCATTGTGATGTTCTATTAACTAATTATACTAAAGAGACAATAAAATTAAAAGGTTTGGAGGCTTATTAATTTATAGGACAGTAAACTTGTACTTCTATATTTGGGCCTCCTGCTGCATTGAGGGATGGGAAGCATGGCTGCCTTTAGAGCAGCACAGGCAGGGAGCTCCTCTGGCAGGTACTTCTCCATCCCACCAAAGCACACAAAAATATATGAAAAGATAAAGTAGCAAGGCTACTCTGGGTAATCCCATCAGTGAAAGAAAAAAAAAAAAAAACCAACAAGAAAACCAACCACAAAAAAACATTTTTTGAAAAGACCATCAATTAAGCCTCATAAACAGCTTGAGGGAGGGGATTCTGCCCCTCTGCCCCTCTGCTGAGACCCCACCTGCAGGGCTGCATCCAGCTCTGGGCTCAGCACAGCAAGGACAGGGACCTGCTGGAGCCAGCCCAGAGGAGGCACCGAGGGGAGCAGAGGGATGGAGCAGCTCTGCTGGGAGGAAAGGCTGGGAGAGCTGGGATTGTTCAGCCTGGAACAGAGAAGGGTCTGGGGTGACCAAATTGTGGCTTTTCAGTACCTGAAGGGAGCCCACAGAAAGATGGAGAGAGACAATTCACAGAGCATGGAGTGACAGGACAAGGGTGAATGGCTTCACATCAACAGAGAGTAAATTTAGATTAGAGATTAGGAAAAAATTCTTTACTGTGTGAGCGGTGAGGCACTGCCACAGGTTGCCCAAAAAGCTGTGGCTGCCCCATCCCTGGAAATATTCAAGGCCAGCTTGGATGGATCCCTTGAGCAACCAGGTCAAGTGGAAGCCATCCCTGCCCACAGCAGAGGGGCTGGAATAAGATGATCTTTAAAGTCTCTTCCAATCCAAACCATTCTGGAATTCTGTGATCTGCTTCTTACAGATACTTCAATCAAAGCACTCGTACTCCATGCTACTGCTCAAAACATAATTTTCAGTAAAATTATGGTCAATTAATATAATTTCCTAATAACACCTTCATTCAGCAGCTCCCTTTTCACACTAGAACTTTTAGATGTGCGTTCTCTTATGTGTCTATTCCCTATTGGCATTTATTTGATGTCAGGTTCTTTATCAACCAGGTTAAATTTTAGAATTCACAACTGGATTTTCTCCATTTGAAAGTCACACAGAACCAAGTTTAATATTTGACAGTGTCCCTGAGGCTGGGGGATGTTTCTGTCTTTTCCCTGAAATGATATCACTAACAAAATCACCAAATAAAAGATGCTATTTAATTGTAGTCAGATTAGGTGAGAAATGGTAGAAGAATAACATGTAGGGAAGCTGTTTTCCTACCACTGCAGATGCTTCCTAGATAAAAAAAACAAGGACCTTTCCAAGTTATCTGAATTATTGTTGGAAGTGACTGATGTCTCACAGTTGTAATTACAAGTTTAAACAACTAATTCAACTAAACAACTATTTCCTGACCTATATGAGGATGAGAAAGTAAAAATGTTACTCCCTTCCTTGAGAAGATAAACTCTCTCATCAAATGGGTTGACCTCAAAACATATGTGGCTGGTTTGATTTGCTGAATTCAGTCTGAGAAATCAGAAATTGCATTTATTTTGGCTGTCATTACAGAATTCACCTTACTAAATAAAAACATTTAAGAATTATGTAAAGTTCCGTATGTATGGACAGTCATCCAAAACCTGCAAGAATGTTTTACAATCAAACAGGAACTGCATAAATGCAATACAGTGATACTGGTATTTTTTTCAGTCCCTCTCCTGATTATTTTGCTCAGCCACACACATACCCAATTTTAGGTAATTAAAAAAATGTTAACAAAGAATCATCACTGCATAGTCCTAACACTTCTACAGATGCAACTAGTAGCATCCATATGTGGAATCTTGGAACTGATCATTTTAAAAATTTATTATTACTACAGTTTATGATAAAAATCAATGGTAAGTTCTATGATGGTAAGGAAATAGTTGTCATTAAAAAACAAACAAACTGAAACAAAAAAACACTCAACCTATAAGAACAAGTTAATAAAACATCACATTTCAAAAGAAAATTTATTTAACCCTGGGGATTTGAGTGCAATTTAGGTGGAGATTTAATGTTTTTCCTTTTCTATACAGTTGAACCTCATATTTGTGACATACTAAAAAAACTTCTTGCCTGTGCTGAAAAGGCTTCTGTTGACTCTGGAAATATCTTCTAGCTTTATGTCCTATAATCTATCCAGATACAAAACTGTCATACTTTTACTCTCAGACCTTTTTCCATTATTTCCTCTTTGACTATTTTTCCATTATTGTGACTGATCGAATATTAAAACATTTTGAGTACACTGAAGAAAGATCTTATTCAAATATTGAACTGACCACTGCTCATTTCCAAACTAGGAATGGGTATACGGATATTTTTCTGCCTCAAACTGATCATGCAAACAAGCTAAATGACTTCCTGCCATTGGAAAAAATAAGAATTCTTCTTTCTCTGCATGTAGTTAAAATTTACAGAGAGCTGGAACTCAGAAATTTAGCTTTTTTGCTGAGTGAACAAGAGTATAACTACCTCAATTTGATCACAGATGTATAAAGCAGCACATGCTTAACTTACTGGATGGAGGTATGATCATATGATGAAAGAAGTGCTTGTAAACATCACAGTATGTGCATACAATAATCTTCCCAGTATCACACTTTTAAATTACTCATGTTGGAATAAAGAATCCAAAAATCAAATTATTTCATTTCTAAAACCTCCATATCACTGCAATGTAGAACTCCTGTATGTACCTTAAAAAGACCAAAAAAACCCCAAACAAAACCCTCCAAATCTACAATCCATACCCCACAAGACTACACAGAATTTCAGTTAGTGATAAAATGGTGCACACTGAGCTTCAGCTTTAATTTTAAGCCATTCTTAGTTTTACAACATCACAAATATGACTGTAATTGGTACACAGAAGCAAAACAGGAACAAATTCAAACAGCAGCTTCACATATGTAAGCAATACAGAGAGGATTTCAAAATGAATAGAAAACACAAACATGAGTCTTAGGTATTCAGAGTAATCCCCAAACTATCCATTTATATTGAGAATTTTCACGTCACTGACTTTTGTTAAAAAAGCAACAGCTTCTAACTTTTCCAGAAGTGCATAGTGGCTTAGGCAGTCGAAATTTCAGTCATATTAAGGGTACATATTTACTTCTCTAAAATAAAGCAGCTGCTAAATTTCAAAATTGGACATAGTCTTAATTCTGACCAAAAAAGAAAATGCATCTTTTTAAGAATATAACATTAGAAACAAAACCCCTAGGGCTTCACACTAAGAGTGGTATCACTACAGGGAGTAAAGAAAACTTTACTTCAACTCAAAGCACCCAAGTGCCAGCACTATATAGAGACAACATGAAATACAGTTGGATAAACTCCAAGATTGAGAACCACCAGAAAAGCAATTGAGTGTATAAGAGTTCATCTGTCTTTCTGACATAGTATGGATTCTGTCCCCCCAGATGAAAATGTCCTGCAACCTCAGCAGTAAACCAGCAGTCCTAATTTTACTCTGTCAGTAAACAAATGGAAATGTAAAATTTTAACTGATTGTCTTGTTTTGACTCAGGGAAAAATAGGAAAAATGCAATATATTTTTAAATTTCGACTATGTATAATCATAATTATACTAAAAACATTACATTTATCCATAAAGATTTTACTCACTAAGAAATTATTAAACACTGGAATATATACAAAGGCTGCCAGACAGGATATGTCACAGTAACAAATATAAAAGAAAAAAAAAAAAAAAAAAAAAAGAAGAATTGTCTTCTTGCTATCTTCCATCCAGTCCATGTCTCATAGAACACATTTAGTAAGGTATCTCACAGAAATGTGCATGCTTTGAGAGTTTGGAGTTCATAGAATCATAAATGGTCTGGATTGGAAAGAACCTCAAAGATCATTTGGTTCCAACCTCTCACCATGGGCAGGGCCATCTTGCATCAGACCAGTTGCTCCAAGCTCCATCCAACCTGGCCTTGAGTACTGCTAAGGATGAGACATTCACAGCTTCTCTGGGAAGATTGTCCCAGCGCCTCACCACCTTCATAATATAGATTTTTTTAATTAAATATCTAATCTAAACCTACTTTCTCTCAGTTTTAAGCCATTCCGCCTTGTCCTATCACTACATTCCCTCGTAAATTGTCTGTCTCATTTTTCTTGTAGGCTGGCTTCAGGTACTGGAATGCTGTAATTAGGTCAACCTTCTCTTCTCCAGGCTGAACAATACCAATCCTCTCAGCCTTTCTGCATAGCAGACGTGCTCTGTCCCTCTGATCACCTTTTGCCTCCTCTGGACTCTCTCCAGAACTCCATGTCCTTCCTGTGCTGGGACCCCAGGGCTGGAGGCAGCTCTGCAGGTGGGGTCTCACCAGAGCGGGGCAGAGGGGCAGAATCCCCTCCCTCCCTTGCTCTGCATGCAGCCAAGGACACACTTGGCTGTCTGGGCTGGGAGTGCCCATGGGTGGCTCATGTCCAGCCTCTCACTCACCTGCATCCTGCTACACCCTGGCCACTTAAATCCAGGGCTGAACTAAAGTTCTTCTGCTCTGGATGGAAAGGTGAAAATCCCAACCAGATGTTCTCGAGAGGTAAAAATCACACAAAAGATTACTAGCAAATCATAGAAAATTAAGGAAGAATTAAGGCAAAAGAGTTATCACAGCATAAACTTATCCCATTGAACATGGAAAACCTTTAAATCCATTTGGTGCTATGTTCTGTGAGAAGAGTAAAGAAGAAGAAGAATGGGAGAAAAACAGAAAGATAGGAAGTGTGTAGAAAAACAGACATAACTACCAAATCCAGGGTTCTGGTGATGAAAAGCTCCAAGATGAAAGTAAGGTTAAAGAGCATCCTTGCCTCATGGTCAGCCTTCTTAAAGACCCTTCTCCTAGGTGGGTGTGCTAATTTTGCATGAAAAGTTACTTGAGAGGAAGAGCACAGGCAGACACACAGGGGTTGTTTTTTCCATGAGAACTTCTTTTGTAAGTTCCTGGGACTAACTGGAAAGCTGATTCAATAATTGACAGCTTGGGAAACTAACAAAAAAGTTCTAATGCTCGAATAAACCTGCAGATCTCCTGACCTCCCTTGAATAAGACAAATAAAGCAGGAAGTATATTAAAGTCAGACAAGTAAGAGCCAAGTTTCCAGGTAGGAAAAAATTAAAG
>JAOTQP010000001.1:102045426-102057381 GCA_026413545.1 Cichladusa arquata
GGATATGTCACAGTAACAAATATAAAAGAAAAAAAAAAAAAAAAAAAAAAGAGTTGGTTCCTGCACCTATATTTTGTATGTTTCCTTTGCTAGCACCAGTCTATGAATCAGCCTTAATTACTTAATTAGAACTAATTTCTTAAATATCAACAGGGATGTAGTAATATCTTACAACTCCTAAACCAAAAGATAGACCACCCTAACATATCTTGAACAAAATTTGATTATACAGCTCTTTTTGCAGGTAGCAGCAAGTGCATAGGTGAATATATATCACTTTATAAACACTCAGCTGTTTCGATTCTTTGAATTTTTTCAATATTGAAATGAATGGCAATATGGAGAAACAAAGTTTCATGTCACATCACAGGAAATGTATTAAATGCCATTCCAAATAGACCTCTACAATGAGTATTCATATGTTCACAGCCTACTTAGAACATGTAAATAAATGTTTTTAGGGCTTAAAAGTGAGTTTATACAATAAGTTTAATTACCAACTCAGTAGAATGCAAATTCCCTGTACAGGAGAAGCAAGAAGATGACTTTGAGCAATACAGTTGTTTGATTATACTTTTTGTTCTTACCATAAAAAATTTATTGCTTTCAGAGACCTGCCCCTTTTTCCCAGATTAGTTCAGATTAAAATAGTTGAAAGAGAAAAAAGAAAAAAAAAAATAAGGTACTTCAAGAACAAATCAGTATAAACAGATATTAAAAAAGCCACTTTGACTCTAAACAGTAACAAAATTGCTAAGAAAAGAGCACAGAGTTCAGTGCAATTTATAGCAGATATTAGACTCAAGAGAGAAGAAGTGGCCAAAAGGATTAAAGTACACAGCTGCTGAAGCATTACATAACAAAATTCCCAAGTGGGCTCAAGAAGGGTCATTTTTTTTTCCTTTTCATGTTTCATAAGTACTTTACAGGCTCTCAAATGCTCACTATTTGAAGTATTTGCATCTATGGTAAAGAAAGGACTTTAAATACTCTTTGTTCAACATTTCAGATGTTGCAACAACTGATAAAATGCACGTCTGGTCAATTTTTAAGAAGGAATAAGCTATAAGTACTAGAGAATATGTATTTATTTGCTACCTTTTTCTTTCTTTCTTTCTTTTTTTTTTTTTTTTTTTTTTGAGTACTAATCTAATAATTACTTGCCTTACATTACCAAAAACTTCAAATATCTCACTGAGTCTATTATTGAGTCTACTTTGACGACTGCCCTTTCAAAAACTCCTTGGTTTTCTATCTTCAACAGCAGCAAAATTAAATCCAAAGAAGTCTTGGTATCTCTCAGTACTGTGAATTCACACACACAAACATTTCAAACACCAAAACATTTGTGCTTGCTATAGACACTGAAGGCATGCAATGCCATCTAAACGGCACCATTTGTGTCTGGTTAAAGAAATGCCAATGGGGATAAAATTTCTGAGAGCACAGTTCTTATCAGACAGAGGCTTGACACCCTGTTTTCCCCAACAAGAATTTCACACTTCCCTTGTCCTGGGTCCTTATTCCTGCAAATGCACAAGAGAGAAGGCAGCTTCATTGGCCTGCGTCCCAAGGTGAGGGACAAGAGCAAGGAGCAATGGGAGGAGCTTTCTCAGCTTTCCCAGAAGGACAACAAAAATCACCAAACCTACAAAAGGCATAATCTTCTGAGAGAAAATCAGCAACTTGTGGTCTGAATCTCTGAAGTAGTATGGAAACATCTTAGTACCTGGTTTGGACTCGAAATTTCCACCTAGAGTTCTGTAATGCAAATTAGACCTTTCCCCAAACCTTCAATGTTTCTCATTTTATCAATATTATAAGACTGCAATTTTTTTAAATTATAAAAAAATATCACTACTATAGCTTTTTGCAATGAGTAAAACAGGAAATTCTTCACTGCCTAAATATTACTTTCTTTAATGATAGTTTCTTTCATATTTGTTACCCTACAGTTTATACAACCTGATCTCATCAGAGCTGGTCAGTTCAACAGCTGCAGGGTGAAATATGCTAAAAAATAAACCAAGAATGAAGATTAAATTAGCATCCAATCTCTTTCTTATGTGAATTTCATCTTTATAGCTCTTAAGTAATAACCAGAAATTTGTTATTAAATTCAGAAACATATTTTCAGCCTTGAAACTCCTTGATGGATAGAAGAAAAATGGAACCCTTTTTCCAAACAAAAGCTAAATATACAAAGAAAAAAAACCAACATAATAGCAACTTAGCCTCAGCCAATTTTATTAGATTAATGCAGTATAACAAATCAATTTAATATTTCCATATTTATGGCTTATAAGAGAGATTGGTAGTTCAGCTATGTAAATATAATTTGCTTGATTGGGATTCTTTGCCCTTCCCCTTTCTTCCCTGAATTCCTATTTTATGCACCTCACACAACAGAAAACCGGGGTGAGCACAACCTTTTTAAGACTTTGAAGAATTTTAAGACTCAATGAACAGAAGTGATGCAATAATTTCTGATGTCCCTTGTTTTTTTTTCCATTTAGTACCTATAGATAACAATTTCTGTGGCCCATTAAGCCTAAGAGGACTTCAGCAAAGGTAAATTCTGCAGTCTCACCTGGAAGGATTATATGAGCAGAATTTTATCTATTAAAAAGACATCACATACAGACAAGCACATATCAAGTAAAGATCTGAGAACAGAGCATGGATTTTGCCACAAAGATACAAACTTCCTTTAATTCGGTGTCTGCCTATTCTTCGCTTTTTAATTTTCCTCTTCAAAAACTCAGCCAAAGAAAAAGAGCAACCAAAACCAAACTAGTTTTAAGCTTTTCCATAGAAGGTTCTCAAGCTTTAAGTTTTTTCTAGCTGTGTTTAAATCACTAAAGAACTCATCATAAGCCACTATATGCTGTAAATAGTTATACCAAAATAATTACACTGTTCAACAAAGTAACATGGTAAATTTAAGCTCAACAATAAAAAGGCCATCTTTTCAAAGAAACCCAGGGACCTATTTAAAAAAAAAAGACACATACATTTTAAAAATTGGGGTACTCAATTCAAAGTTTGTTAATACGACAGAGGTCAAATGACACTATATATAAACAAATATATTTATAAGCTTTAAATCAAAACTACATGACTTATTACAAGTTGTCAGGTGTTAATTGGCTCCTATTGAACTATTTTAACATGATTACTTAATCTTTAGTTAGAGAAAAAGAAATCAAAATAAATCTTTTTATGATCATTGTAGTTTCAGGCTATAGTAACTCAACCCATGTTTGCTATTTTTTTTTACCCCAAATCTAAATATTTTCCACAGGAAAGAAAACCAAACATGACCACTGCCTTAAAAATCTCCCCTGATGTTAAAAGCATTTTTCATACAAGATTTAAGCTGGTCAAATCACCTTACACCATCCAGGCATGCTGTAGCTTCCTTACATTGGACAATTTTTTGACCTTATTTGCAAAACATAAAAGACCACTCAGCTGTGGACAAACAAGTAATTATGCTTTTCTGCAAAAATCTTAAATCATACGTAGTATTTTTCCATATTCCAAATCATGTGGAATTGCTTGCAGGGTACTTCATATGTAAACCTTGTTTGGACAACTGTGACATTAAAAACTATTTTTATGAACTTACCTCAAGGCTTTTCATAAGATACTGTTGATACTGTGCTTATTGTTCTGAAACTGTTTCCTTTCTTCACTGGGGAAAACTGGCAATTCAGCACTTCAGCAAAGAGCATTTCTTTGCAACAGACTACAAAAACATCCTCCAAGGAAACATATTATGCAAATGCTGCACAGCCTAATCCATATTTTATAACTACAAGAAAAAGCAGAATAGATATGCTAAACACTCTTGAATGTTGGCATTCCCCATCAAAATACCTGCATTGTTCTTCTTAAGGGATGCAATGCAGACATTAATACAATTGTGCCAACAGAACTCATGGCAATCAACTTGCATTTTGAAGGCATGGGATACTTATCAGTCAGAGATCCAATTACATACGAGACACCACATTCAGCTATAAGATATTTCATGCATATTTACAGGGTTTCTTAAGCAATAAATGACTCATCTGATTTAACTAGCTTTGATGTTATGTTTCTGTTAAATTAAAAAATGCTGCAGTTCAGCTTGTTACTCCCTTGCTAGTTATGACATGCTGCCACCAGGTGGAGATAATTTAATAAGAAACCTGTTCATGTACAGAGACAGGGGGAGGAACTTCATAATATAAAATTGTTACTGTAGATTAATCAATCAAGAAAAAGCAGAAAAAGCAAATTTCCAAATTAAGTACTGAACTGGGACATATACTTCGTATCTACCACTAACATTAACATATAGAGAGGCCAAAACTTGATAAAAAATATTCTGACAAATCCTCAGAGATCTGATCCTTAAAAATTCAGAAACTCATACAGAAATTCATTAAAAAGGTTCAGCAGCAGTTATCCAACCAGAGAACCAGTTCAAATACAATCTTGCAACCTTACACTCTTTCACCAGTGTGTGTACGTTAATAACTTCAAAAACAAAGAAAAGACAAAGTAATTTGAGGCAATTGGGTCAGGAGATCAGTTACATAGAACTGCTGTTTCTTGAATACACCCAACAGATACCAGACAAATGGATGTTTTAAGCGATAGCAGTAAAAAATGTGATTGCCAAAGACAATGCACGGCTTCTCTCTTCACAGAGACAGATTATGGGAACAGCACATTATTTCCTTTTGGATCTGTCATGCCACTTGCACTGTGTTTCTTCACAATGCAATATGTACTGTAAGGGAAATACAAACAGCTTTACAAAGCAGTTGTAAGCAAATACAATATTTAGACGCTGTAGTAGAGTCATCCTGCTCTGTTCATGTTCTACACTAGCAGTGCAATCCACTCATAACTGCTACCCTGCTTTATCTAGCAGGAAGAATAAGCATTCTTTCACCCTTAAATCCTTGCTGGATGCCGATAATGGAGAAAAGAAGGCTGAGAACAAGGCAGGCACTGTATCATCCCTCATTTCACCCTCAGGCCATCTCCAGCCAAAACCACAGTTCCTAAACCAAGTCTTCCATGTAAACTTCACTCAGTTCCAAGGGCAGGCACCAGGAGACTTGTAGTGAGGAAGATTACGTGAAGCCAGGTTGGTGGGTAAGTTCATAATTGGCTTCATGGCAAAACAAAATCACAAGAACCAAACCTCCAATTTAGCTTTACTACAAATTGCATCTCAAAGCAATCAAACCATCTCATGGAGATGGTTTCCCCTGGGAAAAAGGCCTGTTAATTTAATGTATCTGTCTGTGGACCTACATATTTTTTCACATATTTAGTATTACACAAGACCTGAAGTAGATCTAGATCAACAGATCTAGAATGTCCTTCCCTATTCTTCACAAAACTTTTGATTTGGTTTAGTTCTTCAGTACTTAAAAAATTAATAATGTTATCTTCATATGTAATTGCCTTAGAAACCCCTGCCTTAAATTCTTTTACTTTCTCATAGTATGTACGCAAAAGCATACATACTTTTCTTTTGTTTTTGATTTAATTCGTGGCATAGAATTTCCTCTCTAGTTGGAGAGCAAAGTATAAAATATATTGATATCATGAGAGATAAGTCTTTTTAATTATACTTCATTACTTTTTTTAAAACATAGAATTACGACACTGCAAACAAAGAAAAAACACAGCTCAAGTACTTTAAGTTGATTTATTTATTTATCTCTCGCACAAGATATATATTTGTCATAAAATAAAGAATAAAGTAGCAAAGTGAAAATTGTTCCAGAGATGTTTTTAAAAGCAATGCTTTATTTTCTAAATCACAAGTCTTTCACTGAATTATGTTTAGCCAAACCTATTTAGGGAATACAGGTGGAAATCCTGTGGTTAGTGTTTTGCAAAAAGCTAAAGATGGTATTATAATATGGAATCATTTATGAGATGTATTATCTAAGGACATGTTAAATTGGAGTTATGATGCCATTTAATGATTTAATGTGAGACTGGAAAAGCATTTGAACATGGACCAGAAATAGAAACCAGGTGTCTCCAAAAACTCCAGAACAATCAGGCTGCATTATATAGTAGAATAATATGTGTAGGGAGTTGCAAGAGCAGTTACATGGAAACAGGAAGAAATTAGCATCCTCTAAACCTGTGTGAGCTTGTGTACTTCAAGTGTCACCCATGTCTTCTGATGGAATACAAGGATCAAAGGTCTATGATCAAAGAAAACACATTCAATCAATTATTCAGTGGTAAACAGGATTTAACAAATTTGGAAATAAACTACTGGAAAACATTGTCGTCCACAAATAAATTATGCACTTTAACATATACATGAATATTTTGATATACTTCGGAATCATATTAACTGAACATTAGCAGTGTTATAAATTTCTTTCCTACATTGATTACACTGATATTCATCAGATATATCCAATTGGAAAAATGTGACCAATAATTCATGATTTTTTTTATGGTAAAACTTAAAACCTAAATGACAGAGTGATATAATTTTAAACTAAGGCCTAAGCAACTTCAATTTACATGGCAGAGTATTTACAAATAAAAGACAAAAGTGTCTGTTAAGTTACAAACTTTGTAAGTCTATCCTGCCAAGGATACTACTGTTTCATAAGAGAGGAAATGAAACATTCCACACTCTTTCCATTTGTCCTTTCTTTTCAAGGAATGTGTGGAACTAGACTTAGACATGTTGAATGTAAGCTATTTGCTGGCACTATGATTCTCTGTTTTTTCTTAGGCCAAGTTGCTTCTACAGCACTGATTGAAACCATAAATAGAGTACATTTAGGAGAACATTTGCCTCTCTTATGGGTATCCAGCCTTTTTTGCTGTCTAGAAAGGCCAGAAAAAAAAAGCTACATTGAAGAAATGAATGATATAACCATAGGAAAAAGGCAGAAATTCATCTTATCATTAATTATTTAAAGATATACAAAAGTCACAAGTAAAATTCTTCTCTTCAAGATGAGTCACTGTTTAAGATCTCCTCTGCAGAGAGTACAAATACTGATTATTTCATGTTTCCAGTAACAATTTGGCAAAACTTACTTGGCTATGACTTGTCTAAGTACCAGATTTTTCTTTAAACTTATCCAGAATTGTCTGTGTCAGTTCCATAAAAAAGTTATGCTTCTGTTTTTCTAATGGTCATAATTTCTATTTTCTTCTACTGTTTGAGAATTGCTACTTATTTTCTGAATTCAAAGCATTAAGAAACCATTTGTTTTGCTGTAAAAGAGCAAATATGACTCTACAGTCATATTTCAAAGCACTTGTGAAATGCTACCTATTTTTCCATGTCAAATTTTGGACTTAATTACCACAAATCCATAATGAGAACACGAAATAAGTGAAAATTGAGATGACTCTCATTGCACGATAAATCCTTGCACAGATTTTACAAACCTGAAATTCTAGAAAATTTCCTGAGCAATGCTAATATTTAGAATGGATTATTTTAAGTATTAAATAGTTAATTTCAATGTACTTAATTTACCAAATACAGACTTAAAGAAGAAATTTCAAGGCTTAATTCCAAAAATTACCCCAAAAGTGCTGTTTGCCTGTTTTGTTTTTATTAAGTTAAAGATCCTAGCATCCTGTAGGCACAGCATTACAACATCAACCTCAGATCAATGTACCCCATTAAAATCACTTAATTTTATACAAATTTTGAAGGATATTCCAGTTTTCTTCACTGCTATGGACAGAATAATTACATTTTCAGACTAAAGATGTTTAGTCAGCTCAAACTCATTTTTTTCTACACCAAGTATATAACTGAACTAAAGAATAATTCTCTTTCCATTTACGACTCTTGAATTGTTAAAGACTCCAAATATATCCCTCTCCACTCTGGAGTAAACAAACCCATTTGCTCAAATGTCCTGATACCCTTTCTTATCTTGCATAATACTTATTCCTAAAAATGAATTTAAAACAATATAAAAAGAAGATATTTCATTGAAATACGGGAAAATGGTGCAACTAAACAAAATTACTTATATTTTTCAGACATATGAGACTATAGGTTATATTTACACATACAGCCTTGTACACTACTTGTGCAAGAGCAGCAAACCCATACTGGCCAGGCATCTTTTACTTTTTACACAAAAAAGAATTTGCCAGTGAATCTTCAGTTTCATTTAAGATCATGAGATGGAAATTACTCTCTCATTAATTTTGGCTTCCACTTGCAATTCAAAAATCTTCCTATCATTACCCCTTGCCAACAGTTTTTTTTTTTTTGCCCTTTTTAATACATCCTTCCCCTCCTTACAGAATCTTGCCATTATGATAATGAATTTAAAAGATCTTGGATTCAAGAATGCATAGGATGAACCCAGAATGTGTTCTATCATCACCAGCAAGAAGAGTTACTAAAAGTAACAGTAGGAAATTATGGTGGGAGTGGTTGAGATTTCAGAAAGAGCTGTGAGTGTATAACTTGAGTTGAAGATGGTTTGCATACCAAATGGGAATTACTAGATGATTTTTTTTTTTATTTAGGCATCTGAAATTGGCGTTTTTTTCCTAAGGCTTACAGGTCTCCTACCAGAAGAGAGAAGAGAAAGGAGGGGGTGGAGGGAGAGAGACAGAGTACCACTCCTGCTTTCTACCGCGCACACTAAGTTAAGGATAGGATTTGACAAACAAATCCTGCTAGTGAGTCACAACCACTGTTGTATAGATACAGACAATCATGCATTACAAAGATAAAACATTCTGACTCGTGCATAGGGGGAAGCACTGCCTGAAGTCCTTTGAAATAAAACAGCCCTCCTGTGTAAGAAGAAAACTATGGGAATGGGTGTGGGGGTGGCACAGAGCAGGAGGAAGGAGTGCTGAGGGTCTGGGATTCAGAATCTGCACGTTATGTCCTCTGCACAGGCTGCATCACTGGCAGTGTGTTGAGAGGTAACATTTCACTCCACAAATACATATGGAAAGTAATTTCTAGCTATGCAAACACCATCTCCCTCCCTACTTCACTCTCTTAACATACACAACTTACTTTACAGAATTGATTTTAAAAAATGATAGACTCTTCCACACCTTTTCTTATTTTTAAAAATGCACCTAGCAGTCTAGCTTGCTGCCAATCACTTACTCAAACCACTTGTTCAGTATGACCCCAATCTGTGTTTTCCAGAGGGTGGTTTTGTTTGGCTGTGTTTTTATAGATGTATAACAGTATAGATTTCCTCCTGTTGGTAAGTTACTGACATGTCATTGCATGGCTTCCTCTTCTCTGTTCTGCCTAATAGGACATTCAAACCTTTCACTTGCTGCAATCTAAAAATAATAGTGCTCAAATGAACTAGTAAAAGGAAATAATTTTGCATCTCAGCAAAGCTTTATCACCTACCACCACTGTAAGAAAAAAACTGAATCTGCCCTCTTATGCAAGAAATTGACTATGACACTTGTTACAACCACCCTTTTTGTCTTCATTTACTACCAATATCTTCAAGCTGATCTCAACAAGACAGAATACACAAAAACACACCTTTAAGAGAAAATGAAAGAAAAAAAAAAAAGTCATAGCTATACTAAAATTGCTGCTTGAATAGTAAATCGTTTCTGCTGGGATAACTGATTTAAAATTTGGGAAAGAAGAGGTGTACATGAAGCCTAAAGAACTAATTAAAGATATAGCAAACCATTCCCATTTCACCTGCAGAGGAAAATTTACCAAAAAAACAATAAACATGAATATTACATTATCGTAATTTTGTGCTAACAGCCTGTAAACTTAAGAAATCCTAAACATTAATAATTAGAACATGCATGTCTCTGAGGAGGAAGAATATTATTATCGCACTCTTCTAAACTGATTTTGCACTTTATTTTAGATAATCCCCATACTCTCAGGTTCTCTGAAAAAGTTTCTTCGGTTTTTTTTTTCCTTTCTTGTGAAATCTTTTTTCTGACTAGTATCTCAAATATTATTCTAACAGTTCAAGAGAGAATTCTTATAAGATTTTTTTGGAGGGAGGTGGGGGGAGAGGGAAGAAGGAAAAGGGGTTTTGGTGTTTTGCTTTACACACTAGTGAAGCAGAAGCTCAGATATTGAAGATATAACCCTTTATTGATAATTACCTATAACTGACCATAATTTTGTCAGATAACTCCATTATCCAGTTATCTGGCATATTTTGACTTTAAGAATCAGCTAAGTATTTTAGCTACCTAAAAATCCCTCCTAGAACTGGTTCTTAATTTTCTTCTTTTTTCCCCCCACTGGTTTTAAGAGCTTGAGGATTTTAGATACAAAACGTACAGTACTTCCCTTTCATTTGAGGCTGTTTCTGCCTTTTAAACTAGCTGTTAACTAGTCAAGAAACAATGAACTGTATTTGTTACAGCTGACACATTCAGAAGTTAATCGCTGACACAGATTGGGCAGCTATCCCAGTACAGGAAAAAAAGAATGTATGGATTCAAGCTACTTTGCATTCTGGTCAGAAACTCGCACCAGCAACATGAGAACGAACTCTGCACTCAAAAAGGTCTGTCTTTCAGAAGGCTGCATTAAAGACTGGAGATTAAATAAAACATCTTGTTTACTAAAGTGACAGAATTGCTCTGTAAAAATCAACAACCAAGATTAAAAAAATCAAGGGACATATTACATGCAACAAACTAACCTCTAATAAAATTATAACTGGCTTCTCAAAGAGCCTATTGAAACACGAGAACAACCCCCACATTTTCATTAAAGTAATAAAAGGGATATGTTTTACTAAGATACTCACATAATTTTCAAGAAGTATTTAAATGCTAATTAAAGAGAAACTGAAAAATATTTATTAAAGATCCAACTGAATAGAGAAATTTAAACTATTCTGTACACACATACAGAAGTCCTTGTATTTCTGAGCAAGTTGCACTGCCATTCTGATTAGTTACTCCAGTGATACATGTTATCAATTTTAATCATAATTTATCTTGTTTGTGTTAGTGCAAATTATACTTTTGTTCATCTGAGTAATCCCTACAGAAAGGCAGAAAGGGGTCTTATTTTAACTCTGCAGAAGCCAGGAGGGGAGCAGTGCATCTCAGACCTCTGCAGAAGCGGTTCAGGGGCACGTGTGTGTGCTCTCATGCCATCACCACGGCTGCAAGCAAGGAAGCTGCCCAAAACATCCCTTTCAGTAAGTGAATGTACACTGAACAGCATCCAAGCACCAGAATAGTTACATAGAAATTTTGTTATTGACTTTGAAGAAACAACTATATATCCATTTCAAAGGCACATCGTCATTTTTCCAAGTCGTCTGGGGAAGAAGTGCAAAGATGAATATTCATAGATCAGCAGAAGGAAGAGGCAATTGATTTTACAAATTTATGAAATATGATTGGCTTCAGATTTAAAATATGCATTTTCAACAGCCCTTATATAGAGGTTTAAAGCCTTTACTGGTATGTTTTGTCCCCAGGTCTCTATGTTGCCAATGGTTAAAACACAAATTCTGCTGTAGTGAAATACGTCAATACATGAATTACATCAGTTACTTGTACAAAAGTACAGCTGCATTCTTGGTACCTCTCTTCTCTTTACAATCCCCTTCTTGTTCTTCCACTGTTCTTTTCCAAGTCTTTTAGACCTAACTCTAAATAAATTATGCTGCTGTTTATACAGCCAATCCAATTTGCAGCAATAGATAACCTCTTGTGTGTACAAACAGTGAAACAGACATAAATTTTGCCCCTCTAATTACTCTGTTCTCTCAGTTGCTTTAAGGGATCAGGGAACATGCATTCCAATCTACATTCCAGAGCCCTCCCCATTTCTACTGTGGGATTAAAGAAACTACACGGGGTTGCACCAGCATAAACTACTCGCTCAAAACACCTGCCTGAGTAACAGTATTGCTTTTTTAGAACTTTATCACATGATCATATACATAG
>JAOTQP010000001.1:102057418-102068151 GCA_026413545.1 Cichladusa arquata
ATTAATTTTGCATTAGTATTTCAATGTGTTTGTGGATCAACGCCAAGTCATCTGTGTTTAAATGGAAACAAAACTCAGGAAGACAAAAACAGGTCCACCAAAAAGGTCACTCCCAAAAGATACAAAACCACAACTACAGGTATCCAGCCTGGCAATTTTAGCAAAAGGAGTTTGCAGGAAAGAAAAAAAAGCTTCATCAGGCTCTGAACATACCAATACTGGCAACATCTTTCTCACCCAATTTCATGCACCTGAAGCATTACTAGTCCAGCATTCCCAACCAGCTTAGAACACCAAAACAGCCTGGTTGGCCATGGAAGTAAAACGGTTTGTTTATTCTATTTAATTCTTCAAAGAGATATGTGCAGACACCTCTTATTTCAAAACCACAGAAAAGTAATTTCTGAAGCACTGCCAATAGTGAAAGGTGAACATAAACATTAAAATACATGTCTTACAGGTTATTTTCACCCACAGTAGGGTGTTTATTTGGCTTTGTGCTGGGTTTTTTTGTTTGTTTGTCTGTATTCCTCTCCCTTACCCCTGCCAACGTCTTTTCCCACCAAAAAGCACATTTCCCTTTTGATTCCCTGACTTCTTAAAGAACCACCGAGCATTCCTCTCACTAATCTGCAGATTTAAATAAAGATTCCTGAAGGATACTCCTTAGGATACTCAGGATCCTAACACAATGCCAAATCAAGCCCACCAAACATTCCAGCCTCAGCTTAGGCCTATTTAACCCAGAGTTCTTGGAATCAACATGCACAGCACCAAAGAACAACAGTAAAACCAATTTACAATCAGCATCTATTTTCATGTCAGTTTGCACTCTACCACATCATAAAATAAAAGCAGGGTGACTGTTAAAGCATTGAAATGAAATCAAAATAGCTGGTTCAATTCTGGATTCATGATAGACTCTGACTTTTCTCAAGTTTCTTTAAGATTCATTTCACATCAATTAAGGAAGAAAAAACCATAGGGGTATGACTTCACTTATATTTTAATTCTTACACAGAGGTATTTCTAGAACAATTAAACTCAGATGGTCAATATTATTTTTTTTTATATAAAATGTTTACTATGAAAAGTAGCTTTTGCTTTACGGTGAAGGTCTTTTTTTTTTTTTCCCCCAACAGCTGCTTAGAAAAGCTTATGTTCTCATTTCTGCTGTTTTAGTAATTCTTTGTCACGTGCAGCTATTTTTAGGATCAAATTTCAGAAAAACATCAGGTAACAGAATTTTAAGAGCAGGGATTTTCTTCCAGTCTTTTGAGTGCTATGTGCAACTTTGTGTGATGCATTCATTAGGAAAAAAATATCCATGGAAAGGGTTGTCAAGCACTGAAACAGACTTCCCAGGAAAGTGGTGGAGTCACCATCTCTGGAAGCATTCCCAAAAATGGGTGACTATGGCAGAGGACACTGTTTCGTGGTGAATGTGGTGGTTATTCTGGATTGATGGTTGATAGTCCTTGACAACCTTAACAATCCTATGATTCTATAAAAACACCTCTGGACTATGAAAACAGAACATTTTATTTTAGCAGCCCTATCCTTTTTTAAAAAAACAGTAAAAAACAACGTGGAAAAAAAAAAAAAACAACAAAAACAAGCACCCAAACAAACAAAACAAAAAAATAAACAGAAACCCCCACCACTGACCAAGAAACATCTCTTGTTGGAGGAGAACAGGTTCAGGGTTCCTCCTTCCCTACTGCTTGAATTTCCCCTCTCCCTCTGTTACAACACTTTTTTGGATCAAACATCCATAAAAGTGATTAGATAATTCAGTCATTTTCATAGGTAAAAACTGACTATCACTGCAGAAATTTTTCTATAGGATTTTCTACAGAAAGACAGATAGGGATGCTACTTATTTAATACCTGTAGGTCACAGGAAATAGAGTTGTTTTACTTTTGAAGATAAATGTTTTGGCTGCAGTGCTACCTTGCATTGACTTACATGTCTAAAGACTAAGAGTATCTAAAAACCTTTGAGAACACACCTCAGTGAGCTTTACAGTCTGGAAAATAGTCACAAACATATTTAAGTTGCAACAAAGCAATAGCAACATTCACTAATCACACTAAAAAAGAGTAACATTTCTTTAGAATAGCTTTTATAATATTCACATGATGACAAAGTCTTCCTTTTAATTTTCTGGTATACTCACTGGCTGCAGTCATCTGTATTGTTTTAAAATGAGCATAGAGCAACAGAAATCAGAACTCCATCTAACAGCAGAAGGGCTTTTCCCTTGCAAAGGACAGTTTCTGGGTTTGCTTAGCTGTGCTTGTTTGGTTTCTTCCTAAATTGTATAATATGTAATTAAAAATGCAAAATATATTATTCACAGAGAAGTCTATTTCTTTTCATCACTATTTTTACTATTTATTTAGTAGTTTCCCCAGCCATATTTGCTCTTTTATGCAGCAGATAAAGTGTTCATTCATGTACATAGGACCACCAAAAAAAAAGAAAAAAGTGTCAGTGTGGCACAAAGAGCTGCACAGAATGAAATGGGTAATTTCTGAGATTTTAGAACATATAAGAATCTTTTGATTTAAACTAATGTTTGCAAATGATAAAAAAAACTTGAATATAAGATCAAAATTATTTTTTACATTAGCAGCACATACAAAAACTGTGCACTCAGAACTGTATCATGCACTCACAGAATTGAAAATCACTATCATGACAATAAAAAGAATTCTATAAATTTTCTTCCAAGAGTGGTAAAATCAGAGTAACTCTACCACAAGTTTAGGAGAACTTTATAGAAAACACCACCTCTGAGAGAGTTCTCAAACCCAGCAACATAAATTTTATACATACACAGGATGTATAATCCAAAGACAGAATTCTAATCCATGGAAAAGCAATGTGCAGGTGCTGGAAAGGATTATTTTGACTAAATGCTAGAAGCTGTTGAGCCCAATGTGTGGAATTGCCATAAACTGGCACAAGTCCGTGGAACATCTGAACGCTCAGACAGTGGCACTTACAAACCTGAAGGCATGACCTGAATACTGAACGTCTAAAGAGCAATTTTGACCAGTGTCACAAAGCCACAGACCAAAACAAACAAGTAAATCAAAGCTCTCAAAAACTCAAGAAAAACCAAGCGATGAATTTAGTGATGAATTTGCATACTGAATGATAAACTGTTTAACACAGTTATAGCCTGGGCTGCAGCAGTGACCGCGATGATTAATTGCGATTTTTGCATATGTTCCCAGAGGGAGATAATGCAACAAGTAGTTTGCGATATTTACAATGTATCTTGGTATTTGTTTTTAAAAAGCACAGAGAAAAACACTGTTTTCATCTCTTGCACTTTACCTCTTGAATAGAATTTGGCACACCAGAACACCCCTTTAGTTTCCAGTTATTCTGTGCTCTTGGATCAGCCCCACACTTTTTCAGCACTACTTATAAAAATGCCCACTATTTAAATATACATGAAGTTAGAGCTTGATTTTTCTATTCTTCACTGAAACAAAATTCCCACATACTTATATGGAATTTATACAACTCCTGAAAGCTTCAATCAGGCCCTGAAAAGTGCAATCAGTACAACCCCTGAAACACTCGACTTCAGTGGGAGTTCCGTGGCTACAGGGTGTGCACAGTTCTATTAGCAGAATTCATCTCACATATATCCATTTTCCTAAAATAAAAGAAAATAGAAGTCTGGAGATGTGGCATTCATATTATACTACAGAAAGTCTCCACTGGGAGAAGTCAGCATAAGCTTTTGTTTGATTCAGATTTTGGGTATTGCTCCCCAACAGAGAAAGCACAGGAGTATATGAACTGCTGAATTATTTACTACAGACAGAAATGCCCAGCTGGATATAATTCATCCTGAATTCTAAGATGAATAAGACAATATTTAAAACATTAGAATTCAGGAGCAAAAAACCAAACAGAAAGCAGCAAGACCAAAGATTCTATTGCAAAACAGAGATTCCTTATACCAGATCATTCAGGTGATTCACAAAAAACACATTTAGATGTTGTGCAATGTTGTCTTTGCAATTCCCTATTATTGCTAAAATAAAATTTTTAAAAAATCAAATAAATGCAAAGAATTTAAGGCTGCACTATGTAAGAACTGGTACAGACTCACTTTAAGTGCTGTATGTAGTTTTGGCTACCTCAATATAGGAATTGTATTATATTAGACAACATCCAATAGAGAGCAATAAGGATAGTGAAGGTTTGGAAGGGAAGCTGTATAAGGAGTGGCTGAGGTCACTTGGTCTGTTCAGCCTGGAGAAGAGGAGACTGAGGGAAGACTTCACTGCAGTTACAACTTCCTCGTGAGGGGCAGAGGAGGGGCAGGCACTGATCTCTGCTCTGTGGTGACAGCGACAGAACCTCAGGGAATGGCTGGAGCTGTGTCAGGGGATGTTTAGGTTGGATATCAGGCAAAGGTTCTTCACCCAGAGGGTGGTTGGACACTGGAACAGGCTCCCTAGGGAAGTGGCCACAGCACCAAACCTGACAGAGCTCAAGGAGCATTTGGACAGTGCTCTGTGGCACATGGTGGGATTCCTGGGGTGTCCTGCACAGGACCACGAGTTGGAAACCATGATCCCAGTGAGTCCCTTCTAACTCAGGACATTCTAGCATTCTGAACCAACTTAAGACTAACAATACTTCTTCCCTCCTCTTTGTGTGCTTGAGTCACTGCTTTTTTGGTCAGAAATTAATTTTCATTCTGAAGGGTTGGTTTTAGTTTGTTTGTTTTGTTTTTGTTTTTTTGATTTTTTTTTCAATCAGTCTATATCCATTCACTCATGTATCAAGCTTTCATTTAAAGTACCTCTGCTCTTTCCATATGCTCATCCCTAGGAATCAACTTTCTAGCAATCAAATCTCTCTCAGCATTTATTTCTCCAGGATTACTGCTAGACCAGTTTTAGCCCTCACCTCCTTGTAAGGCACAACTTGCAATACTGATTGTAGTACAAAAGAAATACTTAAAACAAGGAAGCTTTTTTACAATTGGCCTGATGCAGATCAGCTTAAAATTCAAGTAACTCACATTACCATTGGTTAAATTGAAATAACTATTACCAAAAGAGTAGGAAAATAAAATGCTTTAAAAAAATTAGGGAACTGGCTACCAAGAAATTTAAAAAAAAAAAAAAAAAAAAGAGTAATTTACTGGAAAGCCCATGAATGTAACATGTAGTTCTGAGTCCATCACATAAGAGATGGGCAGCTTCTCTGTTATGTGCAATTATGTATGCCACAGAAGAGTCAAGTAAGGAACTGGTACAGTTCCACTACTTACAACACCACAAGTAAAGGACTGAACATTATTTTTTCAGAGTTCTTTTTCTCTTGTGTAAGTTGTTGACACACTGTACCAAGCAGATCAAAGGACTGGCAGATTTAAGAACAAATTCAAGCAACAAAGATCTGCCAAGATCATTAAGGAATATCACATAGATATAACCTGACATATCCCTGAACATTGTAGGTGCACTGACAGAATCACACTCTTCCTGTTCTGTACTTACCTGTTCTTTTATGACTCCTGCTTTGAGTCTCTGTTGAGGTCACTGGAGTATATCAATCTTTTCCTGATTCAGTAAGTGTATTAGTTTATGAGAATGGTATGTTCAAGAACTTCTTAAAAAAAATGCTGTATTATGATACTCCAGATAACTGATCTCCAGTACATTTAATATAGCCTCATTTGCTATCCTCTTCCTCATAAATTAACTACACTGGATCTATAGTTTATTTTGCTTTGACTAATTAAAATAACACTGCCATAATATTATGACAATACCATTGCACTTTGATAACATATTTTCTGTTACAATAAAAAAATCCTTTTATCGTCAGTTAAATAAACTATTTATAATAAGAGGCCATTCCCTCCTATTTATATCTATCTGTATCACATCTTTATGTGTTTCTGGTTTTAAATATTGTATTATTTTAACCATGGACCTGAGTTCATGCAAGCCAAATTCAGCTGCAATACAAAGGTCTACAAAGTTAATGGGTTTGAAATTACTTGCAGCTTGACTGAATCTAGTACAACATCTTTTAGTAGCAAGAAAATTGCTGCAAATAAGTGTTTTTAATCTGAATTCATACTATGCTCCAAATATCACTTCTTGGGCAAAGTGGTCAGGACTTCCTATGTGATTTCCAAGCAAGAATCTTGGATCATAGCTGGTATTGTTCCTTAGACTACAACTGCAATGCAAACAGTTTAGTATTAACTGATGGGAAACATCATCTTGAAAAGAAATGTTTCATTTGTATCCTTATAAGTCATTCATATGCTACGGCTCTGCCTATTGCTGAATTATGAGGTAATGCATCAACTTTTGTCAGCTGTTTAGCAATACTACTCAGGTAATTAGAACATTAAATGAAAACCAGTGCAGCCTTCTAAAGTCACAATATTAATTTTGTAAGGAGGAAAAATTTAACTCAGAAAAATGAAAATGAGCCACTTTTATTTCCCTCTCTTTTTTTTTTTACTGAGAGCCACTACATCTTAAATGAACATAAATTAACATATCAAAGATCTATGCTTTTTATGTAAAGCTAGTTCTTGAAGGAACTTGTATAGTTAAGAGGAAATTTATTTCAGTAATGATAGGCAAGACTACTAAAGAGGCTGACAAAACCTCAATAGTACTACATGCTGCTTCCCAATTTTATCTGGATGTTATCCATCCAGAAACTGGATATTTCAGACAAGATTATGCTTGGGCCATGGAAAGTGGTAACAAATTACACCTTTGGTTAGTAGATCTCCAGGCTTGCCAAATAGGTTTCTGAAAGACTTGTTTTCTTCATCCTATTTGCAATGATCTTTATGCATCATATTAAAGAGCAGGTGAAACCAAACAACTGCATTTTTTCTTTTCCAGAAGAGGCAGGAAGCAGGTAAAATACTTCAGCAGGTGTTTGGCTGCAACTTTTTAGCATTGTTCTTAAAGGAGATTTACTGTCTCCTTTCTTCCCAGATTAACCTACTTGAGACAGCAAAATAAATGCTTCTAAAGAATAGGTCCTTATCTCTGGTGCAAACACAAACAACTCAATGGACATTCTCCTATGAGTAGAATTAGTAGAGTTTGGCTACAGTCATAGAATGGCTCAGATTGGAAGTGGTTTTAAAGATCGTCTCATTCCAACCCCACTGACACGGGCAGGGACACTTCCCACTAGACCAGGTTGCTCGGAGCTCCACCCAGCCTGGACTTGAACAATCCTAAGGACGAAGCATCCACAACTTCTGTGTGGATCCTGTTCCAGTGCCTCCCAAATCCCAATATCTAAGTACTAAGCCATAAATATCTCATTCTGCAGTAGATCATTAGATTGTAGTTCAGGCGATTACTCCCATGCACTCATTAATAATCCAGTTGTTAATGCAGAAACGCAAAGAGAGAAATGTTCTGTCAATCATGATTTCCTCAATCATAACACTGGCACAAATGGACAGTGTTGCCTATCTCATGCTATTTCAAAAATAAAAGCTGGTTACCTCCTGCCATTTCAAGAGACGCTTTCACATACTCCAGTGAACCCACTTAGAATCAATGGATTCCTGCTAAGAATGGATCCACTCAAATGCAGGACACTCCAAGGCTTGTCAGTCTCGTGAAGGATTTCTAACAGTGTCGGTGCCTGTGTTCTTTGTGTCCTTTCCACACAACTTTTATTAACACTTACATGGATTTCTTTTCCCGTACACAAGGATTTTAATATTGCAAGATGTCACTACAAAGAGCTGGAACCAGATAAATGACTCTCCCTGTTTTCCTTCTTTTTATTTAATAAATTAAAAGGCAGATTCTCTGCTCATCCACAGGAAAAAAAAAAAAAAAAACCAAACCAACAGAAAATGTCTTCTCCAATTAATGATATCATCAGTCAACATATAACAAATAATGCAAAAATTCAGTCATGCAACAAAATAAGAACCTTGGTACCCTTATTTTTGAAGGCACCCCATTAAAGATTCTGTGGCATAGCACAAGGCATCTGAAGAGTATCTTGCTTTCTTAAATAGTTTCCTGATATCCTTTAAAAACATACAAATCCATTCAAACACAGTTTTAAGAGGAACTGAGCTACAAAACCAGTAAAAATATTTTGTTAAAGAATGCAGAATTACATCACTGAAGCTGGACATCCTCAAAATCTTGAGGTAATAGCAAGTAGTGCTCTGAATGCCCTATTTAATACTAAAAATTATTCTGAGTTTTAAACTAGTTACCAGAAATTGAATATCTAGTCAAATACCTTAACTAAGAAGCAGTTAAATACACCAAGGGGCAAACCACAGCACTAGGTCAAAATTAGGTCATGATGAATTGCTTAGGTCAAAATAAAAACTGGTGTTAATATGTAAGTCACCGTAGGCCTGGATCTAGTCCATAAGACTCCAACAAGCCTCCAGATTTGAACACCTCAGGTTATCAGTAAGTTCTTCCTCCAGTCTCTCCTATTTCTGAATTTTAAGAGACATTGAAAATGAGATTCAAATGACCTGTAGAACTTCAGGATACACTTCATCAGTTATACTGCCCTTATTTCTTACGGCAAATGTGTATGCTAAAAAAAACAAACAAAAAAACCCCAAAAAACCACAATAAAATGCTCCACCAAAAACAAAAAACAAACAAACAAAACAACACCAAGCAAACAAATAAACATCTGGCATGAATTAGTTGATATAAATTGTTTAAAATCTGAATACGAGCCATTATCCAGACTCTACCTGGAGAAGTTCATATCCTACTCTTTCAATAATAGATTTTCAACGCACAGACACAAGTTACAGTGAAGTTAGAACATGTGCTTCCCCAAATGTCATATTAACTTGACTCAATTGTACTGGACTCAAATGGCATGTGCTGAATGTAACTCTGGGATTACTGGAGTAAATTGAAGGAAAATCAGTAAGTAAACATGAACCACTTGCAAAAGGTGTCTCAAAGAAAAGGTCAGTGAAAGGGCAAACAAATACTGCATTTGTTCTCAAAATATTTGTTGAAGAAGATGGCCATGAAAGGCAAATAACACATATATTAATCTTAACAATCCAGCAGCATTTTCATAGATAAAAATATTGAGTTGTTTAGATAAGTGTGTTGTGCTGTAAAAGTCCAAATGATGCTATTCAACCTCTTAGACAAGACTTTAAAGCTTTATGTCCATTACTTTATCCTTTATATGTTTCATGATTTAGAGCTACTGCAAATGATAAAAGTATCTCTAATTCTATTTGTATGGGAGTGCATGAAATAAAGCTCTCTACATATTTCTCATCTACCTATTTTTAAGCTGATGTTTCAGAATTCCTCATCAGTTCAGGTTTATTTTCAGGTAGATATTTTGATTCTCATTTTACCTGAAGAGGAGGACGTAGCCTAAAACAGAAAAATCAAATATTTTGTCAGATTTTTGTTTGCTTTAGAAGGGTGAAAACAAGAAGGAAAGATAACAGCTGTATTTTAATCTTAATGCAGTTGTACAAATCAGCTGGTAGTAGAAAACAATGTCTGGTTAAAATCTCCGTATCTGCTTCAGATTTCAGTGTACAATCAGAATAAAACAGTAGTTCCACTTAATCCAGTAAGCAAAATCACTGATTTCAAAAAATTCCAAATGTCATGGGTCCACTACTCAAAAAGCAGCAGGGTTCTAGACTAGTGGAGAATAAGATACACATGCTGGCATCTTCCTAGGGGGATGTTCCTCATTAACAAGCAGTCCCTTTAAAGCACTTGTAAAGAGAAACTCTTCAGGAAAAACAAGAAACTTCGTATCAAAGCAGTGAAAAGAAGAAACTTGAAGCACAATGTACTCACTCCTATGAATCTCCTGTACCAGCATGAAATAGACTAAATTCTACAACCAAAACATTTTTTACTGCAACTTCAAAAAATTGCTAACCTAAAGAAAAGTGTACTATGCAGAGTGGTAAAACAAATAGGATTTTACAATCTGGGAATATGCCCATTTCATCCACTTCAAGTCAGTGTCCTCAGACACTGGTAAAAACCAACTTCTTTATAACTACATATCTTAAAAGGCAGATTTACAGAGTGCAGTATGCTCTTTTTTGGTTTGTGGTATGGTGGGGAGTCTGTGTGTGTGTTTTGTTTCATTTTCTTTTGATTTTTATTAAAGCAAAGCTAATTCAAGCTGGATAAATTGTCTGGACAGCTTTGAAAGGTTAAGAAAAAAATCCTTTTGTTTTAGCATAATAACACTGCCAGTTAAACTCCTCCCTTGTGATGAAATTAGGAGAGGGAATATTTGGCCCTGGTAGATAATTATGACATTCATAAGCTCTTAACATAAGGGGCTGGGGGAGGGGATGGCTGTCTGCTACTTGTTCTCAAACTGCTCTGATTTTCTGGAACAGAACAAATACAGCACAGTTCCCTCTCTCTCCAATCTTAAACACCAGCACTTCTCAAAGAAAAGGCTTCAGTCATTCTTCATAAAATCTACTGCAGCTATATCCTTCAAAATAGAAATCCTGAACCTAGGACTTTCAACACTTCCAAACCAAATGATCCAAATGTAGTTACTGACTTTTTCTTAGCCATCCAAACTGTCTAAAAAGTCATAATCATTTAATACTCACATAATAATGCTTTTCTTAAAAACAACCCGGAAAAGTAACCCTCACAAGCACCACAAACTTGATTTGATAATGTAATTT
>JAOTQP010000001.1:102068902-102120200 GCA_026413545.1 Cichladusa arquata
GCAACCTAAGCATGCTGGTACTTTACAGAATTTCACTTCTGGTCATGGGAGATGAAGGGAGCATGAGAACAGAGCACCATTTACTATGCCCTACTGTGGATTGAGGCCACACATTTCTGCTATTTCTACACTCAGTTAAAAAAACTACTCTTCCTCTGCCAATGCAAGTCCCTTCCTTTATTAAAAGGAGTAAAATGAAGCTGTTTCTTTAAATTGAGGGAAATAACTTACTATCAATATTAGGTTTATTTAGCTTTCCTCCTCTTCTTTCCATCCTCCTCTCATATGTATCCTATAATTTTTATAACTCGGCTTAATAGTATCTGTAATTTCACTCCATTATTTATCTCCTGACATTTGTGATAGTACGATACCTAAACTATACAATCCTCCTACGCCGCAGAAATCACACTTCACAAAGTCGCTTTCTACCCTTCCTCCGTCGGAGGAGGCGCATTCCACATCTCGACGCACATTATTACACCCAGGTAGATCAATGCAAAGCCTGAAGGAAGATTTCCCGTTCTCCTCCTCCTCTGCCATCCCAGAGCCGGCTGCAGCGAAAAGCCTCCGGAGCGCTCCCGAATCGCTGCTCCTCGGGAGACCGAGGCGGCAAAAGCAGGGAAGCTTCTGCTATAGAAACTGAGAGCACCTCTTTGCTAATTGTCGCCGAAAGAAAACGCTGGATGACGAGAGCTTTAGCCACAGATGCATGGAAGGAGACCTTGGCAGCTGCGGTTCTTGGTACCTCAAGGCATCATGACTGACCCCCTCGTCCCTTTCTTAAGCGCAAGAAATCTCGCTGAACCTGCACAGGGCACCGGGGCTGGCACACTCGGCCCCCACACAGGACACCGAGGGTGGCACATCCAGCCGTGTACAGGACACCGAGGGTGGCACATCCAGCCGTGTACAGGACACCGAGGGTGGCACATCCAGCTCATCCCAGCCTTTCACAGGACACCGGGCCCGGCACACCCGGCCCATCCCAGCCCCTCACAGGACACCGGGCCCGGCACACCCGGCCCTTGCCCGCCCGCAGCTGAGGGGCGAGGCCGCCCCGTCCCGCGCGCTGTCGGCGCCGCCGTGGAGCTCGGCCGCCCCCTGGTGCCCGGCGGCGGCAGCGCGGCCCGGGGCCGGCCCCCGCCGCTGCCGCTGCCACCCCGCTGGGGCGTTTGGGCTGGGTGGGGTTTATTCCTCCCCTAAAGCCTCCCCAGGAAGCGGGGCCGCCGCCCAGCCCCTCAGGTGCGGGGAACGAAGCCTGGCACAGGGCAGGGGGCAGAGGCAGCGGGGGCAGGGCCAGCCCCGCGCGGCTCAGTGCCCCGGCCAGACGCCGGGAACTTGTCCGAACAGTTTCCAAACACCGCGGTGGTTGTCCCTCATCCAGCGGCTCTTCCCGCACAGTCTCTTCCAGGAGCACAAATCCTTAAGTAACCACGCAGGGGAGATCCGCAGACAAACAAATGAATAGCTATATAGATATGTCAACCCCAGAAAACAAACCGAACCCCGCGGCCGCACCACAATCCCCGAGTCCGCGTTTCTCTAAGCGCTATGTGTGTATATAAATAAATAAATAAATAAATATATGTGCACATACATATGCAAAGGACGAAGCGTGCCCGGCTCGCCCCGTCGTTCTGCACACCCCTGCCCCCGCGGTGCAATTCCGCGGCACAAGGAGTAGGCACCAGGCTATTCCCCGGCACAAGGATCAGGCACTGGGCTATTTCGTGGCACGAGGAATCGGCAGCAGGCTATTACCCGGCACAAGGAGTAGGAACCAGGCTATCCCCTGGCACAAGGAGTAGGAACCAGGCTATTCCGCGGCACAAGGAGTAGGAACCAGGCTATTCCCTGGCAAGGAATAGGCACCCGCACGCAGCCCCGCGGCCCCGGCAGCGCCCTCCCCTCCGCGCCTCCTCCGAGCCGGGGCTCGGTGTCCCAGCAGAGCGGGGAAGGGTTTTCCGGAGAGGAGAAACCCCGACAGGCAGACTTCAGGTCAGGTTTCTCATGGATTCTACCGCCAGCACTACTCCCTGCTCCTAAGAACGAAGCTCGCACTGCCTTCCCCGCGGGCAGACGCGGATTTTAAAGACCAGTGCTCTGCAGATTTTGTGTAATCGCTTCATCTCTCTCACATATATATTAGGCGCAAATAAGAAAATAATTTAAAAGGGACAAAACCCTATGCAAAACAGCTAAGTGCACTTAGCACTGTCCAGCTTTCTTTTTTCCCCCTCATAAATGACATCTCTTGAAGACTAAAAAGGAAAAAAAAAAAAAGAAGAAGAAAAAAAAAAAGGTGGGCGATGAAGCAAGTTTTAGGTCCTTCTTAATTTGGTTCCAGGATAATGCATTGCTTTAATTTTTATTTTTTTTTCTCCGTTTCCTTTCCTTTAATTTTATCGAGCGGACAGCATAGGTAATAAAAATATTTAAAATAAAAAAAAAAAAATTAAAAAAAAATTTAAAAAAAAAAAAAAAAGGCAAAAGGCGGCCGCGCTCCTACCTTGCCCGCTACTGAGGAGCAATCCGAGCAGGTAGAGAGGCAGGAGGCTCATGTTCAGGAGCTCTCGCCGGTGGACAGTTCCAAGTTGGAGGATGCTCGGCCAGCCCAGGCAAACCCTGCCGCTGCCGCCGCCGCCGCCCGTGTGCGCGCAGCCCCGCACCCGCGGAGCGCCGCTCGCCGAGTGCCGGCCGCGCCTCCCGCGCCGCGCTATATCGGCGGGGCCGCGCCGCGCGCAGGGGGCGGGCGCTCGGCGGGCCGGCGATCCCTCCGCCGCGCTCGCATCCCGCCACAGCCGCCAGCCCGCAGATTCCTCCGCCGCTCTCAGAGGTGGCGGCAGCACCGGAGCATCCCCTCCTGCATCCCACCCTGCATCCCCTCCTGCATCCCTTCCCTTTATCCCCCGTGCGTCTCTCCCCGCATGCCCGCCCGCGGGGTGAGGCAGCTCCCCCCGCTCGCCTCCCGCTCCCCCCGCTGCTGACGGAGGGGACACTGTCTGAAGCGGAGAGGCGGCGGCTTGGCGGAGAATCCCACCGGGAAGCCCCCGGCATCCCGGGAGAGAGGGGGAGCGGCGTTCCGGCTGCCCGCGGGCGGGGATGCTCCCCGGGCTTGGAGTGGCCCTGGCACGCTCTTTCTTTGCCCCGGGGGCTGCGGGGGCTCGGCGGGTCCCCCGCTCCGCCCGCGGGCCGGGACGCGCCGCTGCGCCCGCGGGAAGCGGCACCGCCGACAGCCGCGCGAACGGGCGCGTCTGTAACTAATCCCGTCGGGTTGGTGTTCATTCAGCTGTCTAGGAATTCACTTGGTTTGGCTTCTGTTATTAGTCAGCGGGGAAACATACCTCTGCTATTCAGGGCTGCGTGAAATAAAACCGATAAAAAATAAATTGCTTACCGTTTGGATGCCTTGGTGCTGTCTGGCTGAGGATCTTGCTTTGTAAGGGAAAAAAACTCTCAACCTGCATAAAGGGGTGGGTTTTTGTTCAGCTTGACTTTGAAGAGGTAATTCTTTTTGAGGGGGTTAATTAAGCTATAGGCTCCCAAGCAGCTTCCATAAATTTGTCACCTTACCACCTGTATGATATATGGAAGGAGATAGAAGTAGATTTATATTAATGTGAAGCGGTGATAGTGGATAATAAAGGATTAATCCAAATTAACACATCCCTAATATTTTTTCCCAACCGTTCTTTTGCCCTTTTCAAGAGGATTTGGGGAGGAGGAAGGAGACAAGAAGTCCCTTTCCAGCAAACTAATATGAACGACATGATCAGTATCTTCAGCTTGGCTCCTGCTACACAGTAGACTACAAAATTCTGAAATACAGGAAGAAGAAATATTTTTCTGGGAAGAGCAAGGTAGAGGATAAAGTCCAAATTCTTTCCCCAGAGGGTGGTTTTGGGACACTATGGAATGTGGACAGAAAATGCTGGTAGAGGGGCATGTGAGGGCTTTGTGCCATTGGCTGGTTGATCTACACCATGTAAATCAGAACCATATCGCTGGGCTCTACACCTCACGGTCCTGCTCTTAAGCTAAAGATTTTGCAATATAGTATAAAAGGAACAGATTCATATATATTTAAGTGGAATTGAACTGATGTTCCTCATACAGTTTTGGAAATCCAAAATATGGCAGCCTCAGCAAAGTCTTACAGGTCAGAATGGAATTTATATTTAGGAGGTGCTCTGTTCATTAATGTCGTGAGAGATGCTTAACTGCAGGAACTTTTGGCAGCGGTCTTTAGTGCAGGTTCAGGAAAGCTCAGCAGAGGAAATTTTTGGTGACATTTTCCCAGGTAAGAGGGTTCCATTAGCCCTAGTAGCCATCTACAGAAATAGACATCATTAATAAATTAATATTGAAAGGTAATGAAAACAATCATTAGATAAAAACCTTAAAAATAAAAATACATCTTGCTTGGCAAAAAGCAAGAAACACTCACTATTAAGTAGGTAGGATGCCAGGTTTATCAAATTTATCTTTAATGTTTTGGAGCATTTTCATCCAGCAGAAATGGAATAATTATAGAAAATAAAAGGAGTTATAATAAATAAAACCAAACAACTTGTGCACATACCTGAACATCTGTTATAGTATACTTTAGTTGAGGGTCAGAAGCACCTTGATCTGCACAGGTTCAAAGAATGAAATCCATGTACACATGCCCCACCACAACACAACACAGAAGAGGTTTCTTACCCACAAGAATGCTGCCATCCCAAGCTTGCTTATTTTAAATTATCAATATAATGAGAATTTCACTAGTGTCAGATCTGAGTGACTATTTCTTGCTCCTTTGAAATGAGGTGAGGATGCTCCTCTTCCAAACAGGATTCTTTGTCCTGAGAGTTCTGCCTAGTTACTTGTCTGCAGCAGTCACCCGAGCACACCATGTAGGCTGTCCACAACATATTGGTACAGTATTTGGAGAAATCTGTTGTCAGTTCAGCTTTCCAAGGAAAAGAGGAGCATGTTTTTCACTGGTCTGAAGCAATGGAGTAAAACAACAAAAGATGAGTATAAATCTCAATCATATTCTTGTAATACCACTGTGAAATACAGAGGCCTCACTGGAGGAAGAGGCAGCAGCAGGTTTGCCCACCAGTAAGCATGTAGCTCAATGTATTCTGTCACATGTCCCACTAAAAGGTATGTTAGGCTATATTTAGGTTCCTCCTCCACTATGGACAGAGAGAGGAGGGGAGGAGAGGACAAAGCATGTGAGTGTGCAGGGTTTCATTCTTTCTGCTGCTTATGGAACAGCTCATTAGTTAGAAAATAAAGATCTGCAAAAAAAGTGTCTCACAGTGAACTACAACAGCAAATCATGCTGAGGTCACGCAAACAGGGATTAGAGACATGCAGAAATACAGCTCAGATTTTCTGCCATCCGAATCTATATGACTCTTGGTGGTCATGACCATACATTAAATGAACCAAAAGATGAGAATTTCAAAGTGCTTGTAAAACATTAATTGGTACCAGTAGCACCAGACCTGTATTATTTCCCGTGCTTTGGCTTATAGCATTATTCCTTAGAGTGTGCTGTTTACTGGGGGAAGGCTGACATGGAGTTTAATGGCTGTGCTTCATCTAGGGCATTAGAAAACACGATTTCTGGATAATATCACATGTACAACAATTATGCTGGCAGAAAACAAACATGTCTTCATGCTATGTAAGTTTTAAAATCAAGAGTAGAAACAAACTACAGTGGGTATTATCCCATGTGAACTGCTAAGAGGAGCAGCATCAAGAAGTATAATGATCATTCTGCTGGGGCAATTATTTCAAAGGCGAGGAAAGTCGACTTCGATAGGTTCTCAATGCAATTAAAATGCAACTCCAGTGACTGGAAAGTCTTGCCAGAAAAATCTCAGGGGAAAAGAAGGGGAAGTATTACCTAATGTTGCATGTTTGATTGGTCCCTTAGATCTTTTGGGGTATCACACTCAGAATCGAAGTGGATATATCTGTATTCTCTGTCTTTCACACAGTAGCCTCCAGCTTTCACAACTGTGCTACATGTGCAGCTTTTCTCCCACAAAGATTTACTAGCTGTGAAGTTTGCAAAAAGACAGCAAGAATTAATTTTCCCCCATGTTGCTTACTTGTTTTGCTCAGTGAGATTATTTATATGGGAGTCTATCCTCCCATATGAATAAAAGCAGCAGAATTAGGCTCTGGCAACAGAAACATTTCAAGCTCTCATCACTACACTTGAGTCAGTTTACAAGAACTGAGGATCTGTAAACTTGCTGTGACTGAACTTGTCAAGAAACATCTCCATGGTGTTTTTACAAGGATTATTTTATTTTTAAGTTGATTGATGATTGCATGTTCAATGCAAATGTAATTAAATATAGAAACTGAAATCTTGGTGATGATTCAATAATGGATATTTATACTGAAATACATGTTCCTCAGTGGACATCCAAGTTGCCAGGAGATCCAGCTGGATTTGCTTACATGTCTTCAAAACTTAAATGTTAAGGGAGCACCTTAAAATTAGCTAAGAATTTTAGGGGACCGTATGGCAATGGCACAGTTACAAAAAAAAAAAAGAAAAAAAAGCACAGAGATCGTATATCTGAAAATAACTGGTGAGGAGTTGTAAGGAAATTGGCACATCTTGTGAGCAATTGTCAAATGTTTTGGGGGGCAGGAAAAAATTGAAAAAAGCAGAAGAGAAAAGACAAAATACCCCTTTTTAGTAGCACAATATGTTGCCCTTGCAAGAAAATGCCTTCTGCCTATAAGATAATTTTCAGAGGTGCTTATGGACCAAATTGCTGATCGTCTCCAAAGTGAGTAATTATCCCAACTAGGATGCTTTCCTATGAAAACTGCAAACACAATTGAAGTGGCACTAAGATAAATTATACAACAGTGAACAGCAGCATTATTGTGGTGAGGAAATGATGCACAATAAACAAAAGAGTTTCATAAATGTTTACATCACATTTATGTTTCAAGTTCTTATAATCTTATACAGATCTTTCATAAAGATCTAACTTTCATAAAGATCTAAAATTACTATCATTTTGGACAAACATTTTATGAGAAAGAGACAAACCCTTTGTTTCCACTCTGTTTCGAGTCACTTTTAAATAAAGAACTCCCCTTTCTGCTAGAGAAACTTAAAACAAACCTGAAATTATTCAGACACTAAGAGATTCACAGATTTTGTGTAGGGAGAATAATTCTCTGTATCATTTCTGGAACTGAATAATGGCAAGGACAAATGTAAAATAAATTTGTCCAGGTTAAGATGGCTGCTTAAGTTTTGGAGATAGCAAGGTTGCTTGAAGTACAGTGTGCTAATTTTGTTACAATATAAAACATTGTGCTGACGAAGAAATCGATACACTGAATTTATATGTCTGAAGGAAGCATCATACACTTCTGTGTCTGGTGCAACAAAAGTAGCATTTGAGACATGAGACAAGTTAACTTCTGTGGACTCTGGAGGCAGATTTCCGTATGTTCCATGTTCCCACATTTCTATATGTGTGACTTTATTCCTTTTCTCAGATCAGTCGCTCAAAAACTATGAACCAGCAACAGTTATTACCCCATCACTATCAGGTACAGATATTTGGGCAGGATTATGGACATGTTTATTATTTTACCTGAGAATGAGACTGCCAGTGCTAAGATGCTCCAGCTGGCTCTAATATAACTGCCTACATATTCAGCAACATGGCAGCTGTGTACTTTTTCTCTTTTATGGGTACTTATGAACAGACTTTTTCATGGTAGCTCCCTTCTTTCATATCAGTTAGGAGTGGTTTATTTCATACAATTTCCAGAGCAAAGATGCTTTCTTTATTTTTTTTTTCACAAGCTGGGAATATTATGAATACTACCAAACAATGTTTCATAAAGTACTACATTTCCTTAACCCATAACAACTTTCACCTTCATGCCTGACAAGTGAAAAAACCTGGTTTTAGTTACTGAAGTCCCACCAGCCATTTGTTGCTATCTCTTCAATGAAAACTATTCATCCATGAACCATATTACCAGATCATGTAAGTAATAATATCTGGTTTAGTGCAACATCAGTTAATTTAATTGAAGGGACTTTCAAGAATATTTTATTACTGAAGCACTGAAGAAGCGACAACAAGATTTTCTGGCCTGAGCCAAGATGTGCAGAAGTTATTTCAGCATGTGTAATAGCAAAGAATGGTTGCTACATGGTGAGAATTTGAAGAGCAGTTGTTTTTAAAGGGGTTGTGTGTGCAAAACACAAACCTTTCTCAGCTGCTGTTCTGTGACTGTGAAACTTGTTCCCTGCACTGCTTTGAATCACGATGAATTTCAGAGACATGCAGAACAAAATTTAAATCACCATTATTGAGCCATCCATGCTTTCATTAAGAGCAAAGACTAAAAACATACAAATTGCAGACCAAGGTAAGGTGACCTATAGAATGTGAAATTAGACATAAGGGGAAAAGTTTATGGATATCTTTGGGCTACAGTTCTATATTGTGTTGTGGGTGGACTAGAAGCCAGAAATGAGCTGGCAAGGTGTGTTTGCAACCCAGAGCCCCCCGAGTGCTGGGCTGCACCCAGAGCCCCGTGGGCAGCAGGGCAGGGAGGGGATTCTGCCCCTCTGCCCCTCTGCTGAGACCCCACCTGCAGGGCTGCATCCAGCTCTGGGCTCAGCACAGCAAGGACAGGGACCTGCTGGAGCCAGCCCAGAGGAGGCACCGAGGGGAGCAGAGGGATGGAGCAGCTCTGCTGGGAGGAAAGGCTGGGAGAGCTGGGATTGTTCAGCCTGGAACAGAGAAGGCTCTGGGGTGACCTAATTGTGGCTTTTCAGTACCTGAAGGGAGCCAACAGGAAAGATGGAGAGAGAGTATTTACAGGTGCCTGGAGTGACAGAACAAGGGGGAATGACTTTAAATTGAAAGAAAGCAGGTTTAGATTACATAGGAGGAAGAAATTCTTGACTGTGAGGGTGGTGAGACCCTGGTACAAGTTGTGGATGTCCCACCCTTGAAGTGTTCAAGGTCAAGTGAGATGGTTCTCTGAGCAACCTGGTCTAGTGGAAGGTGTCCCTGCCCATGGCAGGAGGCTGGAATGAGATGATCTTTAAGGTCTCTTCCAACCCTGGCCATTCTGTGATTCTGTAAAATATGCTGTACATTTTAAGTACTGCCCAGAATTAGAATATCTGGGATTCACAGCTATCTGACTACCAGACATCACTTTTCCCATTTTCATTGGAACTGGTTAATTGCTGGCTTATATGTGATACAAGTGAGCAAAGACTGTCGACAGTCAGAGAAATCCTTATGGAAATGAATAGAATACATCTTTATTTATATACATTAATTAGCTTGAAGAGAAGGCAACACATGATTTTGAGTTTATTCATTTTCCCAAGTGGTAAAAGAACCATCCAATTGCTGACATCTCCATTCTCAAAATGGTCACGGTCAAAGTGTTTAGCTGTGATTTCATGAAGGAGTTCAACCAATAAATAATGATAGAAAATCCAAGAAAACATGGGTTTTAGTGTAAGACTTTTATGAAAGCATGTGATCTAAACCCCATAATTTATACCCACACTTATCTTTTAATTCAATTTCAGACCTACAACTTCAGAAGCTCTTATTCATGAGGAGACATCTGCTGCTTTAATGAGATATTCTGAGCTCTTGACATCTTCAAGCATATTGATGTACAGCAAGTGGTTTCAAAGGTTAACCGTGTTGGTTACACAACATTTTCTTTCATTAGTTTTACATCTGATGAGTTTTGAAAGATTAGAGTGCTCAGTTTAGTTTCTCCACATGCCGCATTTCAAGAATAAACATTCTCTTATATCTTTTCTAAATGAGGTGATCCAAATTTACCAATATCACCTGCTTTTCTTCCTGCTTTTGTAACATGTTTTTTCATTCTCCTTCTATATCTGCTATAAATCTTAGTAAGGTGAGGAATTAAGCATACTACTATACATGAGAATGAACTTCTGATTTATAAGGAATTATTTTTACACCCAGAGGTAATGTTTTTTTTTTAAGAACTGCTATAGGCACATTTCAACTGACTTCAAGCTTAGATTGTAATACCACACATCTTCCATAACTTAAGAAAAAATATAAATTGTCTTTGTGCAAAAATTTAAAACTCACAAGATCCTTAAGTAGAACATGAAATTCCTTTTCATTGCTTGCTTGTTCAGCTTTTCAAAGTAAATAATGAATATTTTCTAATAAATAATTTGAGTTGGGAAATGTCAGAGTGTTAAGAAATTTGTCTTAAAAGGAGGGAAAAAAATATTGTATTTCTAAGCATATCTATGCTATCCAAAGTACATAGATACATAAAATAGGATTTTTTTAGGAGATACATAATTTTTCCAGAGTTTTTCAGCCATTCAAGATTTAGTTTTTTTATTACCCACATTAACAGAGTCTGGTATACCAAGAACAGTAGTTATGGAGCCATAAATCTTGTAGGGCACTAAAATTTTTTTGCTCAAGGAAAAGCTCACTTAAAAGATATCTAATTTAAAACAGGGAAGCAAACAACCAGCGTACTTATATACATTACTCAGAAATGTACTAAAATCTCACTTATCTAAAATAATAATGGTTGTGTTTGCAACACACTTTTGCTTATCCCTTTTTTATTTAAAATTTCTTCTGTGTAGACATAGTTACAGTTAAATAACAAGGAGGGAAAAATGCATTTTGAAAGAGAATTTTTACACCAACTTTTACAGAGGTAAAATTTGAACACATTTTTTAAATTGCATGAAATAATTTATTTAAAATGTTTGTTTGGGACTAGTGGCATTTGGGATACTTACTGCACAAAAAAACCCTTTTCTAGAGATCTCTGTGTAGCAAACTGAAAACTTGAGAAGATCTATCTGGAAAATATATGAAGGCCTAACTTTTCCTGACTTTTATGAGAACAGACCTCAACCTTCTCCTGAAGCAGTTGCAAATGATGTCCTCAAAGACAGATTTTCCAGGTGGTTCAGTTCCTGTTTCCAGGTACATATGATGACCATGCATGTATCCAGGCTCTTTAAACTTGGACAATTCCACAGTGGTAGTTATGCCCCAGAATAGCTGGAAGCACAGTAAATGAGATCAATTCTAAGGCATAATTTCAGGTTCATCCTTCCAGAAATTTCTTTAGACCTAGCATTTAATGATATTTTCAAAATTATCTGTCTCTTACAGCTTTATGAGTAAAACCCTCTGAGTTCTAGATACATCGTTTGAAAACAAAAAAGAACCAAAACAAACAAACAAACAAAAAATTTAAAATCTCACATTTGCCATGGACAAAACATGATGCTGCAAAATATTTACATTACTGCAGAAGAAGTAAGATTATCAGGCAAAACAGGCTAAGATATCTTTTTTTCTGCAACAACTGTTCCAATAACACTGATGAAATCATCAGTTATGCTTTTGACAAGCAAGAGAAATCAGTGTACTGAATGTAGTGCTGTGCTGGCTTGTACTTCATAGGAAAAAGAAAGGGTGGAGGATTGAGAAGGATCAATATCTTTCAGAGGAAGAGTTATAAAGGAAAATATTACAAAAGGGACTAATAAAAATAATATTTTTTTCCTTGAGGATTTTCTGTTGGTTTCTTACATTTTAGAACTCAGCAGAACTTCACCAAAACTGATTTAGGACTGGATTGCTCCCTCTGCTCACAGCACTGTAAGGGATCAAGATGTATTGAGGAGGTTTGGAAACAGAGTAAAATCTCTGTGGCATTGTTCACTTTGGACCTAAGGTACTTACTGAAGTAAAAATGATTTTTTTTTGTTTTGGGAGTATCCATGTTGGTGGAAAACATGGTAAATGAGACACATTTGGAGCACTGGGTTGCCCAGTACAAAAGAAAGAGAGACAGGCTGGGGTAAGACCAACACAGGGCCACAAGGGTAATTAAAGCCTTGGAGCATCTGATATGCAAGAGAAGGATGAGAAAACAGTGAGGATTCAGCCTGGAAAGAGAATGCTCAGGGAAGATTTTATCCATGTGTAAAACTTTTTATGGAGGACAGGAAAGAAGATGAGGCCATAAAACTTCTCAGCACTGTCCAGTAATAGGGCAAGAGACAAAAATAATTATTTTAATCTTACCATAATATTTTCCTTTCTTTCAGCATCCTGGTTGCCTCAAGAACTTTTCCTTCTATTGAGTTCCATGATGCCAGAGATAGCAGTCAGAGAGGGTGTTAAGAGGTGTTCTGGTTTTTCATTTGAGTTAATTGCCAACTAAATTTCTACTTAAAAAAAGAGGAACATGAAAGTATTCTTCCTTTTTTTCTTCCTAATAGCATCCTTGTGAAATTCCAAACAGTCATAAAAAATGATCAGCATGAACTCTTGAATTGCATTTTTTATGCATGATTAATTTAAATAATAATAGTAATTATTAATAAGATCCAGGAAAACATGAAATTATTAAAAAAAAATATATAAAAATAAAGGATTGCTAAAGAAGAACAAATGACTCTTTGATTTAGACAAATCATGCTATGTATTAGAAATGTCACTTAAAAGAAGTCACCCTCAGTTCAGACTGTCTATAGCTCCAGTAGTAAAATAAATCTGTGAGAGCCTTGGGGAAAATTATGAGGCATCAGAACCTCTATACAATAAATTTTGTTTGCTCTTGTGAGATGTCTCTGACCAAAGTAGGACTTCAGCTCACTTTTAGGGGTAGGGTCATCAGCCTTATCTGTGTTTTTTATGTTACTGCACAAAAAATTCTTTTCAGGGTGATTTTTTTATAAGAAGTAATAGACAGTCTCTGGTTTGATCCTTCATATCCATATCTTATTCATTTTCCTTAATTCTATGCATTATTCTTCTGTTTTCTCTCTTTTTTTTTTTTTTTTCTAAAATTTTCTAGTTTTTCTCTTGATATTTTCTTTAATAGTCCCTGTTATAATTCTGTTGCCTTTACATCCTTACATACCCATAAAAATATTATTTACCTACTAGATGTGACTGTGGACTATGTTTGCTCTTTATTTTTATACTACTGCAGATTATATTTTGGATGGATTTTCATGTTAGCTGGGTACTCAGAAGATTTTTCTGCCTCCAGTGCTAACATGGCTACTGAACTGGAGTGCGCTCTCTTAAAAACTTTCTGATGGCCTGAGGATGCAAGCAGCTTGTGCTTATTCTCTGTTACAGCTCGTGGAACTGACATGTGTAGAAGATGTCGTGGTGATGCACAGAACATCTCCAGTTCACATGCTGAAACAGACCTTCAGCACAAGAAAAGACTAAAAAAACGTAATTGGCCGCAATGTTAGCATTTTTCAAGTTGTTTCAGTAAATGTTTCAACTTTACTTGCCAAAGTCTCACTAATATTACATATGACTTCAAGCCAAACTTTCTATTTCTCATGTGACTTTTATTTTTATTGTCTAGAAAATGACAAACTTGACAGTAATATATGGTACAGTGACACTGAACCTTTTCTGAATATCTCATTGCCCTTCCTTTCAGCATTTCTACTTGGGAGTCCTTGAATCATAGAATCACAGAATAGTTGAGGTTGGAAGGGAATGTTAAAGATAATCTCATCTCCACACCCCTGTCCATGAACAGGGACACCACTCACTAGACCTGGTTGCTCAGAGCCCTGTGCAACCTGTGCTGGGACACTTCCAAAGATGAGGCATCCACAGCTTCTCTGGAAAACCTGTTTCAGTGTCTCATTTGACACTTACTGGTATTTTTGAATGTTTAGTCTAAGCCTACTCTATTTAATTTTAAAGCTCCCATTGTTTTGTTTCCAACAATAGTGACTTGATGGAATTATTTTGGACCAGTGTTTTGATTGTTGTCTAAATGGAATTTGAAGATGCAGATCTGGATTTTTCTTTTTGTGATCATATAAAACCTCCTGTAGTTGTTCAATGTGATTTCAAACATTTTCCCTATTCCTAGTGAATAAGATTTGCACAGCTATGAGGATGCTTTTTCTTACATAGCCCTTTATCTGAGAGTTAGGAGAGCAGTCATTCTATCAGGATTCCTCAATCCTTAAGACCCTTTTGAAGACAAAGAGAGACAAATCCAAGCAGATACTTTCCTTTTCTTATCTTTTTACTTTAGTCTTGAAAATAATTTATGTGATCAGCTGAAGTGCGAATTTGTACATATATAGTTTTTTAGCTGTACCACCTTAAATACCAAAATGACAGAATATCAGGATTTGGAAAAAGAAAAACTACTAATCTAGAAAAGAGAGTATTTTCACAAAGACATGAAAGTAAATAGAGAGTCAAGGTATTTATCAAACTAAGGTTTTAGATATGTTCAGAACAGCTGCGATATTTTCACTTAAGGGACTACAATTCAATTAAAGCAAGAATTTCACTTCCCTGTGTATTCTAGCAGTTATACACTGAGAGGCCAATGACTCTTCAATGATATAAATGCTCACTGTCTTAGTGTTTGAGAAGCCTCTGACAGGAGGGGAGATTCACCTCTCCTTGAAGAGTAACAGATGGATGTGCACGTTCATACTTAGGAAGGAGATATCCTTGAACATCTAACCAAGGAAATGAATTTTGCATTTGATTCTAATTGTTGTTGACTGTTTTATGAGTTTTAGTCCTGGAATACAGAATGCCACAGTCTAGATCTTGTTCATCAGGTAATTCCCCTTGCTGTTTTTACTGTTTCTAGCCTGGACAACGGCATTGGGATTTGCTTGAAATGCCATTGCGGATCATGGAAGTCATAAACCAGGTTGCAAGGGACTTCTGGAGGTCATGTTGTCTTCACTATTCTACTTTTAAAAGGATAATTTGAAATTTAAACTAGATTACTCAGAACATTATGAAAGCACCAGAGAGCCTGCCATATTCCTGAGTATCAAATACAAGAAAGTGGTTCAATAAATTTTATTCAGTAGAGAATAAGTAATAGCTTCTCTGTTCTGTATTAGGTGGAAGCATTTTGAAGTTTTTTTTGTTTTTTTTTCCTCATTCTTTTAAAAATTAGTGAATTTAGAAATATCTAAAAGTTGTTTGATGTAAGAATATCAGGATTTTTGCAGCAGAGCAGAATTTTTTTCCTTTAATTCTTCTGTTTATGAACCAATGCCCAACTCAATGGATAAACTGGTCTATGAAAAATTAAAGGTATGTTTGATGATAAAATAGTCCTATCTAAACCAAAGAGCACTATGTTAAGTAGTGATTACCTAATGATTAAGTTATGATTGCTTAGAGGTTACCTGGGGGAGCAATAGTTTGAAAAATAAATGATTAAACACTCCAGAGTTCTGGTCAAAGAAGAAATTTCATTCTTCTGTCTCATTGAGTGCTAGAACAGAGCATTCTCCTGAATTTCAATTATCATATGGTGAAATAATTTATTATAGTCTGTTTCTGCTTTCATATACTGCACAAGAAGGACACTGGACACTATTTCTGATCAACAACAAAGACAAAAGAAATTCACAGGCCATCAGTGCAGTGACATCCACATTCATATCCACAGAGAGGAATCCTTGAGATCCAAATATATCTTGACAGTAGCTTCAACTGGATCAAATTTTACATATTTGAGGTAATGGTATATTATTATCAATCTGTTTCATAATTTTAAGTCTTAAGCTTCATTTCTATCTTCATCTGTAAGTTTCTGATTCTTGCTGCTATTCTAAAACTACTTATTTGTGTTTCATAAAAGTATAGATACATTTTTCATATTCAGTTTTTGGTACCTTTATGAATGAGTTCTTTAATTATATGAAGAACTATCTATCACAGTAAATTACTTTTTCAATTATACCAATAGAGTTTGATTTTTTATTCAAATTGCAACTAAGTCTGAGACTATTATTTAATTCTTCAAAGGAGAAAAACATTTTTGGTAACTGACAAATTAAAGAGGGGGGAAAGTAAAACTATTAGCAAACTTTTACTTGTGATAACTTTGCCCAAAACATTGACTTACAAATGATGTTTCACTGTAAAAGACATAAAATTGAAATAACAACAGTTCATATCAATTAACAATATCCATTAGAAGCTTTACACCTGTAAAATAATTATAATATACACACATTGGCCAGAAAAATTCCTATTGGCCTATGGAAAAGCTGGAACCAACCCTAAATGCTTGTGTCTGACTTGTCAAATGATCCATTAACCAGCTGAGATTTGTGCAAATGGGTGCTTATCTAAGTTCACAGAATATAAATTAATGTAAAGTAAAAAAAAAAAAAAAAAGGTTTGATTTTAAAAATGATACATTTATGCAATGAACAAGTTTAGGAGAATTCTGTTTGGCTGCTGTATTCTGTAATTTGTCCCTCACTACGTTTCTGCTGAAGAATACTCCAATAAAAGTAGTTCTTTTTTGCTTCAACTTCCAGTCTAGAGATTGTAGTTAAATTTGCAAGGATAGTTTTATTCTCTGAAGGGAAAGAAACAAGAAGAAAACATAAAATTTCCCATTAAAACCAAATTCGTCTGTTTGTGCCTGGCCGGCTCATCAGGAACTGCGTGCCCTGTAATTGAAGTTAACTACCCGTACCAGCACATATGTGAGTAACTCTACTGCTCTGCTATATTCCTCTGATCCAGGAGATAAAACAATAAATTTAATCAAATCCCAGATTAGTGGGGGTGAGGAAGAGAAAAAGAAACTGCTTCAAGATGTTTGGTATTAAATGTCCAAATAAGAAAAGCAGAACTCTGACTGCTGGGGTAATTTCCAGGAAGGTTCCCTGGTCAATCACTCCAATGTTGTTTTCCATCACAAATATTTTTATACCTTGTTTTGGGGACACTTTAGGTATCAGTTATAGGAATAATCTGTTGAATTCCTAGAAATATGTGCTGAATGTTTTTTTCTTACAATTATCTTAGGCTTTAACACACAAACAAAGCAGGTGGTTGCCAAAGGCTTGAAAATATTAGAAGTTGCTAAGTGTTCATTGACTGAAAGAGAAACTGCACTCCATGAAGATCAGGTTTTTTAAACTTCTTTATGGTAGTAAAAAACCTAAATGGAAGCTGGTGTCAGAAAAACTGGATAGAGTAGTGAGGGGAAGAAAAGACAACACATTTAGATACTCTTTTGTGTCTATTACAGGACAGAATGATTAATTTTGAGTAAATGTCCTAATTCTCAAAAGGAAGAACATAAATCAGGCATTTTTACTAAAACTGATCTGCCCTCACCAAACATTTTTGATCAAAGATGGATATAGAGAAAATTTGAGGAATTAGGGCCCTCCCGTTTTTTCTTTTTTTTTCTCTTTTTCTTTTTCTTTTTCTTTTTCTTTTTTCTTTTTCTTTTTCTTTTTCCTAATTCAAGAATGGAAAAACCTCATCAAGATCAGTGGCCTTGGGGAATGCCTGCCCTGGTCTGGCAGAGAATCTGATGGCATGAGATTCATGATCAAGAAACAAACTCAGGCAGAGAAAGAGAACTTGAGCTGTTTTCTACAGCAAAGGTTACAATCAGATCTATGCTTAGTGCATAAACTCTATACTCACACTAAAACTTAGCTCTGGATTACATTGGTTAGCTGGGCTTTGATTTATGTTGTCCCTGAAAAGTTGTTAATAGGTTTAGTGAACAAGGGGAAGACTCCAGCATATGGAAGTATTGACTCTTTCAGAATGGACATGATTAAAGATTGGTAAGTTCTTTTATCTTTTATAGTTCTTATTTCTTTTCCTGTTCCATAGGATCTTGAATTTTTCTTTGGTTTTATAGCAGATACTCTTTATTACAATTTACCTTTCAAGCTTAGGGGAATATCGCAAGTTAATATAGATGGGAATATGAGGACTAAGCCTTGCAACTTCTGTTTCTCCCCTTCTTTTTGCAGACTTCACATTCAATTTTTAATGTATTTGCATATGTTTAAGCCTGTGCTATATAAGTATACACCAGTAAAATTTATTATCTGTGTGCAATTCACATCCTCTGTATACATCTACAGCTGGGGATGCCACAATCCTGCATTGAGGTCCCCAGTTCCTATTACTTCAGCTGAATCCAACTATTCAATAGAAATGACTATTCAGTCAGATACACCACTAAAATTAGATATCTCTTCACAAGAGCATTTGCTTCTCCTTTCCTTGTCATCTTTTCAGAAAGTCTTTGTCTGGAAATGAAAGAGCTGAGTTACATTTTGCTGCTCTGATTCATCTTGAGGTAAAGTTATACTTATGTGGGTTTTGATTAGACTCTTAATCCATAGGGATGACAAAATCAAGCCTCTATGATAGTTGCTAATCATAAACACTTTGTGTCAGGGGTTGTTACTTTGTTTGGTCTTTTATGCCATAATATGCCACAGTGAGGCTTTGGCCAGGAGAGCTCACACAAACATTAACATAACTTGTTTTTTTGTCTTTCCTTCACACTTCCTTCTCTAAAGGACACATTTTGATATAAAAAATTGAGAGAGCAGTATTTATTGCAAAAAATGAAGGGCATTATCAAGCAAATAACAACAAAAAAAAATATAACTGAGAAGTGCATTAAAGATTTGTAAATGCAGTACTTCATATTTGCTCCTTGCACTGTTTCTGATGTGGAGACAGACTCTGTTACAGCAGGGAAGTATGGCTCTCCAAAGATATCACTGAATTGGCAGGAAATAGAATCATGTTTCATAATTGGATAGAACAGGCATTGTGAATGCATACTGAGATCTGAAGGATCTTACATATTGAGTAAAATCTCCATTGGTCAATAAGTGACAATAAAAAGAGCAAGGTATAGGTTCAAATTTGCTGTAGATGCCTAAAGGGTCTTTGGGCACAAAAGTCATGTCAGATCACTGCTGCACTTACACTGCTTCTTATAAGACTTGTCCTCCACTTGTTCAGGTGGTCTCTGCTATAATAATTCCTGTATCAAATAATGGCTTACAACAATTTAAAGGTATCTCCATTACAATCTCCACCTCTGGTTCTTTTGAGCTGGGTTAGTGTTTAACATTGCAATGCACTCCTCCCCTTGCTCCCAGCCTGGCTAGCAACAAGGGGTGCCTGCATAAGTGCAATTTCCATAACATGCAACTCAAAACCTGGATTGCAACAATTTTAAATCATTTTCATTACCACCTCCACCCCTGCCCCTTTTGGACCAGACCATAGGTTTCAACATTGGAATGGACTCCTCCCTTTTCCCCCACTTCATCTTGGACTTTTCTGGAGACTGCAGTCCCTTAGGGATGTACTAGCTCCAAGTAGAGCCTTACCTTTGAGCCAGTCTCTCCAGATCTATAGTTCCCCTGCAGAGCTGGAACTGGCACAGACACTTGGAGATACACCTGCTTTATTGTGCTCTTATTCACAACCACAGATGTTCCAGGGTGTCCTGCTCATCCACAGGTCATTGTTCACTTGACTGGAGTTCACACTGGATCTCCAGCCTGGCCAGTGCAGCAGCACAGCAGCTGTGGTGATGCCATGGCCGTGTGCTAGCCGGAGGCATGGCCACTGCTGCTACCAAAATGTTCCCAGAGTGAAATAAGAAGCAGCAGACCACTACAGAAAGCAGCAAAATAAGAGCACAGCCACTAATAAGCACTAGACTGGAATATATAACAAGGTGAGCAAGCCCCATGGCAGGCACAGGAGCCTGTCAATTAAAACCTAAACAACAACAGCTCTGCATTTGATCTGGCACATTTCAAACAAATCTGTTGTTATCTTGAAATCTTTGAGCTCCATGTTGCTTGCCAAAAAAAGGCTGTTTTAACCTCAACCAGCAGCTACACAGTCAACTGTACACCTTCACCCTGGTGGGATGATGGGGCAGAATGTGTAGAGCAAAAGTGAGAAAATTCGTGGGTTGAAAAAAAGGTGGTTTAATAGGGAAAGGAAAGGTCATGCTTACAAGCAAAGCAAAACAAGGAATTCAGTCCCCTCTTCCCAAGGGCAGGCAGGTGTTCAGTCATACCCAGGAGAGCATGCTCCCATTGTACCTAATGGTGACTTGGGAAAATAAATGCCATCTCTCCAAATATTCCCTTCTTCCTCCATCTTTCCCTAAATTAATATGCTGAGTGGGACACCACATGGTCTGGGATATCCCTCTGGTGACTGGGGTCATCTGTCCTGGTTATGTCTCCTCTCAACCTCTAGTGTGCCCCTGGCCTTGACACTGTGCATACACTCCTCAGCTGTAGCTAAACAACCCTGTGCCAACAGTTTTGAGCACAGTCCAAATCATACAAGCTAATTTGGAAAAAAAAAATATCTCTACACCCATCAAAACAAGCTCAAATACATAGCATAAGAAGCACAAAATCACATTACACAACACTGAACATAGCCATTAAAAATTTTGAAACCAAAAGATCTATATATTACTGCAAGGCTAAAACATACATATTAGTGTAAGGTTGTCAATTTAATTAATGTTTTAGTAAGGTGGTCTCTACTCAGAAACCTTTATGTTACAGATAGCATTTTAAGGGGTAACTAGCAGAATGCCAATCTGACAGTGCTGAATATGCCTACAATACAGCCTTGAAATGTAATTGTCATCATAAAATTAAAAATTCCAATGTAACAAACATGCACAGAAGGGAATACTATATCAATTTTTATTTCTAGATTTTGAGTTTTTATTTTATGAAATAAATATATAAACACAACATATACCCAGAAGACTATCTTGTACTAGATGTGCTATTATACTGAGTATGAGGAAGGTCACAATATAAAGAGCTTGAAAGAGCTTTTATGTATGTGTTTTCCTTCTTTTCTGATAGGCTTGCGAGGTTAAATGGCAAAATATATATTAGTCATAGGGACTACTATCAGTGAATGAAGAGAAAATAATAATTATATTCAAGCCTTATTTTTAGGAGAAGTGTGCTGTTGATAAGCAGACCAGTAAAAAATACCAAGAAATCAACCCCCTCCAAAAAACCCCAGGTAACAAAATTACATTTCTTAAAGCTTGACTGAGACTTTGTGTTTTTCTCCAAGACGTGAGTTGGCTTGCTCCAGTGCCTCAGTTTCCTCTAATACAGAAATTACAGGCATTACTTAGAATATATTGAGAACTGTTGTAGAAAAAGTTAATTGAAACTTAGAGCTAGCAGCTTAAAGATTAATAATAGCCAGAGCAGACAAAGCCAGCAGCTTAAACATCAATAGCTAGAGTAGGCAAAGCTCGTAGATTGTGGTATATGAACTGTAACAACAGTTTTCCAACATGCTGAATAACTAACTAGAGAAGCTGACCCGAGGGGATGTGATATTGTATAAGGAGACAACCACTTAGCAACTGCTTAGTAACCAAACAGGAAAAAAATCAAACAGATAAAAAACAAGGGGACCCTGGACCTTACTGTTATTATTGGTACAAAATTTTACATTTGGAGGGGAGAAATCAGATTGTGGGGATATAATTGCTCAGGGATTTTTTTGTATGGAGTCCCCCTTTGGAAGCACCTGTCTCGAGCTGTAGTGCTATTAATGAAAAGAACTTTCATAAAGGAATCTGTCTTTTTGCTTATGCAGAAATGTGGAGACAAACCCTTTTGCAGTGGCTGGCATGTGCAATTTCCATAACAGAGCTTAACTCATTAGTTATTATAAAGCATATAGGTCTTCACATAAAAGGTATTACTGAAGTGCAAGGGTACCATTTTAATATAAAAAGCATAAAGTGTGAAATATAAAGCACAAAACGCTTCAAGCAGAGAAAAGGATGGGGAGTTTATAGAATGAAGCCAAAGGAATGAAAAAATAATTTTAGGGAAATGTGAAGTCAAGAATGAAGTATTATTGCTGCAGAAATATTAAGGAGGAAGGTAGTCTCTTGTAGTGGATAACCCTTTAAGAGACATTAGGGATAATTTATTGGTAGAGGTCCCTGTCACCACAGGCTATTTACATGAACTGTTCCTTGAGCATTCTCAAAGGAGGAAAAAAGGCTGAGGAGAGAACTAACAATACTTACACACTTCAGAACAAGAGCAAAAGCCAGAAGGAACATAGCATTACATGAGGAAAAGAACAGAACAATTTGAAAAAGGAAACATCTACAGGACACTAAAATCAACAGGACCCAGTATAGAACAGCAGAAATCCAGTGCACCAGTTGTGAGCCTTCCTCATATGAAGTAATCACTAGAAGAACCTCAACACACGCCCAAGTCTGGAATTATATAATGAAAGATAATGCTGAGTAAAGAAAAAACACAAAAGAATGAACAACATTGTTTAAGGTTTTTCAGGACGGTTTCATTAAGTACATTGGTGACAAATGGAACAGTTACATATGAGCAAGTGATGCATAGGATTTATCAGAGAAATTTTGGACAGAATGTACAGCCTTCAAAGAAACATTATAAAAATCTCTCTTGGTTACTACTTGACCACCCAGATATGACTTTTATCAAGGCCATCTGTTACTGCAGAGATATATGCAGTTCAGGAGGATAAAGAGCTATCTTGAGGAATAAAGAAAAGTAATGTGATAAGAAACAAGCAAAAATGGATGTATGTGTCACATGAGGTACTGCAAACATCAGCATAGAGAGGGTCCTGCTGTTTTCACTGTGCTTGGCACGAGAAGGATGTTCTATTTAATCACAAAATATTAAAAGGAAGCAAAATGAATAGTGGCGGAAGACAGGAATTAAAAAAGCTTACAAAGCAGTTATACTTAAAATAGCCTGAATAGTTAAACAACTTAAATGCAATTAAAATGCACTTTTAAAAATCTCAGAGCTAGTCAGAAAATGCTATTAAGATACAATTCACCAACAAACATGGAAAGTAAGTATCAAAATAAAATCTTAAATCCAAATTTAAAAAAAAAAAGTCATTTTTCTTTGGGGTTTACTGTGGTTTGGGTATCACACTCTTTTTAACAGTGAGGACAAAGTAATTTCATGCATGATCAAAAGATTAAATCAGAATGTGTAAATAGTAAAAGAAATTATTATATAAAGGTATTTTCTTTCAGGACAAGAAAAGCTGTCTAGTGGAAAATTAATGAGCAAATAATGTAACCATTACAATAAAGATTGCATTTTGGTCCAAAATCCTGTGGACATTTTGCTAATTCAAGACAATTTCAAGTTCAAGTTGACAATTATTGCAGCTTCCTGGTATTTTGCAAAGGTAGAAAGTAAGTCTTCCCTTTATCTGTGATAACAAGGGATTATGGAAAAGTTTTATTTAGTAGTACAGGTGGAAGTAAAAAATTAAGAGCTTGAGAATCTATTCATTTGAAAGTATTTTCCCCTTATCTTCAATAATGTGGGTTTGTAGATATTTCCCTAATTAGATTATTTGCATTTTGCAAATATTACTTAGGTGTAAAGGTGTGCTTCAACACCTCATAAAGTTCCACCACACTGATAAGAAAGGGGAATAGCAAGCAGACATTTTATTTTTTATTTTGTCTTTCTCCTCTATTTTTGGAATCAGACATAATTTTGTCAAGTTCAATCTGCTCAATAAAGAATTATTTTCTTCTAGAAATATATGTAAGTTGGATGCGTATCCAATTCTATGGCACACTTGGGACTTAGTCTTGATTTTGTTTTACTTTAGTTTTTGCCTTAATTTCTGCTTTAATAAGAGACTCTCAGAATATCGTTCTGTTGTAACATTGCTATAGGAAAAAAATGGGTCCTGACCTCTTTCTGCTACTGCTTTTGAAATATTTCTAATAAAACGTGTTAGTGGAGAGCTAGAATGAAAATGGCAAGTAGTTGTGAAGCCACGTTGTTGAAGCCTTATAAAAGTATGGCTAAGACTTAGAAACCAAGGTAGCTTGAACTAAGTATGAAAAAGTAAATTACTTATTGTTTTTGGGTTTTGTGTAAGAGCTAACACCTGAAGTAGCTTTTTACAACACATCCAAGCAAACCATACTTTAAGCAAGTTTGTTAAAATGCTTTGTGCTCCTAACAGAGGGAGCCAGTAGCAACCTGATGTGTTTGGGGACAGGTCTCAACTCAGCCCTGACAGAGCGTGCATCCTGCTGGCTTGGGACTGTGGGAGTGTCTTGGATGGAGTGATGCGCTTCACTGATAAGAGACAAGCAGCAATATGCTTATTGATATAAAACAGTAATTAATCAAAGTTGATGGTAAATGTGACAGGGCTTTAACTAGTTCTTATGACAAGGTACACTTTATTTTCTGCAGAGAAGACAAGGTCAGACAAAACTGTCAAGGAGGGCCTTCTTTTGAGTCACAAGTTTCAGAAAGGACCTCCTTGCATTCTAATCTCCTCAGAGGGGAGTTTAGTTGCAGCTGGATCCAGATTTACCCCCAGACTTGATCAATGGCTTATGCCTAAAACATGCACTATATGTGCACAATGAAGCACTTATATCACTTAGCTAAGATTTCAGAGTTCAGTGTGTTCATTCCCAATTCACTTACTGGATGTCTGATTAGATAAGGAATCTCTAAACCTTCAATAACCTTTGAGCAGCAACCTTTTGAGGTGTCCCTGCTCCAGGGTAGACCTGCTGTGTATCCCATGCAGGATAGCTGAGTGTGCCCTGGGCTCTCCACTGTTTATGGAGTGAGGAAATGGGCTCATGGTCACACCTGCAGTCTGGCTACAGCTGTCAGTGTCTCCCAAACATGACTTGAGTCAGACCTTCACCAGCACTGGGGCGAGGTTTGTGCATGGCTCAAATTAGCCCTTGGCTATTGTATTGTTATGTCTACCCTTAATCCCTAGTTACAATGGCAAGAAAAGGACTCAGCGGAATGGGTCAGGCTCCTGGTGGCAAAGGACATGGAGAAGGCTCTGCCACTCAATAATTTCTTCAGGAATCCCAGGCTCTGAGACTCACAGGAAAGTTTGGAGCAAGGACTGCTTGTTATCTGTGGAGGAGGATGAAATTAGGGACCATTTAGGACTGAACATACTCAAGTCTCTCAAACGTATTGGGATGCACTCACAAGTGCTGAGGGCAATGGCACTGAGGCCACTCACAGTTATCTGTGGAAGACTATGGCGATCCAGGGAAGTCAATGAAGACCAGAAGAAAGAAAATATCACCTCCATCCTCAAGGGCAGGGCCAGGGAACCACAGGCAAATCAACCTCACCTCAGTCCTCAGGAAGAGGATGTAGCAAATAATCCTGGTAACCATTTGTAAACACACAAAGGACAAGAAGGTGACTGGGAGTAGTCAGATTGGATTTATGAAGGGAAAATCATGCATGAAAACCCTGATAGGTTTCTATAATGAGATGATTGGTTTGGTGCATGAAGGGGGAGACGTGAACGTTATTTATCTTCACCTTGGTAAGGCTTTTGATATTGTCTTCCATAATACCCTCACAGGCAAGCTGATGAAGCATGGGCTAGAGAAGTGGACAGCAAGGTGGATTGAAAATTGCCTGTGATAAGCAGTGCAAGGAGAAGCTGGAAGGTGGTCCCTAGTAAAGTACCCAAGGGGCTCAATCCTGTTTAACACCTTTGTTAAACCTTGTTAATGGGAAAGAGTCTGTACTCTGCAGGTTTATATAAAACTGGAAAGAGTGGTAGGTACAACAAAAGGTTGTATTGGAATTCAGAGAGATTTTGACAGGCTGAAGAAATGATCTGATGGGAGCAGCTGGGTCCCCAAAATAATTCTTGACTCTCCATCCCTATGTATTCACAACCTGGCTGGACACAATCCTAGGCAACCTGTTCTGGCTCCCTGCTCTGAACATGGGGTTGAAGCTGCCTTCCTGCCTCACCATTCTGTGATTCTGTATTTAAAATGTTCAATACTGACAGTCATTGTGAAGCCTTTGGAGTTTTAAAGTAGTCGATGTATAATATTCAATATCAAGAGGTATGTTACTCTACACAAAGTTAGAATGAATATAAATTTCCTTAAAATTACATTGTGAAATAAAATAATAAATTAACTCTTGAGGATAAATCTTGTAAATGGGAAAGATTGAGAAATATTTAATGTATTTATTCAAAAAAATACAAATTTAGATAGTTTTTAAAGCTAAAATCACCTTTAATCAATATAAGTATCAAGAGAAGATGAACAATAAATATACAAGCAAACTAAAATGCAAGTTATAAACTAATATCTAAAATGCAGTCAGCTGCACGAAACTGACTTTCCTACAAACCATATGGATTTCAACTCTCATCATATTTTAGCCTAAATTAAAGGTGTCTTGAAGGTAGCATAAATGGTAAAAAAAATGGTATGGGTTTCTTAAAGCAACCCATTTATTCTCTGTCTCTTTCCACACTGAGAAGGCATTGGGAAGATATGAGCAGATATTTCTTTCTAAGGGCCTAAGATGGGAATTTTCTGGGTAATAACGTCTATCTAAATCCATCTCAGATAGATTTCACTTACAATTCTCTCTCTTGGAAGGAACTTTGCTTTCTACCTATTTGTGATTCTTAGGGAAATGATCTGCTAAATTGTAGATTATGATATACTGTGTGCAATTTTGAGGTACTGTGCTGACATCTAACCTAAAAACCTAACTTTTTTTTTTTTAAGACATCAATACCTCTCCTAAAGAAAAACCTTCCCAATCTTCATAAACAGAAAAAAAATCATCTTTTCAAAATCTGAAATTTTCATCTGATTTCAAGAAATGCTGATAAATGAATTAAACAAAACATAAAAAAGTAGATTTTACTTAAGTAATCAGTTCATTTTCTATTATCAGTAGACTGTTTAATTTGTCAGAGAGTGGATGAGTACTTTGAGAAGATAATGTTTACAGGTTTAATAAATTTAAAATTATATAATTAGCCACATTATCACAGTGACCAGAAACACATAAATTACTGAGGAAGAAAGCCTATTAGATTATTTTCCTAGTCACCCTGACAAAGCAGGAGTACTTCCTAGGCTATTGCTCACAACACTTGATTTTTAATGGAGTTTAAAATACATTGTAAAAGGTGAACATATTTCAACCTTTCAGGAAGCTAATGAGTGGAGTTTCACAATCCTACATCTGCAGGAGCCTTTTAGATGTAAGGCCCTGACTCTGCAAATGTTACACACTCAGTCAGTTTTTATGTACCAAGTCATTCACTAATATCAGCTGATGACAATCTGTGCCCACTGGATTAAGTGCTGCACAAAATACGTAAGAAACACTCTTCCCAGATTTTCTGGGGAGCCTTATTTACAGTTCAAACATTGCAATGCAGTTTTGCTATGGTAAACAATAATACATTCATGATCTGAGTAAGGGCAATTTTCAGTCTATCATAAGGGAAACAAGAAAAGAAAAGAAATAAGAAAGGAATGACTCGAATTTTGTAATGAAATTTCGTGAAGTAAATGATGGAGATAATACGCATCTAAGGAGATAGGCAAAATTTTTGTCTCAGCTATATGTTGAATTAAAATAGCCACCAGATGCTTTAGCTGCTGTGTTTAGCCTGAAATCATCACAATTTGTGAACTGACTGGCTGTTCAGGGATCATAGCTGAGCCTGAGGAGAGGTGGTGGGTGTAAGGCATAAGCTGTGACTCTTGATTAACCTTGTAGGGGCAGCATCATGTGAGGTGGAAGTCCAAAGATAGCTCATTCCAAACACAGCTCAGGAAAAAAAAATTGGAATGTGGTTCTCATGGCTACCTAAGAAAATTAGAACTTCGCTATAGTTGCATCATCGACTGTTAGGCACAAATACAACACTAGGCCCAAGAAATTCAGTAAAAGTTACAGGTTTTCAACAAAAAATACTGCAATATCAAATTCTGCTTGTCAAAACTATAGTAAGGAAACACAAATTTCAAGGATAAGGAAGGTCTGAAGGAATTTGGGAATGAAGACAGTTTTTGTTTATTAGTGTTCAAACTCATGTGACTTGTACTAGATAATTTTCTATTTTAGAAAAGCTCATGTGATGTTGGTCAACAGATTATTCTAGGAAAAGGGGTTCAACATATTTCCTCAGTGTTTAGAATTATTCTGATTCTCTTTGTCTTTCTTTTGAGCATGTAATTGAAAAACTATCTCCGTAATTTTACTTTAGGCAAGATGCAACAATCCTATGTTTTTCCAAATACCTGTATTATCCTTCAGCAGTGAAGCCTATCATCTTTCATACCAAGAATAATAAGTAAGCTGTTCTCTTTGCAACAAGTAAGGTAGCACAGAATAACTTTGCAGAGAAAGTTGAATTCAGAGATTTTCAGGTTTGGTTCTTGAGAAGAGATTGCCTATATTGTAGCTGGAGACACCACTGACAGGTCAAACATCTAAAAATAATTTCTATCAATTTTGTTATCAAGTAGTGAAGCTGGAGGAGCTATCCCCTTTGAGTCTCACCTGAATTTGCTCCGCAGAGGCTTTGCATGGTGTGCTCAAGTACATCTGCTAGAAATCACTGGACCAATTAGGCTGGAAAAGACCTCTGAGATGTTCAAGTCCAACCTTTGGCCAAACACCACCTTGCCAACCAGACCAGAGCAAAATGCCATGTCCAGTCATTCTGTGAATACTTCCAGGGATGGTGATTTCACCACCTCCCTGGGCAGTCTGCTCCAACGCCTAACTGCTTGTTAATGGAGGAAATTCTTCCTATGTTCAGCCTGAACCTCTCCTGGTGCACTGGAGGCCATTCCCTCTTGTCTTGCTGCTGGCTGTCTGGGAGAAGAGGTTGGGCTCCCATCTGGCTCCAAACTCCTGTCAGGGATTTGTACAGAGTGATAATGTTCCCCCTGAGCCTCCTTTTCTCCAGGCTGAGCCCCCTCCCACCTCCCTCAGCTGCTCCTCATCAGGCTTGTGCTCCAGACCCTTCCCCAGATCCATTGTCCTTCTCTGGACATGCTCCAGCCCCTCAATGTCCTTCTGGCAGTGAGGGGCCCAGAACTGGACCCAGGATTTGAACTGTGAGCTCACCAGTGCTGGGTACAGGGGGGCAATCACTGCCCTGGTCCTGCTGGCCACACTTACTGTGTACTTGTGGTCCCTACTAACCAAGAAGGTGCTATATAAATTGCAATGTTTCTTTGTTTCACTGATTCTTTCTTGCCAGATGTTTCTAGAGCATCTGTTATTGTGATGCTGAGACAGAGCTGAGCACTCATCACATCCAGGGACACCAGAGTACAAACCTCCCTTTTACCATCTGTTAAAATGCTTTGCTGAATCCACCCATCACATCAATGGAAGCTCTGTGTTAACCAAAGGAAATGAAATGGTAATTTATCAATTCACTGCCAGTATTCACACAGCATGCAGGGCCTGGAATATCCTGTGATCTCACACCTATACTGTAATATTGTATGTTTCAACAATACCTTTCACCAATAGGGATATATTGGATAATTTTATGTAATGACAAAGATATGAATACAAGATAATAGTCCAAATGAAAACATAACACAAAGCTAGCTACATAAGGTTATCTCAGTACTGTAGTGGAAGAAACTTCTCAGTCCCCAGTTCTAGCCAGGAAAATTGAGAGCCTATTGTACCTGCTGTTGTACAGAGTTGCTAAAACTTCTTACAAGATTAACATCAAGTAAAAATAAGTGACAAATGAATAATAAAAAAAAAGGCAAAACTATTGCATAGCCTGGGAAAATAGGATTTAAAATAGTAAGAAGAATGTGCATTTTATGCAATGTAGAATATTAAATATCTTTATGAGTAGATCAGACTGTCCAAGGATATGTAAAAGAAAACTCTAGTATTTGGTTAACATTCAGATTTTGAAACAGAATGAAAGCATGGCAAGGAAATGAAATGTTGACACACTGACTAGACCCTTTACTCATTTAAATACCTATTTATGGATTTCTCCAGCCCTTCCCCCCTGTAAGTCACTCTCTTAGGTTTACATAGGGAACACCCAAAGGCATCATACAAAATCAATACAAGAACAAATACACTTAAATATTCATTAATACAAATGTATAATGCACATGGTCTCCATTTAGTCTGAAAAGCAGGCAGGGATTGCAAGGATTTATTCTTTTTATATTCAAGAAAGTACCAATTTTTCAGTGAAGAGTTCATTAGAAATACATTAGATTAGATGAATACAAAGCTGTAGAAATAACTGCATGCTCTGTAAAAACCTGGCACCATTGTCTCTATGGTGGCAGATGAGTGGGTAGAAAAGAAAGCATACAGCTGATTCATAACCCTCACAGAAGCCTAATGGTTGCACTGGCTATGAAACACCATGATCTCAACTCACTTTCTGTGAGAAAGATGAGAAAGCACCATCTTTAACAAGCATACCCCTGATACACAAATCATCTTATTATAAATGTAATTGTGTTACACAAACTTTTCTAGACCCCACTTATTTGGACAAGTCCCCAGCCTCCTCATGTCAGTCACCCAACTATGTATTTTATCTCCAGTTATTCCTAGGAACACAATTTTAACAGGCATCTGTGAGGTGCAGATGATGGACTGTGCTCTAGGGAACCTCCTTGGGCAGGAAGGTTGGACTAGATGTCCTCCACTGGTCCTTTCCAACCTTAAACATTCTGTTATGCTGTGATACGAAATCAGAGTTTCCATGAGATACAGAACTGTTGAGAACTCATTTCTTCATTTCCTAAACAATTAACTTTCTATCTGGGCAGTCTAACATTTTCTGCTGTTTCTGCATGTACTTTATAACCTCCCACAGAGTACTTTGGTGCCAAAATGAGTGCTATTTCCATTAGTAGCAGACTTCCTTTGATGTTATGCAAAAAATCGTGTTAGCATTTGGGCTAATAAAAGCTATTAACAGTGAACTTGTGACTCTTCAAGTTGTGTTTATCCTGCTGGCCCACTACCTATCTTTATGAAAGCGCACTAATATTAGATAGCTTATTAAAAATCATTGGAAGAGGATAGAAAGACACATTTCCAAGTGTCCCCAAATGCCTCACAATGTCATAAAATGGCTTTATGGGTTATTGCAGTGGCCCTTTTTAAAATCAGTCTTTTTAGAGGTGCTGTCACCACATTAAGCCATTTCTGGAGTAAGGACTTTGCAGAGGCCTATTCCATATGCAAGATCAGGGGAATATTCTACGATAAAAGCTCAGAATCTCACTTCCTAATCCATTCTGAGCAAGACTTTGACTATCCACTCTTATGACTTTCTAGATCACACAGTAACTTTTCTTATAGTTATGACACCAAAAAAAAGCTTCCCTTTAGTCAGACTGCCTATTTTTCTCTTATTTTTTATCCATTTGATTGTATTTGTTTGCTCCAAAAAAACTGTATTTGAGAGTACTAAGCCAATATGTTCATAACTTGGGTTGAAGGGTACACAAGAGACAAAGAGTTTGATCCTAAAGGGACAAATTTGTCTTGAGAACCCAGCTGAAAACATTATGGCTTGCAGATACTTTGTGTTGTGTTTGAGCATAGTCAGGTTACAGACAATGGTGTGATGTCCATCCTGTGCTTTTTGCAATGCCCTGTTGCTCCAGTACCTTTTACAGTTCTAGAGATTAGGATCTGATTTGGATTTAAAGATGCACAGGGACATGTATGTCTCATTAGAAAAAACAAATCAGTTATGCATATTTTAATACTGTATTCCCTATGGATGTGTGGATATAGATGAAACAGGCTTGGGTTAACTTTCTGTGTATACTGAAATTCCTTTTACACAGAATCATGGAAAAAAACCCAAACTTGGTTACTTTGAAGCTATATTGAAACAGAACTTGGATACTGGGGCAATGGAGCAGAGCTTTTTTTGGGAAATATTGAAGACTAATAAAAATATTTACTTTATCTCCCTCAGTATAATTTAAAGAAAACTATTTAGTGAGAGGTTCAGTAAGGTGAATTGAAAAATTAGTACCCAATAAGAGAAAATCACTTTAACATATTTTCTAGTGAAAATTTGAAGATAAATGAAATAGTAATATCACCTTATCTTCTCTGTGCAGAAAAATCCAGAAAAGGCTAAGAAAATTTGTCATTAAAACCAATTTTTCATTAAAACTAATCCTTATTCTTTAAATGAAAATAAATCATTATTTATAGTAGAGTTGGTGAATTTGTGTACTATATGATCTTTGATTAAAAATCTGACCTGCTATCTAAGAATTAATCTGTGACTAACTCAAAGACTTTCTGAAAATTAGGCAAAGTAATTCCAGAATCTGCCAAAATAAATGAATACTTGCCATATAGAAGTGCAGTCTTACAAACATAACTGGATCACATTGTGGAATTTGACTCTAGGTGAATTAAACTGCAACAATAATTGTTTTTAACTTTTGGGAAAGAAAAGCATCCCTGATACTGAGTTGTATCAGTAAAACTGAAAAGTAAAAATGAAAAGCTGTGCTTAAAATTGAAATTATCATTTATAACTTTCTATATAAATTATTTTTAATATTTAAAGTTTCTGAGCTCCTTTTGACGATGTAGAAACGCACTCTTTTGGAAAATACTTTAAATATTAAATGTTAATCTTTCCATTGTTCATTTTTGAGGAGTCTTATCTTTTTTTCCTTGGGTTCTTGGTCTGTACATATCCTGGGAAGAGTGCATCACTTGAAATATACAGAAAGCTTATTTTTAATTCGTCACAAATATTTAAACCCTGACAGTCCTACCTAAACCCTACTGGACTCCATAACCACAAGGGGGCAGAACAAACATTAATCACAGAAGTCCAAATCTACTTTCTTTCAAGAAACTCCTTACTTAAGCATAGCACCAGATTTCTCTTCCATCTGGTTTAAAACATCTTTGCTTTAATGTCTCTTTGCTAGAGACATTTTCCATAGAAGTTTTTATGTCCTTATCTTTAATAATTACAATTAAAAAAAAAATAGAAAAAAAGAAAAAGAAAAGGAAACTATTATATTATTTTCCAGACATCTTTAAAGCACCACTTAGTAACCAAGGATGATTAAGAAAAAAGGAATCATTTCTTCTGACCTTTATTTTCTGAAATGGAAACATTTTAGGTTTTTATTTTATTATTAAAACAGAAATGAAGCACAATCTTCAAATTCTGAGAGTTCTCTCAATTTAAGCTTTAAAGGTTTTTTTAAATCCTTTTGATTCATAGCTGAGATGTTAACGTTTAATCCTGGCAAGGCAAAGAAGACATTAGTATGATTATAACATGACTTATATTGAGGGCTCAGGAGTTAATGGTCTTTTCTGTGAATATAGAATATATATGCTAAAGGCAGCAAAATAGTTCATTTTATTAATTGGTTCATTCTGTTGATTAGTTCATTTAGTTTTGATGCATTCCCCCATAACTATCATAAACCTAAAGGCCAAGATATCTGGTGTAGCAGTGAATTTTTGGTGTTAATAATTTGTATTAGATAAGGAAAAACATATCACATACAGAAAGTCTGGCATTTAAATATTGCCAAAGCAGGTATTTGGTTTCAGCACTCACAGTTCTTTACCAAGGAAATACAGCTCAGATAAAAAGGAGGAGAGTGGATGCACTAGAAATAATCTGCATCCAAATAGTAGCAAGTCCTGTTTACAAACAGAATCTGTTTCAGAGCAGTTGGAGGTTATTTTCATAGAAATGTTAGCAGACCAATTTATGGCTCACATTCATATTTCTCTGCTTGCCAAATAATAAAGTGGTAGCCAGACTGAGATGTGTGCCACCTTCATTCTGGCTCCCAGGAAAATGCTTTGCTGAGGGCTTCTATGGAGTTTTAATGAGCTGGAGAGGACTGGGAGCATCTGATGCATGGCAGGAGACCAATCTGTGTATTAATACAGTTGTATAAAAATATTAAAACACATAAAAAATCCATAATGCTCTATGCATACCTGTTCTGCTTGTGACAGAAATGAAGTGCCTACTGAACCACACGTTATTACAGTTCAGCTAATGGCCAGACTGAGAATAATGCTGTGGCTGCTAGACAGACAGGCTGCAAATTGCACTGCCTGAAGGCACAGAATGAATTTCCTCATCTTCATGTTATACAAACCATGGCCCCAATTGCAGGCCATCCTGTGGCATTTTGAGAGGATGCTGCTCTCCACACCAAGGTGGAATGAACCTTATCTCAAGTTACCAGCTCTTCTGTGGAAGAGCACACACCACCACAGGTGTTGCACATTTTTGGGATTGAGATTGGAAGTCCAGATGATTTTGGCAAGATGAAGAAGAGCTTTGTAAAAAACTCAAAGGAAAGATAATGGAAATATAAACAAATTTGTGTTTGGCTGAAAGAATACAGTACTTGAGTACAAGGTGTCAGCTGTCTGCTTTCTATGAGGGAAGGAAAGGATTTATGGTTGCAATTATTCATCAGCAGTCTAAGGCTGCTCAGGAAAAGACAAGCTAGGGACAATAAAAAAGAGCACGGGCTATCAGATGTGTAAATTTTTATTAATACCCCTTTATTTTGCATTGATAGGATCTCAGAGCACTAAGTAGAATTGGAGTAGATAAAAGCATTGTAGACTTTTGGACTCCAGAGAGTGAGAAGAAGTACACCCATTAGAATTTATTCAAAGGAAACCATGATGGATATTACTAACAAATAATGCCTGAAAGTGTTTCTTTAGTTAACAGGAGGAAGAGGTGGGAGGGAATGAAGAAAAATAATGTCTGTTTTCAGATCTGCAAAGATTGCTTCCACAAGGAGGGGAGTAGTTTATTCTTCATATCCATATTAAAAAAAACTACTTTTTTTTACTTTTAAATGTCCCACACCACTTAGGGCCAAGGCATCTTCAGCCAAATGGCAAAACCTATCAACATGGCAGATAAACCCATTATTTTTTTACTGTAACTTGGCACTTTCTGGCCACAATATTTTTGCCTTGATTGCAATTCAGTTTAATACACTTGGGATGATCTGATAAAAATCGAGAGTGAATTTAGTGAAGAGACCATTTTTCATACCACAAAAAGTGAGTCAGATATTGACTTAATGGATTTGGAGAAGGCTTGGATGAGTCATTCTTCTCCCTGTTAATTGATATTGCTAGGACATGCTAAATGTATCCCTAAATAGCGAAATAATTTATAGAATGTGCTTTTCTGGCTGTTAATTGTGCAGCTGGATAACTGCATTTAAAAGCTCATCCAATTCTCTTGAAATCACTAGAAGGTTTTCCACTGACTCAGAGGAAGCTGAAGTAGCTTTTCAGGGACCATTGTCAAAGGCAAGAGGTGATCTGACTGTATAAAAATCTTATCTTGTTTCTTATTACTGTAAATGTGCAGTATCCTTAGAGTTGCTCCAAAGCTCCAAGGACAGAAGAAGCTCTCCTTTATCATCCTTTTACTTTTCTAAGGAGATAAATCTGATGTTTCGTTTGTGTTTTCTTTTTTAAGGACTGTGACCTTTTCCAATAGCCTTAAAACATTTCATGCATACAAACTTCAGGCCACAAAGCAGTTGACAGTTTAACAGTTTGAATTAGAGCTCATTGGGTCCCAAGACTTACATGGTATTATCTCCTCTTGATGTATTTCTTCTAAAGTGCCTCTGTTACAAATATTTACTGTAAACTTTGCTGTGATGGTCTTTTTTTCTTCCCTCTGATGTTTTAACCTTTTTGACTACTGAAGTTCTTGCAATACGTGTTATAAACTCAGAGTAAAAAATACAAACAAAATTGTAAAAATTCTTAGAAGCAATGCAGTAACTTGATAATTCATTAGTTATTGACATGTAGTATTCATTAATCCAATCCAAGGGAAAGCAGGAGCATGTTCTCTCCAGTGCTTTTTAAGACAGACATTCTGACTTGCACAAATAATACAATATATAAAGAAAATATCATGCTAATGTAGGAAAACAGGAGAATAAACACATTCAGTCACTGCAAAAAGAATACAAAGCTGCTGGGAAAACAAGTCAATTAACATTATCTTGTGTAGATAAACTAGAATAATTTGTGATATCTTGTCTTGTTGAAACAATTAATTTTGAAAAGACATGCAAAAGAAATAATCCCTTTGAATTTACATGAATGTCAGCTCTGGCCTTTTTTATAACAGTCAAGAATTGAGCAGGAAAAAACCTGAAGAAAAAGCAGATATGTCTGCTTTATTTTTAATATTTAGATTTTGATTTTTAATTTCTTTTTTTTAATCTGAAGATCACTAGACTTGAGTTCTGATAAACTGCCAAAGAGGCAGATTCCAGAGACAGTGCTCGGAATGGCACACTCAAACTGAGACAGAGAGCTGAGCTTTCTTCCAACTTATCTCAGCTGCAGGAGCAGGGCTGGGGTCTATCAAAAGCTATAAAGGTCACAAAAACACCTTGAATTGTGGAAGAAACATGACACAAAGATTTGCCTTGGGATAAAATATTTAATTGTCTGTGTAAAGTGAAGTTGTCCATCATTCCAGCTGTAATAGAGATTTTGGTGTGAAGCTTAGGAAACAGTTGATTGATTTTCAGCAGGAAAATGCTGGAAGGTGTGGTCACAGGGTCTGTTCCTAGGGGAGGTGAAGTGATCAGGTCTCTAAGACAGTTCACCATCAGCAGTGTCTGCAGTTGTATCCCATGGATCTCAGGAGGGGATAAATCACAAAGGCAACCAAGAGGGCAGGGGACTGGACTCCTTTGTGAGCTCCTCGTTCTCTTACTCATGACAAAACTTGCCAGGACTGCTCATCTTATCAAAATCAGACCAAGGAAACATACAGACTTAGGCTTACTTATATATCACCTTCATATGAGTAAATGAATTTATCAAGTAATTTTTTCAAACAACAGCACCAAGAGGTAAGTTTGCTGACTTCCAAATCGGGAAACTGAAATTCAGGACTTATGAGTTACCTGAGCTCCATATCTAGTCTCTTCTTCCCTACAGAAAGTAGTTTAGCTGTTGGCAAGGAGGCATATTTTTGGCCTTATATTCAAGAATTTATCAACAACTCAACATGCCTGTTCACATGAAAAAAAATCCGTAAGGAAGTTTATATCCGGTGTGAATTTGGGACAATGAAAACTTAAATACATATCCAGGCCAGGCTGGATATAGCTCTGAGCAACTCAGTCCAGCAGAAGGTGTCCCTGCCCAGGGAAAGGGGTTAGAACATGATGATTTTTAAGGTTCCTTCAAACCCAAATTCTGCTGAGAGTCTGTGATTCTCTGGATATCTTGGTTCCTTGATTTAGCTCTACCGAAACAACACAAGTTCTTCACAGAAATCTCTCGTACCTTTCAAGGTGAGTGATTCAGCTTTCTGTGATGAATTAATATCCACTAAAATAATAGTAGTAATAATAATAATAATAATAAAGTAGAAAATGTAATAAGTGCTTAATAGCACCATGCTCAATCCTTGAATTAATTTTTACTTTTTGAGTTTTAATCTGTTATTCTCTGGGAGATGTGTGTTACTATAGACAGTGCTAGTTCTGGACAGTGCTTGCGGAATGATTTGAGCAATGAATTAGAGAGAAATAAAGGAAAAATTATTCATCTGCATGTGAAATAGTCTGAGAAAGCCTTCTGTAAGCACAGCATGGGCTAAAAGCTAGAGATACAGTAAAGACCATGAAAAATATTCTGTATAGAAGCTGTATTTTTCCCAGCTTTATCCAATTCTCTGTCATAGGAAAACAATGATCTTCAGCTTTTGACAATGTGCACAGACAGTAAAAGAGACAAGCAAAAGCATTACTATCACTATTTGGAGCCCTTTCAGCATATCAAACCCAAAGCACTTAACTTCTGCACCTCAATTATTCTACTGGATCTCTGAAGTCCTTTGTACAGTGCTTATCTACTAAACCAAGAAGGTACATTTAAAGAGATACCAGATTGAAGACTTTTTATTCCTTCCCATAGCAAAATCTGGTATCTAGGCAGTTTTATGCATTCTCATATCTGCATATAATATTAATAGCTTATTCATTATGTCAGCCTCTGGAAAGTTAGCAATTATTACCTTCATTTTACAGACAGAGTTAGGTATGGGAGAGGCTCAGGGGAGCTGGGTGTATGCAGCTTTCTGAGTCAATATGAGCTGGTTTTCACAGCCCTTCTGAAATTTGAGTCATAAACAATTTATCAGTCACAGGAGACAAATAAATTACAAAATCTAGATTAGCAAGCTTTATGAAAAGCAAAACTCTAAAAAAACCCACCTTTGTTAGCCACATGGAAATTTGATTCATTTATGACCTCTATTTTGAAAGCATTTGAGGAAATGGATTATTTCTTGCACAAGGTTTTAATAAAAAAGCCTGCTGTTAAGTAAAAATACCCATACTACCACACCAGGTCCACTGTCCCTTTGTCATTAAAAATCCTCATCTTGCACTAGTTGCAAACCTTCTTACCTCAGTAATTTAGTGAGCAGAACAATGACATGAGGGTTAGGTGACTGCCAGTACCTAATGATGTGCCAATAGCAAACCCTGAACAGCCAAATGACAGCTCATCACCTCCTCCCTCAGCCGCACTCCACTCAGGCTGACAGCTCTGAAATCATTACGCTCTTCATAAATGGTTTGTGACTGCAAAGTCTGCTTGCATTGCTACTAAATGGTCACTACGACCAGTTCTACCAAATTACTGTTATCATCAGGTCATGGTACTTTCCACTAGAAACATAAAGTACTTTGAACCCTATGGCAAAGGAGGAGTGAACTGTATTAATTGCACACTTGGTCACAAAACACAAGGTCTATTCTTAGCTAGTGCCTTTTCCTTTAGCTTCAATACTTGATAAAACATTCTGCAAATATTTTAAAATATCATATTTACCCAAGTATCTAATATCAATTTCCTATATTTAATTCATATTGAGAATGTTTTCTTGGTGTTTCAAGCCAGCCCCATGTGTCTGAAAAACTAGGCACATCTATTTTTATACAGGCACAAAGCAGTATAAAAATGTATTATTTGTTATTATTAATAAGGTTCTGAGCTAGGAAACCACATGTATTTCCTTTGTTATCTCTATTGTTAAAATTACCTCACCACCCTCAAATAAAACATGTGATTTCAATCCTTTGCTGAGTTCATTTCAGTGAGTATATTCCAGGTCCCTTGTGAAACCTCACCTCCCACTCAGATGCCAAAAATGTGTAGACTTCTATGAAAACTCAGCCTTAAAAATGTCAAATATACAAATGTCCAATTACGAAAGGGAATGTTAATCCAGAATATAACTTAATGTGACAATCTCTACAGCCTGGTTTGATTTGCCAATTAAATCTATGCAAGATCTAAGACTTACTTACCTTTTACAGTTTCATTGGGAATGTAATAAAACAACAGCAAATTAATTTGTTTTTAGGAAGACCATAACCTCAATGATTGGGCTTTTCTGTTAAGTGGAAAATGGAATTTAGTCAGATTGTTAAGTTACTCATTCTGCTTTGGAATGAGAAACAAAACTGCTGGATTTTTTTCTGGTCAATAAATAGAAAAGAAACAAAATCAAATCAACAAAACCAACCACAATAACCTCCTGCCCCACAAAGATGGGAAAACCAAGAAAGCTTCCCCCTGAATTTCCAGCTGCAGCTACATTCCCTCATGTAGTTAAAGCTTCTTAGAGCCTTCAATCTGTTTTCTTTGTCCTAGCTGCCAGTTAATGAACAGAAATTATGATGAACCTCCTCCTCCTCTCTGAAGATCTCATTCTGCTGTCCACAGTGTATTACATTCTGGTTTGTCTTCAGTAGCATTTGAAGAGCACCCATACAGACCTTGTGTGGATGTAAAACCCATATAATAACCATGCAATGAATGCATATCCCAACATGACTCCAAGAATAATTGCAGTTGCACGACTCCATTTGACAGGATAGTGCAGCTGCTTAACATTGTCATTACCTGCACATCACCAGTCTTTATCTGCAGCCTCCAGATCATTGCTTACCTCACACGAAACCATTTTCCAACATGACAGGAACTTTAAAACAATAATTTTGTAGTCATCAAAATTGTATTGAAAGCTCATGGCCCTCCACAAAAAATACTTTGGAAATATTTTTTTTCACCAAAGGGGAAAACATTTCTTAAGCAACCTGTTACTAGACCTCCTCAGTCTTTTCAATGATAATTTACATTTACCAGTGACGCTAAAAATCTTAATCCAAGGTAGCAATTAACTTCTAAGAAGGAAGAAGAGATATCAAAGACAAAGCAGAGATGATGTAATACTATTTTATTTAGCAAATCAATCTATTTATTGAGTACAAAAATTTATAGAGCTTTGATATATTATCAACATTTTGACTTCTCGATTTTCTCTATTTCTTGTACTGTCCTTGCTGTTTCAGTCAAACTATAATATCTCTACTTATTCTATTTAATATTTATTAATGCTATTTTAACCCTACCATGGCAGTTCATACTACTTCATTTTAATTATAACCTATTGCCTTTGGAGAAGACTAAATTACTGCTAATTCATCATCAGTGTAATACTCCTTTTTTTGCCAGTTTCAGCATTCAGAATTTTATCAAATTATCTAAATTACAAAATTATCAAATGAAGTCTGATTTCAGGCCTAAGAATAATTTTCTTTACCACTAGAAAGGACTACTAATTTAATCTTATCTTTTCAAGAGAAAATAATAACATGCAAGAAGTTGGCCTCGTAGATACAGAAAAGAATAAAAAGCTACTCTCCAGTGTTCAAAATTCATACCCACATCTTAAGTCATAAATTTTTCAACCAATAAATTCACTCTATAGATTTTTGTCTGTATTTTTTCCCTTAGATTATTCATTATTTTTACTCCTAAACTGCCGTGCACGGGAACACTTGCTGAGTCCAGGCACGTATCAAAGTGTGTCCTCTCTGTATCCTGCCAGAGGACCACACCCCATCCTCCTTTTCCTCCCCAGTTTTTATTTTAGTTGGAGACAAACTGCAGACTCCTGCAAGGATGGATTAGAGACCTCTGGAAGCAAAGTCTGCTGGGTGCATCCATTAGAGAGCACTCCTGCCTCACGTCTCTTTGGGCTGGAAATCAGGTGTTGATCCATGTGAAGCTCTCTGCAAAATTCCTGATAACCTTGGTAAGCATAGGTAAGGCTTTTTTTGGAAAAAGCAAACGCTCAGAATCTGCACTTGTGGACACTAATTTGTGCAAGTGACCAGCTGCAGAGGTCCCAGATAAAACTGGGAGAAACAAACTCAGTTTCTTTCTCTCAAGGATGGAAAACTGTGGGAAGGTAGATTTAGAGACAAGCAAAGAACAACTGTCCCTGCAGAGGAGAAAACTTTTCAGACCCTGTTTCTCCCAAGGAATCTACCAGAAGTAGGAGTTCTGGGATCCATGGCTGTTCCTGGAGATGGTGATAACAGCTTTGCTGTGATGCTGCAGTGGAACATCCATCTTCCCAGGCCTTACTGCCAGCATGACTAAAGAGCTCTGTCTTCTGAGAAGAGGAAGTGTAACACAAAGCAGAGGGAGAAGAGAGAGTGTAACACAAAGCAGAGGGAGAAGAGAGAGTGTAACACAAAGCAGAGGGAGAAGAGGGAGTGTAACACAAAGCATTTTTGCCATTTTTGCTTATTTTAGGGTCATTTTTGTGCTGCTCCAGCCACAGGCTCATCAGACAAACAGCAAACAAAGCTCCATTGGTCCGCAGAGAGCTGAGGAGAGTATTCCTCTGGGTGCTTTGTTTTGCTTTCTAAAGAAGCAAGGGTAAATAAAGACATTTTCTCAAGATTCAGCAGGTGACTGTCCTCTGCTGAAAATAAAGCCATAATTTCAGCTTGCTCCTCGCACTAGTTGCCTCTCTATATCCACCAGAACTTATATTCAGTTTGAGCTCCCTGGGTTTCTTCCAGGAGCCAATTTAGCTAAAATATTTGGACAGCTGGGACACAGCAGGGAAGAAAATGAGAGACAGGGCTGACTGTGCTACCAGTGGAGTTCTGTTCCTGCTCTTCAGACTGACTTGCGTAATCTTGGGCATGTCATAACCTTTCTGTGTCTCAGCTCATATGCTTTCAGCTAGGTACAATTATAAACCTTTCAGGGTTTTTCTGATGGTGGATTTTACTCTAAAATACACGGCTGAGAGAAAGCCTCAGTGTGCAAATCACTATATAAACAAGTTATTCAGCACTAACAGCCCTCTAAAAATAGAATCAGAAATGTTTTTACGTTATCAAATGTTAGACCAAGAAGTATTATCTTTTTCCAAGTATCACTGCAAGGTTAATGATTTCCCTTTCTGCTGAGTGCTGTGTGTCAGAATATCATTGTGTTTAATATAACCAGTGTATAAGGTGCTGCTGTGCCTATGAACTTTGGGCACAGATGCACAAAGCATATTCTGCAGTGATAAAAACTAAAACAAATTAATCATTGCAATGACAGCTTTCTAGCAAATATATTATACAAAACTTAGGAAAATGCATTTCCTAAGGTATACTCTAAAGACTGCATTTAGGGAATTAAATGCATAACTCCTGCTATTTTTGGATTTTAAGAAAAAAAAAAAAAAACAACCAACACGTTGCATGCCTTAATCAATTCAGGGATTTGAAAATGAAATTTGGTCTGTTTGTTTCCAATCTCGATTATTGAGACATAATGAGTAAGCATTGCTAACTCTCTCACTGTCATCAGAGAGCTGCATGAATTTAGGAGAAAAGATCCCACTAATTGGGATCTCTTCCTGTCTGGAAACAAACTCTGTCCCCCTGCCCTAACTCAATCTTTTTCACCTTCTCCTCTTTTTTTCCTTTCTTTTCTCTCTTCTCACTCTGCTCTATAAAAAGAAAAATAGAAATTAATACCCGCCCCCCCAGATCTTTAAACTAAAATTCAGGGTTGTCTTTGTTCTCATGTTTTGACTTTAGAAACTGATAATCAGTGTGTATCTTATTTATCTGCACAATTTCTTGTCTGGAAAGTCAGTAAATCATATACTGCCACAGACTGGTATCCAGTACTCCTGTTTGCTCCATGGTTACAATCCTGCTTATAGAATTGATTTACTTAAGGGCCCAATCTTCTCCAAAAGGGCAAAAACAGGAAGAAAACATAAATTAAGGTATTTAAAACCAAAGAGAGAGAGAGATGAAGTTTATAGATAGGTGAAAAAGTCACTGTGGGTAAATAGAAATTAGCAGGAACACAACAGTAGGAAGATGGCTATATAGAAGGTGTATTTTCCTTCTTAAATTTTGGATTTCAGATCATTTGAATTCAAATACAAGCAAATAAATATGAAGAATTTTATACTAAGAAAAGAAATATAATCAATTTTGCCATCCCATTTTTAAGAGGGTGTGCTGACCCACAGAAAAACAATGTTTTGGCAGGTAATTAGCTCTTCACAGAAGCAAATAAGGTTTGCCAAATTGCTATCTTTAAGGAGCCACTCTGCTTAAAGACAGTCAGCTCTTTTTATCAGCCTGATACACACAGATGTCAAGATCCATGAAGACATCTGCAATGCCCCATCCCTAATGAGGGGAGCACCCAAAATTTGTGGAACTTGGGTTCTCTTTATTTAGGAACAGCTGAAGTGGTCAGGTAGACTACAGCTGCTAAAGGAGGAATATTCTGGTGGAGAAAGGCAGAAGGCCTAAAACAGTGATAATTACAGTTTAACAGGCAATAACACTTTGAAAGAAGAGCATTTCTAAACATGACACCTTGGCTCCTCCCAAGCAGTAAATCGCATGATGTGAACAAAAGGAAGCTCCTTGTGCCTCATATAGATACCATATATTGTTATGATACACCATAACAAAGACCATTCATATACTTAAATGGAGGTCGTTCTATCATCATTGCAGATTAGGAAATGTCTGAGAAGGATTTCAGTGTCTGTCTCAACCACATGCCTCTGCAAACTTCGTAAAATTTTTATCTCTAAAGTGGAGGGAGCGTATCCCACCTTCACATCAGATAGGGACAGAAAAATCCAGCAATGGCTGAACTGCTTAGAGTAAGAAGCAGATAAATGGTTGAGAGAATTCAGACCATTCAGCCTGAAGAAAATTGCAGTTCAGTACCTGAAGGGAGTCAGGACAAGGGGAAATGGCTTCAAACTGACAGAGAGTAGGTTTAGATTGGATATTAGGAAGAAATTCCTTACTCTGAGGGCAGTGAGGCCCTGGCACAGCTTGCCCAGAGAAGCTGTTGCTGCCCTAACCCTGGAGGTGTTCAATGTCAGGTTGAATGGGGCTTTGAGCAACCTGATCTATGAAAAATGTCCCTGCCCATGGCAGGTGGCTGGAACTAGATGATCTTTCAGGTCCCTTCCAACCCGGACCATTCTATGATTCCATGAAAGCACAGACAAGCCTAGCAGTGGTCAGCCCAATGGTGTCAAAGACTCAAGAACAGCTGTGCACTACTGAAAAAAAAAAAAAAAAAAGTAACAAGAGCTATGTTCAAGAGTGTGCCTCCTCTCCATGCCCTTTTTACTACACTTGTGTGCATAAATGGCCATATACACCTTAAAAACTCTAGAGGGGTTCCAGAAAACAACAATACTATGCACAGAAATAATTCTTACAAGTTAGGCACAAACTTTTAACAACGAGGTGATTTTTGATATAGATGCAAATGAATTTAAAATGTTCCATAGCAAACAGTTCCCACCCAGGGGATGTAAACAAGCTGCTCCTGCAATAACAAAGCATTTGCCTTGCATCTAGAGCTCCTTGAGGGGGGAAAAAAAGAGAGAAATCATAGATTTTATGAAATGCCTTATTAGAAAATGTTCCCAGGGGGAGAAGAGGGTGTGGAAATGCAGAAGCAGTGTCAAATGTAGTAAGTTAATAAAAAGCAAATAAAATCCATATGCTTTAAATAAGGCCTAATGCATTATTCATAAAGAAGGCCCTTTTCCTACAAAGAAAGTTTAATGCATCATCCTGTTTACTGTATTTTACAGCATCAATTAGAAAATCTTCCTCTCCAGAGTTAGTAATACATCTTCACCATACAAGAAAATTTATTATGGCGTTTAATAGCTTGATGAGACATGCATAAAAGTAAATCAGCAAGACTGAAAGAAAATCAGCATGTGAGAAAGGAAAAGCATTTTCTTTATTGTGAAAAACCATTCAGTTTACAATGACTAAGTGATGGCATGCCTGTTTTTCTCTTTTGTACCAGTTCACCTAAGCTGTGACTGTGTGAAGGAGCAGTGGAGGAGGAGGATGTTGGTTTCTAACTACCCCCAGTCCTTTTCTTCTCCAGAAAAGGACCAGATAAACTGTGGTCTCTGGGTGAGTGTGGGAAGACATAAGGAAAAGCACCTAAAAGCGAAATTTAGAAGCATACATGGAAATTATTTTTTTTTTTTCATTGTATCTACTGCTTAGGGTAATATATAGCCAGGCTCAAAGCCTGTGCTACACACATCTAGCTGGGCTGTAACTGAATTTTAAGTGTTTTGAATATGATTTTTTAATAATTCTTCAAGCTACGAAAAGGAAACATTTCCAAAGACATCCTTCCAGAAATATTCTACTGGGTTCACTATGGACATATGCTTACACATTTGTCTTCTGCTTTTAAGATTGTCCTTTATATTTATTTTTTTCCCCTCCAGCTGTTGTAGGCACCTAACAACACAACAATGTCATTCCAGCAGGCAGATGCAAAAATCATCATGGACCATTATTAACTGGAACTTGAAGATTCACATGACATGGGCAACTCTGTAAGGAGAATAGACTGGGTTTGAAAACATAATATATATGATGTGACTACTTTGAATCTAGTCTGTTCTTAAATGTTTTTATTCAGAAGTCTGCTCTTAAGATTACACAGATTTGGGTAAATAGGTGAAAATTTCAGCTTTTACACTGCAACTGTTTGCAGATATTTCCCAAATATCTTTAAAAAATTGTATTGGAGTGTTTTTCATAGTGAAAGAGCTTTTGAGGCTTTCAGATTTTGGTTGCTTTTCTCTACATCACGTTTTCTTTTCCCTGACCTCACCATATCAATTTACTAACAAGTATGGCAATAACTTCCAGTGAGCAGGAATTAAAATGATTAAATTAAACTTTTCAGGGAAGTTTTTTGAGAAGATGCACTTAGTCCAATTGAAAACTCTAGGCTGCATGCACCAGCATAACAGCACAAAATCAGACATGGGAAACACATTTGCATTTATGTTTCAAACATACTCCATAGACTTTTATAGTTGAAAGTCTTCATTTCCATCTTCAAACCTCAGTTCTTAATGCTCCCCAAGAGGCTAAAATCTACTAGGAAGATTTATAGGGAGCAAGAAAAGAATTCTTTTAAATATTGGTAGATATGCTTGCAGCAAGTAAAGGTACATAAATCTCATCACCTGCAGAACCCACGGGGAATGTGTGAGGAGCTTCCACTGCTGAGCCCTTTCAACTTTGTTAAGAACAGACTTGTCACCTCTGCTCAGGTTTTCCCCTGGCTTATTAAAATCTCAATTACATTTGTAGAGTCCTTGGTCCATTATTTGATTTGGCTTCCACTGGGCAAACAAGGGAACGTGGGGCACATGGAGGAGGTCCAGAAGATGTTAGAGATGTGTGACCCCAGCAGATGTTGGGACTAATCCTCAATGGCAGATACAGGGATGCAAAGGTGACTTGTGCCCCGCTTTCTGATGTCCCTTTACAGGGATGTTTCAGGATGATCCTTGTATCATCCCAAAACACGCAAGTTATGTAAAGGTTCTCAAATTTTAGGGCTCCTCAAATAAAATTTTAATATGTTATCACTCCTCTGCCAAGTAAAACATCAGTCAACCGAAAGCTCTTTTTAAGTGTTGGCTAAAAAGTTACAAGTTACTCTCCCAACTTGTTCATTCTTGCTTTCCCAATGGCTACGAATCCATCAAAGTCCCCATTCGTCTCTCACTAATTCAATTATTATTTTTTTTTTTTCTTAAACATCCATAACCCAGGATATTATGAATGACAACTCCTACTTTGGTTTGGAAAATGAGTATGAATAGAACTTACAAGTAGGCTGGGGAATTGGGAGACAACATCATCTCCCTTCACTTCTACCTCTCCACCTGTCCTCACTCTACGCTTGGGGCAGTTCAGATTTGCTCCTGGTTATAGGGTCTGCTGTGTAAGGATCTTTGTTTGGGTCTTGAAAAATACTGAAGATGTTCTGGGTGCTATTAGACAGAAAGTACAATATAAGTAATATTTTATGTAATAATGATTAGAGTAAAATTGCACGCATTTTTTTGTTAACAAAAATTTCTGATTCTACTTGGGATTTTTACCTCATTAACAGAAACATCAGTGCATGCAGTTAATTCATTTTTTCCTTTCTGTATGAAGAGAAGAATTCACAGAAAGTGAACAAACATTTGAGTGTATAAATATTTAAAGTACTTTTATCTCTGTATAGGAAAACATAAATGAAGTTATAGGAAAAAAACAGCTATTGAGCTAATAACCTCTGAAAAAACCTAGTAAATGAAGAGATTGAGGATAAAAAATAAAATCTGTAATTAAAAAGTATTTAATTCAGTTCCATTCTAATAATAGTTGAATGAAATATTTTATAGTATTAAGTGTAAAACTTGAATATCAATTTTAAAATTTATTATCAATTTAATACTTGTTTTGCCAATAATGTAACCAGTATAGCTGATCAGAAAGTTCCATGGTAAGGTTGACACTTATGAGAAGACAAACTGATTCGGTGAACTTTTAGTAAAATAACACTGAAATGCTTTTTTTTTTTTTTTTTTTTTTTTTTAATTAAGTCAAATTTCTTTTAAGCTATAGCTTTCCTTTACTTATATTTTAATCTTTAATTGCCAAATTGGTCAGTACCAATTTCCTGCAGAATGCTAAGCTCATTGAGTGAGAGTCTTCTGGCTTATCTGGGGCTCCCGAAATTGGCTTTAGAGGTATTATTCCAATTGAAGCCTTGGGATCTTATCTCAGCATTGGCTGTGACTTAAGGGGATAACAAAATAATAAAGAGAAAGTATGGAGAGGTATAATAGAGGTATCATTAATGAGAAAGGACCATTAATGTATCATTAAAATCAAGGACATTATGGCAGAGAGTTAGCTATTTCATCAATGAGTGTCAAGGAGCTTAAAGGAGTTTTGTTCAAAGAAAAGAAGTCATCTGGGAACTGTCCCCAAGTTAATTTATGGGAGTGAGTAATAATGAGTCCAGCCAAAAAGAAAAATGAAATGGTGGTCACACATATTAAAGATTCAGATTGTTTTCCTTGGTTCTCTACACTATAAACATAAACCTGATGAACAATTCACAGGAGCTGGTTTCCACACAGTTTCAAGAGTCTGAGGATGTTTTTACTGAAAAGTCAGGAACTATCAAATCTCCAGGTCATTGTATTCATCGGACTCCACTCAATAATAAATACTGTGGTTCAACCAACAGTGACCTAACAAGTCAGTTTTAAGTTTTTAATTTAAAATAGAAGTTCAAAGAAGAGCAGAAAAATTGGAACCATGACAAATCCAAAGTATTTTGAAGATTCATTGTCCTTTGGCAGGATATCCTTAAATTTCAGATTAGAAAAATGTGTGTTAAAAAAAAGAAATCACAAAGTCATTTTGACCAGTATTAGCATATTACTTATCTTGATTGCTTTCATAGGCATTGCACTCAAGTATCTTAATTTGCTTTGTATTATAAATTAGGAAAAGAAAGAGAAAATTCTAGCTAGTGATTTATTCAAGCATTAAAGTAATATGGTTCTGGGCATATTATAAATACCTATGTATGTTATTACCACTAAATCAAAAAGTGTCTTCTGCCAAAAAGGCTGAACTCTCTGAAAGTCATTTCTGATGAATCAGCAGGAGATAACAGTAGAATTACATGAGACACACCATTCTTGGGGGATCTAAAATCAATACTTTCTGTATGATTTCAGCCTCTGCTGGCTCCACAAGTAAAATGCTGGAGTCTGTAGTTCTACACTAAAAATTAATTTGGCTCGCTATGTCTGAGGCTTAAACTTCAGCCGCACAGTTAATGATGCATGATATCACTAATCACTTCCTCTCTGAAACAGCAAACTGTAGCTAAAAAATAAGACATGAGATGACAATTGCTTATGAGGTTAAGAAGAAAAATGTTTTGAGTCCTTGGCAATTTCCCAATGATTACTCCTTTAAATAAATTTTGGAGGTCTCTCTGGGCATCACAACTGGCAAATATTGTACTCAATTAATTTGACAGTACCTTTTTTGGCAACATTCTGCCTTCAAATAAGAGAAAAAAAAAAACCTTCCTCACATTTCAAAGATATGCAAAACGCAGCCTCGTGATAAGTATGTTACTGTACTTACTCTTCTATTCTAGTTTGTCCCTGTGGGTCAAATGCAGAACTCTGAAGAAATCTGCTTCTTTCTCCAAGAACTTCATTTTTTTTTGCTTTCTACCACAACATGGAGAAAAGTGCTTCTTTAATTGCCCTTACCACCCAGCCTAGACAAGGCATAATTGACCTATTCTAACCATTACCATGTTCCTGGGAAAAAGCCAGAATTATTTTCTTTGTAGTATGTTTATTTTAGACAGTACAGTGATAATAAAGCATTTCAGGAAAGTTTGGTATATTTTATTACTTAGAAACAACATTCAACACAACATTATATAGCAACTTTAGGGCTTTAGCCCAGCCTTAATTGAAAAATGCAAAGCTCAGATTTTTATTCAAATATAGAGGACAAGGATGACTTAAGAGTTCTTGGCTTGGTTGTCAAGCATGATGACTTAATTTTGGTGCCTGTTAGTCTGTTTGGACCTGATGCCACAGGGCAAAGGAGTTACCCACCATGGTGGCACGCAGGGATTAAAGCTCCAGACACAAAGATGCTGCTTTTTACTTTTACCATCTGAGTAGTGAATATTGGATGCAATAGAGACAGTAAAAAGAAAACTATTGTGTGGCAGGTTCAGACCAAAATACCCTCCTTATAGCTTCTTCCATAGAACATTTGCCAGAGCAGGACCAGGTACACATGCTGAAAGGGAGATACATGGTTATCCCTCTTTACATCATCACTGCTGTGAAAAACCACTCCTCTGGTAAGGTATAACTATAGATAACCCAGATATTTACCAATAAGTAATTCCCCCCCTCTGTTCTTGGACAAAATTGGAAAGAGATCAAACAATTGAAAGGCCATTCAAGACGATAGAAAAGACCATCAAAGACCTTAAGAAATTTGGCTGGTGCACAAGTGACCTTTATTAAACACAAAGTCATTGTGACAGTTCTAAGCAATAGTAATATTTTAAAGGAAAAAATTCCAGAGAGGAAGACATAGCACAGTATTTTATTTAGACTACTGTGTTATCTTCTGGGGTCAGAATCCTCCTCTACTGTTTTTATTAGTGATATGCTTATAAATCTGCCTTTAAGTCTGGCCTCTTCTTTCCATTTTGAGAAAACTTATTCTCTGCAGGTACTTTACTAGGAGAAAAGCTGATTATTTGAAAATCCAGCTTGATACTTATCATGTGGACAGATGGTATTAATTTGTGGTGAAATTATACTGTCTCCTTACTCATAATTGACCCTAGAACTGGAGCTGTTGGCTAGTGAAATGCATTAGGTGTACCATAGATGCCAAGATTATGATCACTGAAATAACGTTCACTTAGGAAAATATTTTAAATAAAATGTACTGCCTGAGAAATGAGCTTAGTAACTAGTCCTGTCAGTAGTCAGAATTAGTACATTTTACAGATATAATTGTAAGAAAGAACAAAAAACTTTTCAGATTGAATAATAATCTCTAACAGTTATTCAGCCAATGTATTTATATGGCAAAACAATAAAGATAATACACCGTGGACAATCAATGTAAATGCCAAGCCAGCAAATATCTTCAGCTTTCTGTCTTTTATAAAATAAATGTGGTGAAAATAACAACTGATGACTATGAAAAAAATTGGTAGAGTTAGATTTCCATGTAATACCTTCTCACAAAAATCTGAATACTAATTAATACAGGGAGTGATACAACTGGGTCCAAAGAATTCAAATGCAGTCAATGAAGAAACCTCAACTCATTTTAGTATTTTTAATCTATTTTCTTGAATGCAGTTATATTTTTAAATTACAGAGCTTTACATTTTTTTTTTAATTTTTCTATACTTCCACTCCCTTTCCAAAAGCAAAAATGTGAATGAACAATTCCTTTGTAGTCAATAAAGTTCACTGGCAAGTCCAAGAGACTTCTCTGATATCACAGTGCTAATATGGTGATACTCAATAATTGCCACTCTGCACATATTTGTGTGGTTAATTGTTTTCCCTCTGCAGAATACACAAGATATGAAAGTCCTCAGTGCTAGTGCATACTGTGAATAATTAGTCCTAATTTGACTAAAAATGTCTCAGCT
>JAOTQP010000001.1:102136880-102184324 GCA_026413545.1 Cichladusa arquata
TTTTTTTTTTTTTTTTTTTTTTTTTTGCATACTGTAGAACATAAAAGTTCAGCTCTGCACACGTTATGCCTTTTCTTACAAAAACCATAGGGAATTTGCAGCACGTGAGACCTTGCATGTACTCAGTACAGGGAGATTAGTGACATTTCTGGGCTTTGAGGAACAGTATTCATAAAAGATTGGCTAAAATAACATCACCTCCACCAAGAGTATGAGGAGCCAGGACAGGTTTGGTCAAAGCAGTGATATTCCCACTCCACACCTTGGCACAACAGCCCTGAACAAATGAGTCTTTTGGCTTGTGGAAGCTCTGTAGTCAAAGCTGTGACAGCAACTCCTCTTTAAGCCACACATTCCCTGTATGCTTTGGAAAGGAGGTGGCGCTTGAGGGAAGTCTTCTTTTCACTCATGGAAAGTAAAAGGTAGTTCTCATGTAGGTTTTTATGAATAAAAACAAACAAAAATTTCATAGATCAGCCAGGGAGTGACTTAACATCTTGTTATGCTGTGCAGATTTATTGCCTTCTCAATATAAACCCTGTCTGTCTTGAATCACAATTCACAAGAATCTCAAAATGCACCAACATGTGTAGATATTTAATCTGCATCTGAGTTAGGATGGCAAAATTAAACCTATTATTGCAGAAAGCAAAAATCAACAAGAGCTTGCCTTCAATTTTCATCTGAAGGTTAAGGGTAGCACTTAAGAGTAGAATTTATTTTTTCCTCAACTTGCATGATTTTACTGGAATGCCTGAAAGTTTTTTAAAAAGTAAATAACACATAAGTCTGAACAGTAGCTCCACAAATGAATTTATTGTTGTCTACTACAGACACAACAAAGTAAAATAAAAAGCCAGCCCTTACTTCTGACTAGTAATTCTCTTCTTCTAAACCCAGAAATCTTTTTTATCACAGAGAACTATAAAATGCCTGAGATATGAGGTCTAATTAGAGTTTTGACCTAACAATCTAACAGTAAATGCTGTCATTAACCAAAAGGAATGATATAGTGGATATACTGCCATGTAATAATATAAAAAAAATAATTTTTAATAAAAAAATTGCTACATTTCTACATGCTATCAGACTCTAAATCGCTTTCTTAAATAACAGAAAGCTGAAAGGTGTGTGAAGATAAAGCACTTTTGTGCCTTCCATTAATACAATGACACCTTTCAGAGGGGCTAAGGTCAATAAAATGTACCTCTAGCTTTGCTCCTTCCCTGTCAGCAGCTCCTGGTCCACTGGCAGCGTCACACTTCACTCACTTCTGCTTCCAGGTTCAATTCCTTGTTATTCTTGTGGCTGTCAGCAATATATAGGTAGCACAACCCATGGACCAGGCAACACTGAAACGGTATACAGGGAGTTTTTCTGAGTTCTCTGAGAGCTCTTTCTGGCTCAGTGACCACCTACCCTCCCAGATGGAACAACTGCAATTGGGTTTGACCTCACTCCAGTGCAATATGAAGCCAAGCATGTATTCAACTACTTCTCCATGGAGTGAATTTAAGCTCTCAAAAAAAAAAAAAGGAAAAAGTCTTGTGAATTGATCCCAGCCATTACATGGTCTAACTTGTATAGTTTTATGGAGTGAGACAAGGGCATAATCCTTTGGCACCATATCCATGCAGTAGGAATCACAGCTCATTTTATGACACTCACCTTTGGCAATTAAATATACCTTGTATATACCTGAGCATGAAATGTAGGGGTTTTGCTATAAGTATTACTTATTTTTATAAGTAATCAAGAGAGAGAAGTGGATATCCTCAGACCCAAGTCACTAAACTGACTCTTTGAAGCTAGATGAGGGTGGGAATATTGCCTAAAAGTTCTCTAGGAATTCCTGCCAGAGAGACTACTAGGGAGGGAGCACTGCATTTGCTAGTGCTAACAGCTGTAAAGAAAGGGACAAGGAGTGAATTGCATGGACTTATGTACATTGGGAGTTATAAGTGGGAAAAAAGAGGGGAGAAAATATGAAAGCAGAAAGAATAGCAGACAATATGGTAGTTATACATTTGTGTATAGGAAGGCAAAAACTACAAATAAATATATGTGAGTTATACGTTTGATTGCAGGCAACCGCAATGCCATAGCACAGAGATTTGCATTAATAATTTTTTAAAGATAATAGAAACAATTGTTGAAAATTAATGACAAAAAGAAAAATAAATGGGGACAGGAATAGCAAAAGAGTCTGTGTTTTTAAATATTCAGAGATAGTTTCAGAGTAGAATATTAATTTAAAAAATACATGTCTTAGTCCATATTTAATTTATCAATATTTCCCTTAAACGGTCAAGGCATGCTTTGGAAGGCCAGAGATGTTTAAGATCTTCTTTAAATAAAGACTGAATTTGTCATCAGTGTTTGGAGGTCTTCTTCCAAATGATATTACCCTGTGATTATATAGCACAGTGGCTACTTTGAGTTAACTGGCCAGTTCGTGCAAATTCTCAAATGGGCCTTTAAAATGAATTAAATTCTTTCTATTATTTCAGTATGAGTAAGGTTCATGCACAGCCTTTGTATTAGGTTGGCTATCTTCCAGCTACTTTCCTGCATTGCCTATATTATTCCAATATTTTTTATTGTAACTCTTATACCTCTTTCTCCTCTCTCTTAGCTTTTATATCTGAGCAAACTCTATATGGTGTGGAATATCCCTTTGGTCAGATTGGGTCATCCGCCCTGGCTGTGACCCTTCCCAAGATCTTACCCACTCCCACCTTACTGGGGAGGGTAGCCTTGCTGGTATATTGGAGACATGGCCCTGGTGCTGTAGGAGTGCGGAGGATCTTCTTAGGCAAGGGAAATATGCAGACAATCAATGTGATTGATAAAGCATAGTTCACTTTATTCAAGGCACCAACTACATTTATAACCCAAGCATAACGGCTTAGTACATTTGGCATAATCTCATTGGCTTCTGCTGTATACACCTCTCCTATGACTGGCTCTTGCAAGAGTGAAATGAACACTCCTTCTGCTTTCTCAACCGTGCCTGTGTACGTGCTGTTTAGCAGCAAGTCTAACGGCATCTTCCTTCTTTCACATCCTGTTGCTGTACAATATCAGTTTCAAGAACATGCTGACCTTGCTAGTACGTGCTGCTTAGCAGCTAGTCTCCTGCCATAGGGCCTCAGTTGAGCCATGTCCATTGCTTGCTAACCAAGCATCAACATAGGAGCACTGCCCAGAAGAACCAGAACACTGGTGTGCTCTCCAAATCTTTCTAGACACCAATGCAAAGCACAGGCCTGACCTGGGTCTCAGCCAGAGCCAACCCCATTTGGGGTTTCTCCCTAGGTTCCAGCTTCTTCTGGAGAGCCAAAGTTGGGTTTGGATAGTTAAAATTCAGAAAAAATTTCACGTAAAAATAAAAATAGAGCAACATAAAAGTTACTTTATGCATTTTCAGGAATTCTAATTCTCATTCTTGTCAATTCCTTGGCTCAGAAAAACACCAGTGCATCAAGGTTGTCAGATGCTTGCCTAATAACAGTATATTAAGATGAGCAGTTTCTAAGATACAGGATTGCCACTGCAGAACTTTAGTGGTCATATAAAACAAACCTTACACAGAATTGAATGACATGTCATACCTCATTATAATTCTTGGGATCTTGGAGATACCATAAGATTCCATGGCATACCATGACAAGATATATCATGACCTTGGCGCCACTTCTCTGTCCTGAATGAGGGAACAGCCCCTTCCTTTCAATTGCTTATATCACATCTCTGATGGAAGTGCTTCTCAGTCCAGTGCAGGAGGAATACCAACCTATTAAACCTATCAAAGGTATTTTCCAACCAAAATGATTCTAATAATACCTTATTTTATTATACTTTTCCTTATCTCACTATTTCTAACCACAAACCAGGATTTCTGTTTACCATTTGCTCTTACTAGTGACATACAATTCAGTTGTGGTGAGTTTGTAGGAGTGGCATACAAGCAGCTCCAAAATTTTATCCAATTAAAAAAAAAAATTACTTGACATAAGTGCCCAGAAAATTAGGTAGCAAATGACTTATGTTCTGGAAGATAATGAGAAGAGATTACAGAAGAAGTAAAGTGTTTTATCAGTGTTCCCATGGAAACTGAAATAGGTGCAATAACAAGCTTTTAAATTTCATCAAGTTTCCTAAGAACATAAAGTTGGATCCTGCTAACAGCCAAAGCCTGCTGGTTTAGTCAGAATAGTGTTCAGTCAGCCTCAGTGCTCAACCTCCCAGTTCATGCCTAAGAAGGAGAAAGGAAGAGCCTTGCTGTGGGATGACAGAGAACTAGTAAGAGAGAAGAACAGGGAGTATGCAAAAGCAAGCCCAAGACAATAGTTTTGCTGCAGATTATGCTAAAGAAATATTTTTACAAGGAACACACACTAGTATTGTCAGGACCCAGTGATATCCTTCATCCCACAGTGAACTCTGCTTTCTGAAAGCAAGGGCTCCCTCCACAGGCTTTTGACCAGAAGCCTGGTTCATAACCTGGAATTAGGAAAATGATGAGTTCTGAAACTCCCACCCTGTTCTTCAGACATGACATTTCCACTATGCAAGGAATAATTACTGTAGGTGTAAGTCTTCAGCTTCCTGTTTTTCAAAATATAATCTTGCATGAGTGCCTTCCGCTGCTATAAAATTTGAAAAGCCTTTTTTGTTTATAGTTGTGTCAATCCAAAATTTGGCTTGTTTTGCCTTTTCTTCTTCTGACTGACAGTTTATGCATCTAATATCATTAGTACCTCCACTGTTTTCAAAAACAGTAATTTTTGCAAGAGGAGAATGAAGTTTCATTAAAATTTTTTCACATGCTGTCATAAAGGATTAAAGAGAAAGTATTTGAAACTGCCTAGTGTTCTAAGAGGAAAAGTCAAACATAAGATCTCTGCAGCTCATGTACAGTACAATATGCCACACTGTACAAAATACAGTAAGTTTTAGTGCTGCAAGGGAGACATTGCTCAGCATACTCCCAGCCATTATAGGTTTCCATTTCCCTCTCAGTCTTCCAAATATACTCTACTGTGGTTTCACAGCTACTTTGACTATGGAAAAATAGTCCTTTTCTCTATCTAAATGTTCATTAAAAGATTTCATTAAATAAGGATTCTAAGACAAACTAAATTGAATGAAAGAAAAGGACTAAGATAAATTAACCTTGTATTCAGAAGTCACTGAGCACTAAGATTCATTTTTGTTAGCAAGATCAGTTGCTGTCTTCTGAAAACCTTCCACTTACGATTCTCCTCTAGGCCATGATATATCAGTGCTAGTGAATCTCTGACAGTAGAGAATGCACAATAATCAACATAGAGGTACACTGGAGAAATTGGCTTCACAGGAGTACAAAGCTGGGGAATTGCCATAGGAGCTCACTAAAGTGACACTAAAATGTCCTTACCAAGGACTATGACCTTGCAAAGGTATCAATAAACACCTAAAGACATTATTTTCATTCTCATGCTTTTGCTAAGTTCTTCAGATCTCCATTTATCACAAAATTTCAAGTACATATTGAAGACACACCCCTCCTCTCCCAATCCCACTGTTATAAGTTAACATCATAAATCCCTCTCTGAGCATTTCAGGCCGTGTGATCAAATGTCTTTTTACTTCTATCACCAGCCCCACCCCAAACATAAGTAGCTTGCAGTTTTGTGATAGCCCCAAGATCTTTTTAGGTAGTGTTGCTTTCTACATGGCTTCACCTGTCTTCCCTATTCCCACTTGATTAATATAATGTAATTTACATTTTCTACATCCTGTCAGTCTTCCCAGTAGAAATTAGTGGCCTTCCAGCACCTAAAGGGAACCTACAGAAAAGATGGAGAGGGACAATTTACAAGGGCCTGGAGTGACAGGACAAGGGGGAATTACTTCAAACTGACAGACAGCAGGTTTAGACAAGGTATTAGGGAGAAATTTTTCACTATGAGGGTGGTGAGGCACTGGCACAAGTTTCCCAGAGAATCTGTGGGTGTCCCACCCCTGCAAGTGCCAAAGACCAGGTTGGATGGGGCTCTGAGCAACCTGGTCTAGAGGTTGGAGCTCAATGATCTTTAAGTTCTCTCCAACCTTGGCCATTCTGTGATACCTGCACACCAGTCTGACAGAAGTTTTGTAGCCAGTCTGATAGAAGCCCCCAGAGGAGACCTTAAAAATGTCCAGTGTTTGTCAGTGATAATCTGGACAATGGAGTAGAGACTCTACCTACATTTTAGGTGAAGCCAGGCTGGCTGGAGTGCCTTCTGAAACAATTTAAAAAGTAAAATCCATTTATCAGAGTCTAACAAAAATGCATAATCTCTCATTGGGTGAAGTATTTCTCCAGAGAAGATTTTTCAGACTGCAGGTGAAGACAAGTACAGAGGTGCCTGTGCTGACAGAGGAAAATAATTGTTCTATATATTTGGAAGACAAGGAGAACCATAGAGCCCAGTATCAGATGTTCCATCAATGTGTTGGAACAGCTCAGTGATAATTTAAAAATATTGCTACAAAAATCAATGATTGAAACAACTGAAAAAAAAAAAAAAAAAAAAAAAAAAAAAAAAAAGGAAAAAAGACAGATTTTACGATTCTGAGATTAGATCCCAGCAGATGAAACATTCCAGTCTTAACCAGTAGTAAGCCTTGGAACGCAAATAATCCAACAGAAATGTAGCATATCAGGGCAGTATGCTTTTCACAGGGAAGGCAATAAGCACAATTTACTAACAAAAGTATTCCATAACTATGTGTAAAAAAGATGTTAGGTTGTGAAAACAAATAAATACACGCAGTAAACACTGCTACATCTTTACAGAAATAATGATATACTATGTAATTATGAGATAAGAACAGGAAAATCTAAAAGCCAACACCTCAGAGGATATTGGCCCAAGAAATTTCTTGTAAACTTAGAAAAGCAAAATTTCTAATTAACTCTGACAAACTACCACCAATAATAAGGTAAGAATAACAATTCTGCTTTTGTGATTACTGTGTATTTTGGAGTTATCCTTTCAGGTATTATATTTGTGAAGTAAAACCTTTGCTGAGTCTGCTAAGTTCAAAAGATATTGACCTAAGTTTTTGATCCTGTCTGAAGACAGCTTCTAATTTCATTACAAAGCTGTAAAAATTAAATTCTGCTTGCTTAAACCCAAATACCTCTGGTTCTGCATAAGAGTATGCTCATATGAGAACAGCTTTTACAATAAATATAATTAACTAATTTCCCTTGAAACATAAAGAATTTTGATGCCTTTGATATTTTTCTGGGGAGTCTGAATAATTGAAGGTCTTTCAGATTTCAAAGTCATCTTCTGCAAATGAAAGTTTATCAAGAGTTAAAAAAGACTTTGCTTTCACATTTATAATGGTTGCACCTATAAAATATTCCTGTAACATAATTTCACCTCATTGCTTCCATGATGTAATTTAATGGAAACTCAATCACATCCATTTCAATTAATTATTAATATTTATAGGTGAAAAATTGGAGATATTGAAATGCATTTTATACAGATTAAAGGATGTCTGAAACTATTTGGGGATACCCAGTGCAAGCTATACAGTAATTTCTGAAATACTACAGAACAGGTACAGTTTTAGTTAAACTCAGCACACATTCTGCCATAGCCAAAATTTTTTGCATGCCTAAGGTGTCTTAGCTCTGCCCCATTTGTCCCAGCCAGACTGTCTTCAAGAAAAAAAGCTTAGCTTTCAATTACGTGCTAAAGAACTGACCTGAAAAACAGACTATTTTCATATGCATTGATGCAGTATCTGTGGCAGCAGAAAGAAATCTAATAATATGCCTTTTAAATACCCTGCAGAGAGCAAACATCCCTTAAATTCTGTGAGGCACCAAAACCTTGCTGCACTCCAACACCTCTGCAAAGCAGTGCCTCTTACAGCTACCTGTAAAGGTTTAAGCACAGCCAACAACTAAACCCCACATTCAGCTATTGCCCACGCTGGGATGGGGGAGAGAATCAGAAGGGCAAAAGGTAAAATCTTGTAGGTTGAGACAAAGTTTAATAGAAAAGCAAGAGTTGCACAAATCAAAGCAAAACAAGGAATTCATTCATTGCTCCCCGTGGGCAGGCAGGTGTTCAGCACCCCCAGGAGAGCAAGGATCCGTCACATGAGATGGTGTCTTGGGAAGACAAACACTATCCCTCCAAGAGTGCCATGGCTCTCCTCTTCATTCTCCTTCTCCCCTCAGCCATCAACACTGACCATGGTGCCTTATAGCATAGAATATCCCTCTGATCACTTGGGATCAGCTGTCCTGGCTGGGCCCCCTCCAGCATCCTGTGCACCCCTAACTAAATTACTGGTGGGGTGGTGTGAAAGTGGTGCTCCCCATTACCTAAAATATCCCTGTGTTATCAACTGTGTTTCTGGCACAAATCCAAAACACAGCCCCATACCAGTTACTGTGAAGAAGATTAACTCTACCCAGCCAAAAGCAGCATGACACTATTCCCTCCAAGCTACCTTTTTACTCTTTGTTGTAGGACACAAAACAAAGTCCTGAATATAAAAATGTATCTGTTTGCATAATCATTTTACAAACTAACATTTCACTGTGAATAACTCCTGATCAAGTTTATAGCATGCTTATGTTTAATTAGTCTATTATTACAAGTGAAAGCCAAATATGGGTTAAGCACCTCCTAACACACTGGAAAACAAATCTAGGATTATTTAAATAGCTGTAAGCTTTGGATACCAACATTTTCCTTCAACACAGAATGTTTATTATATTAGTAATGCAATAGATTTTGTGAATGAAAAGAGTAATGATCAAGTACATTGCCTTCAGGTTAGCTGGGAGCCCAGATAGGGAAATGAGATTGCAAAGAGGGAAGGAGAAAAAAAAAAACAACAAAAGGCAGATTGCGTTGTGAGTTACGTACATGTTTTGCTGAGCTACTAACAAACACTTCCTATCCCAACTGTAGCTTATCTAACTACATGACAAACAGAGAAGGCTTAGTTAACAAACAGTTTGAGAATATAGATCTTGTGTGGGTTTTTTGTCTCTACTAAAAAGAAAAAAAAAATATTGTATAACCCATTTTCAAATAAACTGTTTTTCAGCAGTCAGTGAGGAAGCAGTGCTAATTTGCATGACCTATTATCTCTGGCATCTATTTGTTTGTGGTCTTTGCTTTTAGAAGAATCGTCATTAATTATAAGTACGGAAGTAATTTGAAATGTCAGTTCAGAATTTTACAGCTTGGAACAGCTCATCCTTCAATAATTAAGTCAATAAAATTAACTTAATTTAATTTAAACAGCAATGCTTCTTTTTAGACCTTACAGAGTGATTACAATCAGTATTTCATAATTAGTATTTTATTGATGTCCATACACTGGATTGCCAGGTGTCATCAAGATACACCGATGATTGGAAGTAATTTGATAAACATTCAGAACTGTTGCATTAATGGCATGCCTCCCAATTATGCATTGAGTTAATGAATGCATTTAAATGTTATGGAGATGAATTTAAAGGACAGCTCAACCTTAATTACTATACCATTTCCTCCCTCTTCCCATTCTAATTATGACTTCAGTAGTTATCATCTTTTTCGTATACAAATATCACATTCTTCTGTAAATGCAGAAATACAATATTTATGGGGTTTTTTCTATTATTATTTTTTTAAAGTGTGCTAACAGTACAAAAATAACAAGGGGTAATTTATCTGTAAACTAAAGACTTCTCAAAATTGAGAAATGATCTTTTGCTAGTCCTCTGTCATTCGTATTTAATTTTCTTAAAGATTAACAGACAGGACAGGGAAAGACAGTAAGTGAAACCCTTTCAACTAATATCTTAAATTCCCCCTCATTCATTAAAGAATGCTGAAAAATAATGGTAGAGTTAGCATCACTTGTCAGCAGGGTGTTTGAAAGTGTATACAGGCAGGTAGGGGAAATCTTTGCAGCTCTGTTTCAGTGCAATTTAACATCAAGGGGATGACCCTGAATGGTTTGAAATCTATGTCTCCCGAAACACACAGTGGTTTTACTCTCACATGGAAATAATTTAGCCCTAGAAACACCTATCATTACCAGTGCTTCCTCAGAAGAGTATGATGAGGAAGACAGAAGTCCTGAACTCAGTGAATCCCCTGGAAGTTTATTCTCTTGTGAGAACATGCAAAGCCAGGTTTTAAGGGAAAATGAAGAAAAATTGCTATCTCTAATGGACAGAGATGAATCATCAGCTACCAGATGGCTAATTCATGGCTGCAATTTCTTAACTTTGACATGTTTAAAGGGACAGCTGATGGAAAAGGGACAGCCAGGAAACATTCCTATAAAAATTGACTGTGCCGTTAGAAGATACTTTCCAAACCACAAAACCTATTCTAGCACAGAAAAGAGAATTAGGATGAATATGAGGGGTTTGCTGTCAGATGTTCTGGGTCTCTATAAGAAAGACACTGTTTGCACAAATCCCCTAACACATTATAAAACTGGAAGGAACAGAAGTGTGTGATGTCCAAGGGCATTACGACATTGCAACCTGCCAAAAATAGTCTGTTGTGCTTCTCAATAGCTTTACATTTCTTAGAGCTTTAAAGGTCCTGATAGTATACTGTGAGCACTATCTGCATGGAAATAGAGTCAAAGGAATATTAAATAACCTGACCTGAGTAGAACTTAAAATTTATTAATTGCTATCTTGTCTAATTTCCTAATTTCTCTCTCTCCCCTTCCTTATTTAGTTTTTCTACCCAGTTTCTCACAAAGTTCTCATACATTTTCAGAGAGTACTTTTTTGTTTGTTTTGTTTTTTTTTTTTTTTTCCTACTATTGTTTTCAATGTATATTATTGGTAGTGGAGACTGGGCAGTTTTTAGAAAAGAAAGATCTAGTTTGCTGCTTCACTACAGAAAAAGAAATTACGGTTAAGGGTAGTACAGACCCAAGACAGTGTCCCTAAAAAAAAGATTTAAATGCTACCTACTCCCACCCTTGCACAGCTATGGCTGTGCTGTCTGTCGTGAGAGACTCTTTCTGCTGTGCTGAAAAGGCAGTGTCTGGAAGACAGACGCCTGCACAGGGGTACCAAGACAGGCTGAGACAACACCAATTCAGCATCCTACTTGATGTGCCTGCTCCTAAATTATATGTGTATCCACACTGAAGAAATAGAACATGTACAAAAAGAGGGTGATCAGACAGGAAGATATAACTATTAGACTATGCAGACTTCTCACTGCACTCATGTAAATCCTTGTAAATGCTTTGTCCCTTGTACTTGTGCAATTTTTTGAAGTGCAGTGAAAAGGAGGGTAAATGTATTCAGCCTTTAAGATTGACAAACATGGGGATTTCTTCTTGTTCAAACATGTTGACGTGTGAGAGAGCTGTGGGTGTGTGTTCATGTCCCTTCCCACCAGTCATGAAAAGCCTTGGATGTGCACCACTCAGCAGAAATCAGGAGCATCCTGGGGAAAAAAAAAGGCTGTACTATTGCAACTTGCCTAAATTTATTGAAAAGGTAGGATAAGAAAAGAGACCTAAATGCAGATTTTTCCAATTTAAAAAGTGATTCAAATTGCATTTAAACAGGATTGTGTTTGACTTCTCTATTCATGGACTAAGCCACAAGTCTCAGTAATGCAACAAGAGGCTCAAAGTGACTCTTCTATAGCACTTAGAATCATCTCTGCTTTATCCTCCTACATGAAAGTGCAATTTGTCTTTCAGCATTTGAGTTTCCCTTAAGAGCTTGTATTTTAGACCAAAAAAACCCCATTGCACTTTGCTAACTAGTGGTGTACTGAATGTGACAAAATCACAATCCAAGGATAATCTAAAGACTCTGAAACCAGACACTTAATGAAACGACCACTGCTTTTAAAAAACAAATGCACCTTTGAAGACCTTACATAAAATTTTTTGAACTTCTGAGGTGGGAAATAAAGGGTGCTATATAGGCCAGTGGTAAAAGTATACAGTACAAATCAAATTGCCTAGACTCAGCATATGTGTCAAATTAATGTAGTTAACATCACTGGGTTTTAGGTCAGAATTTATTTTAGAAGGCATCCCTCCCATTTTTATTAAATATGCATTAAAAACAATACATGAGTAAATTACTGTAAGACTAGAATCCTCCACATTGAACATATCTACTTGTTGCCTTAATCTAATCCCAAACTGGCCAAAAAAACCTAAAAAGTACATTAAAAGTCACGTGAGATTTTCTTACAGTTTCTAAAATTTGTGTATTTTTTTTAAAGTCAGCTGGCAATTATGCCTTTCTGGAGCATCAAGATACTAAAAGTTTGGAATGGCAAAAATTTAGTGAAGGGCCTTATAAAGGGGAAGGGTTTCTGGTGTTTGCATTTTTAATCAGGATGGCCTTTTGCATTTCCAAGCACAAACAAATGCACTGGAATGGTCTAGTCAGGTCTACACAAATACCATAGAAGGAAAAAAAAAAAAAAGAGATGGCAGCTGTCAGGTCCTCAGCACATTTTTTGAATTTCTTTATTGCTGGCAAATTACCTATAGTGCGGTCCTACCAAGGTGAAGACTTTCTTACCTTAATACAGACAACATTTCTACATCTCACTACTGGGAACACCATCCTGGAATTGCTGTCCTGGAAATGGTGTTCTCCACTACCAACACAAGCCAGTCTTATCCCCTGTTGAACACATATTTGCACGCTCCCTTTTGTAATTTGTTCATGCTGACTGTGGTTTTTTAAAAAAGCTCTACAGAATTCACTGAATTCAGAATGAAGGTTCTTCTTATGAATCTCTTGTATTCAATTTTAGCACGGGGCCCTTAAATGATGTAATTTGAAGCTAATATTTCTCTTAGTTTCAAGTTCATCAATATTCAACAGTTTCAAGTTTATAGACATAAGCCTATCTAAAAGAACAAAAACCCCAACACACAGTATTCAATTCCCCACTTTGTTACAAGCTGAGATTTATATCCAAATTCCGTGAAACATTGTGCAAACAGTAAACCATTCCTGGCTGTATTTCTTTTTCCCTTGTAAACCAGCCTGTGTTTTGGCTTTAATCCCCTGTATAAAATCAAAATGTAATAACAAGCTCTTTGTGCAAAATGTCATTCTGTCTAGCAACTGAAGCTGCAGCACCAAACTGTGCTAACTAGATCACTGGCAGTTCAGCACTGTCAATAAATGACAGTATTGGTATGAGTAATGTGCACACTTAAGGCTACATGTAATGGGAATAAAGTGTTCTTCTATTGTCAGAAGTGTATCATTTCAGAATCTTCATAGCAGAAGCTTGCTCGATAGCTCAGCAGGCTGGCAGACAGGGGAGCCAGCAGATAAAGACCAGCCCAGTGACAGGTACAGCTGTTACATATTTTTGGAACATCATGATCTAACTGCAACCTTCTTAGATAAACAGAGGTGAAAGGGAAAAGAAAAAGAAAAAAGACCTTTAAAAAGAATTGCCTGAAGCTCACAGGCAGCAGTACATGTACTGAACAGTGTAATTCTTGGCCCCATGACAAAGGGTTGGCGACAATTATAATGAAGAAATTCTGGTTTTAATCTCACACTCTCAGCATTACATCCAAGTTAAAAACCAAACAAATACTACCACCTTCTCAAAAAACCCCAGCCAGTTTTCATAAAGTTATTTTAAAAATCATATAGAGTTCCATCCATATATGTATTCAGCTGGTTGAGTGCTTCTGATGATATTCAAGTATCAGGCCTGATAATGTGAACTAAAGTTCTGGAAGTCATTCTTTTTTCTTACACAAGCCCCTCTCTTCTTCCCCCAGGCTGTTGAGGACATTTACAGCTACACAGGGAGCAACATAATATTGCTGCTATACTGTTTGTCCTTTATCCCAGGGGGAGGAGAGCTAAAAGAGACACATCTGGAAGGTGTGACTGACATATTAAGAAAAAAAGACCGTGAAAGTGCCTAGGGAAAAGTTTAATTTATTAGAACAGCTGTCCTAGTTACGCCTCTTTCATGGCTACTGATGTAGCCTTTATGATAATTTCCCCCAAATTCATTGAGCAAAGCTTTCTCACTGGGTGCGTTGACCTTGACTGGCTGTGAAACCTCCACACAGCCACTCTCAAAAGTCCCCCTCCTCTACAGGGCAGGAGGGGCACAACATAACCTGGAAAAGCTCATGGACCAAGAAAAAAACAAGGAGCATTTATCAGTTACCACCCCAGGCAAAACAGGCTCAGCTTGGGGGAAACTAGCAGATCACCAATTAAAATATAGAGTTGCATAGCACGAAAAAAGACAAAATATCTTTCACCCTCCTTTCCAGGCTCAACTTCACTCCTTCACCCCCAGTTCCTCTGACTGCTGCTTGAGCAGTGCAGGACCTGCAGGGAAGGGATGATGTGATCCATGGGGGTCAGACGAGAGGCAAGAGGCAGAAACTAATGCACAGGAAGTTCCAGCTGAACATGAGGAAGAACTTCTTCACTGTGCAGTGACCAAACACTGGAACAGAGCACCCAGAGAGGGCGTGGAGTCTCCCTCACTGGAGATATTCCAGAACTACCTGGATACAATCCTGTGCCATGTGCTCATGACCCTGCTTCAGCAGGTAGCCAGTGAGGTCCTTTCCAACCTAACCCATTCAGGGATTCTGTGTAATATAGGACACTGTATCTCTTGTCAATCTGTGTATGACATTTGTCTCCCTTACTGCTGATGCCAGTTTCTAGCAAGAAGATACTTAGTGATGCAATTAATAGCTTAAGACCTACACAAGTATGTCATGTTCAATACTTTTCATCTGTATGCTTTTCCCTCTCTTGTAAAGCCTTGTGTATATGCAAATGGTACCAAAATAAAGCTACTTATAATATCTTTCTCTAGAATTTCTAAGGCCTTAAACCCTAATTTATTGTTACTTGAGGATGGGGGAAGGGGTGGGGGTGGGAAAGAAGAGTTTCTCTCTCTGATCAACAAAGTTACAAAGGGAAAAACACAGGTTTGGGAGTTCAGCATTGAATATTCTCCTAAGGAATTTAAGCTGAGAGATTTTTCATGTGATTTTACTGGTAACACAAAGGAACTGAAAGCAAAGAAAATTAAGCTAAATTTAGTCCACCACAGAACAAACCATTCAGGAATAAAAACATTGGATATGAAGTACTCCTCTGCCGAATAATATTTCCTGCTCTGTATTTAGCAATTACTATCCTAACTCCCTAAACCAAGAATCAGCAGGAAAAATAATGAAAAAGGCTTTTTTTTTCTCCTCACTTTAGTGATTCCCTCTGCATTTGTTACTATCTTTTGTTAATCCAGAAGAGAGCATTGGATACAGTGCTTTGAAGTCACCACCCTCTAGAGATTGGAAGTCCATTGGAGAAATTGCAAGGATCTGCAGATACAGCTCATTCTAAAGGAGTGCCATGTTTACTTCTACACACTTAGTCTTCAGAAGGTAATTTGTTGGAATCTACTTTAAGTTTTAAACAAGTCTCATGACATTTCAAAGTGCCAACAGTTCCCTTTATTAGAAGAAAACAAAACCAGCCTAAACCTTCTCTTTCATGTGGTTGCTCATGAGCTTTCTTGGATCAAAAGTCCACATAGCTCTTATAGGGCCATAGTTTGTTGCACCTCACTGAGCAATACCTAAATGTAAAAAGACTTTCACTGGATTCAGGCTCCTATTTCCAGGGTGAAACAGGGTAAAGGGACAATGAAAAAGTTTTTTTTTTCTCTCCTAGCGCAATTGTATGCATTTTCGGGTGGGGAGCATTCATTTATATTGTAAGGTTTTAGCTAAATAAGTACATGGTTTGATTTTGCCATGGATTTTAAAATAGGTAGACTACTTGGAAAATATAACTGTGTGTTTAGACAAGAGATGGAAAGTGGTCTTCACAGCTGTCAAGTAGCCCATGACACTGCTTGAATAAAACAAACTAACTAAAAAGCCACAAAACCAATTTACAACCTTGCCATGGCCCTGAATTACACATTAATTCCCAGTGTAAGAGGAAATAAGAACAAATGAAGTGCTGAACATCTCCAGAGAGATATGTGCATTTGTTTTACCTTTGATAAGTTTAGTCTGGTAGTTAGTTACACAGAACTAACACCAAGATATAGGAGATCTAGGACTGAAGAAATGAGACAGAGGTCAGAATATAACATTAAGTAACTGACTGAGATTCAGGAAGGAACACACATGTGGGCACAAAATTTCCCACAAAGATTATTAGAGAAGAATCATGAACCTGAAACCTTACAATTCACAAGAACCTACACAGAAAAAAAAAATCATTAGAGAAGTTGGAGAGCAGAGGGAAATAAGTTTAAAAAATAATGAGAAAGTGATAACAGTATAATTTTAAAGAATCTGATATTTCTGCACAAACAGAAAAAAGTATGGCTATAGTGTAGCACAAGCTTTGGGATAAGCTGTTAGTGTTTTGCAACGGATATGGGAAGATATTTGTTGAATGAAAGCTGAAAAGAAGCTTCAAGCAAATTATTTAAGAACTGAATTCAAAGGGGAAAAGAAAAAGAAAAGAAAAAGGAAGAGTTGATATTTTACAATAACAGATTTTGTTTTGTAGAAGAAAAATATAGACAATGCTTGTCCAGTTTGTGAGGCAGTCTAAAATGATACTGAAGCAACTGGATTTAAAGATGAGATTCCCAAACTAGATTACTTTTAATAGCTCTTCAACATTGACATATGCAACAAGCAGAAATTACTTGCTGGATAAACCTCAACTGATGTGTTAAGGATTGATCTCTTTAGAGACTTTTCTGTTTATGCACTTACATAATAGCATTTCATCCTATAATTTTAATGGTGATAATAGTTCTACTATACTTGTCTTTAATAGTCTTTCTAGACAGAACTTTATATTATCAAGAAAGGTAAGGAACATGCTATTAAGTAGCTGCTAGGAAAGAGGTATATCCACAATGCCATTTTTAAATGCAAAAAAATTTCTCTCTGTCTTAAACGTAAAAGGAATCACAGTCCCTCTGTCTCATGAATCAAATAGAAGGAAAAAAAAATCTGGCTTGACACTTGTGTGGGACAGCTTTTTGCTCTACAAATACACCTGAACAATGAATTCAAACAGCTTTTTATCTTGTTTCAATCAGAAAGCTGATGTAGACAAAAACCTGCATTTAATAGCATTATGGCTCAGATATATGCTGACAAAACACTGAAAATTCAAAAGCAAGAGCATCTCTTAAATTACTCATTTAAATTTGAAAGCTCTGGCTTTTGTGGTTTGCTTTGTTCATATGCTCTGAGCGTGGCTTTTCTCTTTTGTCCAATTTTAATATATAAATTGTACCTTACACAGTCTCCAAAGGTTGGGAAACCTTTACAGCCTCCCTGGATGGCAGAGAGATGAACGATTCACAATAGCTGAATTCATTCTGAGGATTTTCAAAAATGTTTATAGTTTAACTGGCTAACATCAGTTTTGCAACATATGATTTAAGCAGTCTTCAGGGCTCTTGGGTATAGGTATTTTGATAAACTTAACAATTACATAAAATTATTTTCTACTATGGACAATAGTAGCTTCTATCCTTCGTCTAAATTATTTCATTTTGTAGATTATAAATACTGAGACCAACTGTTCCAAAGGCAATATTAAAGTCTTTTAATGCTGATTCAGTTACTAGGCACATGTCCTACACTGATGTGTCTAAATATCATAATGAAATTTTAATTGCAAAGAAAAGAGCATTTCTAAAATGAAATAATGTTTTTCATTTCTACAACACCCAGGGGCAATAATTCACTTATAGACTAATGGCCTGTAAAATTCTGCTTGTTGACTGTTAACTGCAAAATTCAAGCAGTGTGTAAGAACATGAAATGCTTCCTGTAGAATACAGCTTTAGAATCATAGAACGGCCTGGGTTGGAAGAGACCTTAAAGTTAACCTGGCTCCAACCCCCTGCCATAATCAGGGACATTTCCACCAGAGTAGGTTTCTCAGAGCCCAATCCAACCTGGCTCTGAACACTTGCAGAAGTGGGCCATCCCCAGATTTTTTAGACAATCTGTTTTGGCAGTTCATCACCCCTATAGCAAGAAAACTTCTGTATATGTAACCTAAATTCCCCCTCTTTCAGTTTGAGCCCATTATTCCTTGCCCTGTCACTACAGCTCCTGATGAATTCCCTCTGCTTCCCTGCAGGCTCCCTTCAGATACTGGAAAGTTACAGTGATGTCTCCACCCAAACTTCTCTAACTCTGGAGGCTGAAGTCAGTTTATCTAGTTCTTCATTCTTAGTAGGTTATGTTCCTCATCTTACTTCGTGATTTTACCCTGACATTAAAAGTAGTAGTAGATGCTGAAACTTGCATTCAGCACCTCCCCTCACTGCCTACAGCAAGCTGTAGACATCATCCCTGAGATAAAATTTGTGAATGTGTGTACTGCTTCAGGACTTGTGTGAACAGAAAAACAGAAGGTAATTTCTCTAGCTCTGAAAAATTCACAGTCATGCTTGCAAAGATAGAAAGTACATGCACATGTAGGGAATACCTACAAGATTTTAAGTGCATTATGTTCAGACAACTTGCTGGTATAGAAAAAGATAAATACCCTGCCACCTCAGATTGTTTCCATATGCACTATCACTGTCATGCATGATGCATATACTCATCAGTTGACCTTCCTCTGTCTGTTATGTTCTTAAAAAAGTCATAAATTTGGGAAGTTTCTCCATGGAAGGGGGGAAAGGCACAGTTTGTGTTAGGGTAAAATTGTTCATGTTATTCACTCATTAAAGGACAGAACACCACTTGGGGATATGAGAAATGTTATGCTGAGTCAATTTAGAAAGAAAGTACTAATAGACAATTATGGATTTCCCACACCATCATCACTCTCGTGGGTAATGACATTCCAGGTCCAAGATCAGGGGTCAGCCTGGGAAGAGAATCTGCAGCTCGTAAAGATCACAGGAGAATCAAAGCCCGGGAAAATAAGAATTCTGCTTTCAACTGGCCAGGGAAATCTGATCCTTACTCAAATACATGCTGCATTAATGCACTACATAGTGCATTAGAAAGTGCATGCTAATAATTTGCCTTTCATGTGTATTTGTACAGATATATTTTCTACATATGTCATTTCACGAGTTCTTTAAGCAAACTTTGAGTGTAAGTGCTTATGTAAGGGAGGATCTATCTTAAAAACACCTAAATTTTTTTTCTCGTTAAAGAAGCAAGGAACTTATTACTAAAACACAGAAAATAAACAGAGTAAGCCTCATTTCCCATGTTGAAAGTGTAGCTTTTCTAATAATTGGGCAATCAAGTTATTAACTAAGTTTGAAATCAGGATCTAGCACCCTTGAATATACAACTGAAAACATAGATCTTCTTTTTCTCGGTGGACTGTTTGCTTTTCTAGAGCATGACTAGCAAGTTAAATGAAAGGTACAGATTCTTTAATTCAAATACTTTGGAATTATCCTTAGTGGGTTTCTTTTTCCACTTAGGAACATATTATGTGGAAAAAAAAGCTAGTTTAAGAGTTCTCCTTCCTTAGTTCCACTACTTGGGTGTGCATAATCCTTTTGACACTTGACCTGTCTACGTGCCCATCAAATATACAAGACTGACCTGATATTATGGAAATTTTACATGCCAGCCACCATAACAGGATTACACTCCAGGATCCCAGTGAGTCAGGAAGCCAAGAAGAGTTTTTTGGTTTTTTTTAATCAAGTTCACTTTATTAATAGTGCTACAGCTTGAGCTGCATGCCTCCAAAGTGGAAACCTGAACAAAGAAACACCTGCATAGCTGTACTTCTGCAATCCAAGGTTCCTGTCCCTAAAGCAATAGTTTGGACCAGTACTTATATTAAGATCTTGGGTCTTACACCATTTTGGTTTGATTTGTTTTTTGTTTCATGGGGGAAGATGTATTTTTCTGCAAGATGCAGTGTTTCTCTCTCCTGTTTCACTCCCTCTTAGGCTGGTTTGAATGGGTTCTGTGGTGATCTTTTCAGCAGGTGCAATGTGGTTGTTATAGTTCATGTATCACAATCTGTAGGCTTTGTCTGCTCATGCAATCTACTACTGCTAAGTAATTATATAATGGCCCTCTCCAGAACAGTTCTACTTTTGTTTTCATTAGCATTCATGCTGTTTATTATATGGGAGCAGAATATTTGTAGCCTCTCAGGTGTAAGCACAGTTGAGTACAGCAAGTGTTACAATGTTAAATACAAACAGTATTACAAAGATTATTATAAAAAATCAATAACCCATAAAGAATTCATTTTCCCCAGGCTCTTAAATCTGATATCTAGGAGATGAGCCAAGACCATATTTCTTGTAAGCCTGTTGATTATCCAGTTGTATTTTCTGCACTAATTTTACTTGCTACCACAACTTCCAGACATCAGCTGAAATCCTCCCACTCTGTCAACAAACATGCAACAGCTAGTATTAATAATTGTACACACTCCCCCTTGTGAGGCTCAGAACATGTCTGCTGACATTCTATTTTTCAGTGAAATTTCAGAGAGTTTTGAAACCATTTTTTGGAATGCCACAATTGCATCAGCAGTATTACTGCCTAAAGTTTCTATTGCCACTGAAATGTTAACTAAATCATTTTCTAATTTACTCACTCCCAATCAGAAAAACAGACAAACAAACAAAAAAACAAAACGTATAAGGAGTGGAATGTGGTTGGACTTTCTACTAATAAATTACTACATTTGGTCCTATGAGCAAATGTTTGTACCATGATCCTGATATCACAGCTAAATTTGAGAACAAAAATATTAGGAGTTGAGGCTCCTAAGACAAAAATTCCTGACCACTCTCCTGGTAATTTTTTGTGAGCTCTCTTACCACATATCCCAGATCACCCTTTGCCCTCAGGTAAAGGCAAAAGTGCATGGAAAAGTCCCCAACTATTCTTGATATTTTTATACCCATTATTTGGTTACAATCATCAAGGCTGCTCACAGGAGTAGTATTACTACAGGAGTATAAGTTGAGTGAGGCAGGTATAATGTTTTACACACTGCATATCAGTTCTTTGCTTCTGGGACTGCCACCTCCCACTCTTGTGAGTGCATGTGGTCTTGGTGAAAAGAAGTATCTGAACACAATGTAGTCTGTGGATGTTACTTGGAACTCCCTAGCAGAGTGCTCAAAGCCAAGTGGCTTGGAAGGAAAGGATATATCCAATAGTGAGTTTTATCTGTAATTTGGACTATGGTTTTTGAACTGTTGAAATAACATTTTCCCTCCTTGTAACAAGACTGTATGAATTTAAATATATCTCACGTAAAAAAGCATGGCAAAGGCCACTAACTACATGTAAGGGTTCCATAATTTTCTCAGGCACTTGGAAACCTCACTCCCGTGTAGGTCTGAAAAAAAACAAAACCTATTTCAGTTTTTAAAATAGTGACCACATTGGATTATTCCTGTACTGTTGTTCATCTACTGAATGACCCTTTGACAACCACTTAACATGCAAGTGATGGATCCAAGCTTCCTGTCCTCTAACTTTTACAGCAAAGTAAGGATTTAATAAGACTGTCTGCAGCCACTCCCACATTCCAATTTAGATTTATGGGAAAACACTTTTAATAAAATTTTATCTCCAGGCTACAAATCATGTGCCTGTACCTCCAGAGACGTGGGGTTAGTACCACTAATCATGATCCCTTTTAATTTTGAAACTTTCCTGTAAGTTTAGGACATAGTATGTCAAATCCTCATCTGCATTCAAGAAGCTGTTTTGGGCTGGAGTATAAGCTCCCAGTATAAGTAAGTGTCTCCCAAAAGAACTTCAAGTAATAGTCCAAGGCATTGTCTTGGGCATTTCAAATGTTCCATAAGGTTAGATTTAATGCTTCAGGCCATTTTAACCCCATATATGTGCAACTTTTAGCTGTTATCTCCTTAAGAGTTAAGTCATCTTTTCTACCTGTCCAGGTGCTTGAGGGTGATAAGGGTCTGCAATCTTTATAATTCCTAACCTTTTATAAAATCAATTGATCCTGCTGTGAAACTTGACCTTCTTCTGATTCAGATTCTTGTATTCCATACTTAGGAATAATTTCTTTAAGGAGAGCTTTTATTACTCTTCTAATGTCTGTTTTTTTAATTGAGAAAACCCCCATCCATACTGATAACTGGTCTCCATAGGCTCTATATTTGAGAATTTCTTACAGACAGGACAGGTAAAAATAATTACTTTAGTGGCTTCATGGACACTCAATGCCACTCATACTTGTAGCACTTGAATAGCTAGTGCTTCCAGTCCTCTGTGAGCTTTGCCATGGAATCACTTGGTTACAGCAATGTTTTCAGTAAGACAGATTTTCCCTCCCATTTTCCATGTTGTCTTCATCTTCTACTGTTTTCTATTTTCTCCAATATTCTTTGCCTGTCATGTTTGATCCATATAGTTTATGGTTTTCTTGGATGATCAACATTGGACCTCAAGTTCTTGTCTAAAGCAATTGCTATGATCTTTACCACAAGTTAGCAAGAGACAGATTTTCTTGCTATATCGACTAAGGCTTTCCCTTTCTTAATTACAACACCCCTTGTATGGACTGGACAGTAAACCACAGCAACTTCTTTGAGGAGTTGGAAAGTGTTTCATAATTTCTCAGTAAATTGTTGGGAAGTTCTGATCTCAAAGGAGTGACTGGATTGAGTTTTACTGCTCAATCCGTGTTGAGAAATTCCTCAAACTTTACAAGGATTTTTCACCTCTCCCATTAATTGGTAGGTATTACAGTGCCCAGTACATCTGAGCTCTCGAAAGACAGACCCCTTCTGTGACAGATACCTGCAGTCTCCATATTGAGACTTAACTCCATTTTTTGTGGCTACAGAATAAGATAAATGCATTTCTAATCTGTTACTTGTTTAAACATAGTTTACCAGCTGCAAGTGCTGACATTTCCTTAGGGGATAATTATTTAAGAATTAGTGCTTTCAGTATTCATCCAGCTTTACTGTCCACCACCAGTCTGCTTCTCTATTAGAGCACATTTTTCATCTCTTTCCTCCTTTTAGCTTACATTTAAGTGCCTTGGCTTGTATTTCTGTTTGCTTCTTTGTTATCTTCTCAGCTGGCACTACCAACTCTTTTCAATGTGACAAGCTGTGACTGTCATTAACACTAATATCCCCCCCTCCACTTCCACAGCAATAATGATGATGATATGCAAATGACTAATTCTATCCTACTGAAGTAAATAAATTTTAACTCTCATTTACATAACTTGGAAGAAAGCCCCAGAACACCACTTGTTAAGTTTTTCTACTTTGATACAGGTACTTGAACCTGCTATTCATTTTTCCAGACAGTTCTAATAGAGATCATCATTCTAGAATAACTCATATTAAAGCTTAAAAGGATGATCCCTCTACTCTCCTAGACGGATTCATTTAAAAATCCAAACAAAATGGGAAAACATTTCCTTTACATAGTCAAATATTGTGCTGATAGTTATGGAAGTTCAATTTCCAAATGCAAGTGTTTACTGTACATCTGCACATCAGTGGTGTTAGATGTTAAGGACACTTCAACTCCATCAACATAACTTTGAAAATATGGTTTATTATATCTGCTGTGGAAATTTCAGCACTTTGTTGCTTGTTCAGGAAATACCACAGTTTTGTGTGTTTAGCTGGGGGTTTGTTTTGCTGTTTGGAGGGTTCTTTTAAACCTAAGTCCATTCTTTATAAGTCTATGACCATTACTTGACAGAAGATTAAAAGGTTTACAGTGGCATATAGAAACCACAATTTATGCACCAAACATCATGCAAGGAGGGGAGAATTCACCCATGCTCATGTCATTGTGGGGTTTATCCACCATAATTTACAGACAAGAAACACCCTAACCTAAGCAGCATCAGCAGCTCCATGACATGCTGCCAATCTCAGGCAAGCCAGAGTTTCTGATGCCCAGTTTGACCACGACAGGTTGGGAGTAACCTGCCTGACAATACCTTACTCACAGCTAGAGATCTGTGGTGGAGTCCTGCAGGGTTTATAGCCAGGGAAGAGAAACAGGAGTATCATGGGCACCACTCACACCTTTTCAGATGAAGGCACTGAAAGAGGCTGAGATGAGGCTCCCCTCGAAGGCCTTTCACTGACCACAGCAGGGACCATCATAGCTCACACAGACTGAGACACCCTTCATATTTTACAGCCAGAGAGGTCAGAACAAATCCTTCCCTCCACCTTCCCAGAAGCTAAATTGCTAGAAGGAGCTATGAATTAATCTGAGACTTGGCAGAATTGAGCTGCAGATTCAGTCTCTTTTTCTAACTTTAAGTCAACTGCCTATCTCTATCTGCCAGACCTTGTTGTGATGCAGATGTGAATTAATCGTTTCAGTTAGATTACCTGATCTGAAATCAAGGCAAATTGCTCAGAAGTGTCTTAGCTTGCCCAGCACAATTAAAGATATAGAGTAAAATGTTTATAATTGGAACACATTGTATATTTATCACTCGTGGAAAAAAATGTCATGCTTCTGCACTCGCAGGTGCCACAACATGGAAACTGTCCATAATTCTTACCTCTCTGAAAATGACTGCTTTGTAAAAAGCATGAGATAAGAGAGGAAAATATGTGTATGCAGTTTTGTATACACCAAATATTTTAATTATCCTGATTGACAGGAAAGTGAGTATTCAATGAATTCAGACATTTAAGTAAATTTTGGAGTAATAAGTGTTTGCCATTTGTAGGTCTCCAACAGAACATTTTACCAAAATAAATTTTTATTATTTGAATTTTTATGTTCTATTTCTACTTGCACATCATTTTATTTAGACCTTTTGTTTACATCTCACCTTCTCTTTTAGAAGTAAAACACTCCTTAGATCTCTAGATAATATAGAAATCAAGGAAAAAAATGAGTTGTTTTCTTTTCTTAGCTCATTGAACCCAGACAGACTATATCTGGTTTGGTACCCCTTTGATATTCTTAAAAACTAGATAAATACTCATTTTGGAACACAAGTCCTGCATGTTGTCTATTCTAAATTACAGAATCTATTGATGAATTCTCCTCATGCTGGTTTTTATTTTCCAGGCTCGGATTCATCATTAGTATCAGATGTTTCAGTTAGTCAAAGCTTCTTGTGGCACCTTCGAGAGATCTGCAATTCATTATGATAAATTGCACAGATCATGTACCATAGGTTTGTGTCTGTGCCACTGCTGTCACAGAGCAGGACCCAGGACAAGCAGACAATTGTCCAGAATGGGGAAGAAACCCAGGAGCCTGCTCCTCTAAAGGCTGTGCAATCAGAACTTCTAATTTCTCTACCCTAAAGTCACTTTGCCCATTTCAGACTTCACTCATCCCTCTTCCCCTTTTCTCCTCTTACACTGACATCTCCACTTACCTCTTCCTGCTTTATTTTCAATGCACAGCCACCAGAATTCCAGCTGCCCATGTCTCACAGTTCCCTCCTAGACATCTTTCTCTCCTTCCTTGTGCCACAAAGACCCTGTCCCACCTCCTCCCTGTTCCCAGAATTTATTTTCTTGTTTTTACAAAATTGAGTTTTGTCCTATCCTTGAGAATTATGAGCATTGACTGTACTGCCAAGAAGCAATTAGTCAACAGCATCTCTGAGACCAAGGTTAAGACAGTGCCACCTGTCTTTAAATAAACACAGTAATATTTGCTCAGAGCAGCATCATGGAAGAGAAGCATTGTTTTCCAAGAAATACAACCCTCTGTTACCTGTTGCAAAAAATCCACATGCCTATATTCCAAACTCAAGACAACCTCAAACATTCCAGAGTCATCCATGTTTGTCATTGGGAGTACAGTCATCAAAGGCCTGGGGCAGCAAATATTAGATAGGAATGGTGATTATGTCTCAGCTACTCTAGAATTTTATTCTCTGTGGCTTTTCCCCGCCCCCCAACCTACTCTGGATATAGTCACTAGCAAGCCCAGCACAGACAGTAGCTTGGAATTAAGAAAGGAAAGGAAGAAGGAAAATAATAAGGCAAGAAGCTGTGCTTCTGCAGCACCTGTGCTTAACATAATAGTATTGAAATATTCTGTGCATGCACCTCTGTGCCATAATCACTAGATAATCCCTGTTACCATCCACAGGAATCGTGCTTCTGCAGAGCTGAAATCACAGTAACAGGAAGATGAAAATGACTCATTCAGACAAAAAAAAAAGTTTCTTCTACCCAGAAGGAAAGCAAACCTCTTCTTCCAGTGCATTTACAAAATTATTCTCTGAGAGAAAAAAAAAAGTAGCTTTCATTCTCTTAAGTATATTTCCCTGTCTCAGATGATAAACATAATCTACATAACAGAGATAAGGGGATAACAAATCCAGATTGTTACACGTTGTATTATCACCTTTATTGAATATATATTGTCAGAGGTAGCACTGTTAATTGTTGTTTTTCTGCTATGAAAAAACTCAAAAAACTACAAGGACAAACTGCTGCTGCCAAGAGTAGGTGTTCAGCTCCACTGACTCCAGGCAAGCTGAACCTGCTGATGCCAGCAAGGACTGTGACCCCAAGTCACACTTCCCTCAGAAGAGTGAGGGTGCAGGGTACAGGACATGCTGCAGATTTCTATTTCGGCAAAGGCTTTAGCACAATCTGCATGCAGGGTGTGAAATGCGGCAAAATTGTAGCATACTGAAAGGTTGACAATGTCCTTTTCCTAACCTACATCTTCAAAGCAATATTCTCTCATCAGCTTATCCTTCTTCTGGCCCTCTGCTTGAGGTCTTTGTCCTCTTCCCCTCCTCTCTACTGTGCATTAGAATTGAGCTCTGAGCTTTCTCCAGAAGCCAACTGTACAGGCTAATTTTATATTCTTCTGAAAATCCACTCTCCAGTGAAGTGTGCTTTGAGGTAAATTTGAGGTCCTTTTATGTAGTTTTGCTCCTACAGGTCTTTCACTGCTTCCATCACTTCCTTCTCTTCTCAGTACTTTATTAGGTTGCTGGCAAGTGTGAAGGCTGTTCCTGTTCCTTTAACTCTTTATTCTGGAAATAAAAAAATCCTACCTTAGAACAGACAGTGAAAAGAGGCAATGACGGGTCTTGGAGCAGGCAACAAGAGCATGTCACCAATCTGAATCCAAAACTATTAAAATTACAGTAATAAAAAATCCCACATGCACATACTACTGCTAAAGCTGTTGCACTTTGACTTCAAACACTTAAATTTCCCCCAAGTCAGATAATTGTATTTAAGGTCTTATTCTAGAATCCTTGCTGACATTATGCAGATGACCACAGTTTCATTCACGCATGTAAAGAGTTTTACAGAGTCTGGATTACCCTTATCACAGACCTTAACATTGTGGTTCATTGCTTTTTGAGGAGAGTTGTTCTTCACTGCTGGACCTCTCTTTGAGCTTTATTTTATATGGGGCACAAGGGGAACAGTTTCTCATTTTCCCTTCCTTTTGCTTTTTTCTACAACTCTGTTTTGTACTTTCTTCCCTTCTTTTGCAGAGGCACAAAAACATCTGTTGATGACAGGCGAGTGCTGTGGGAATGCAGAGCTGAGGATTTGCAGGTGCCTGCCTTAGACTGCACATCCATCCTTGTTAGCTACTGCTTTCTTACCTCCACTACATAAAGACCAGAAGAGCAGCAGAATACAGAAAGATGTTGCTTTTAAGGGATCCCCTGCTGTCTCACCTACAGATATAGCTGCAGGTTTTCAGCAGACGTGATGATTCTGCACCTTTCTTCACCTCTGTCTTTGCCTTTGCTTCCATGAAAAAGCAATGAGCCACACTATAATGACAAAGTGCATAGATGCACTTCCCAGCCCTCCTTAAAAACCTTAGAAAAAGATGCCAGGGACAGTTCAGATCCACCCTGGATCCTCATGTGGCACCAAGGACAGAGCACTTCAAAGCAGAAAACCCTCAGAAGCACAGTGCTCCTATATAACCCTAATGCCTTGCCTGAAAAGTCCCTGGAGTCAGAAGTGTTCTTTGGATTGGTAGTTTCCAGCTTTAGATCCTATGAGCAGAATAAGAAGCAAGTTGCTTTTGAAGAGAGCAGAAACCATGATGCTTACTCAGTGAGTAATGAGGTATACTCACTTCTATGAACCCAGCCAGACATCCTGGTGTTTTCAGCCAGAGACTGGAAAGGATGCAATAGACTTCAAACCTATTTTAAGTTTTGCATGCAATTTGTCAAGGAAAAATTAATTTAGGAAGGGTTAGAACTTAAGGGTTTATACCACAAAGTGGCCTTTCCTCCCCTTGGCAGCTCCAGTCACTACACAGTCACCAGTACAAACATGCACTGCAGCAGCCTGTGCTGAAACACAAAAGCTGGGCAGCAAGCACTACTTTCCCAAATATGACAGTCACTGCAACTGAACTCTGAAAAGAGCTAACACAGGTACACAAAGAAGCTGGAGACTGATAATGAGCAGAGCAGAGTGAGAGAACAAAAAGCCAACTTCTCACCTCATCACCTTTCAGAGCCTCACTCCAGTCACACAGCTTAAAGACAATCCAGCACTGAACTGTGATTATGCCTGCACAACACAGAAACAGCCCTCAAGCCCCACATGTTTCCGATATACTTCTTTAGAGTAGTGCCCTTGAAAGGCTTGCAGACTGTTGGAGGTTTTTTCCAACTAGATTTTTCAGAGGTTTATAAAATACCTGCTAAACCTTCAGTAAAATTGTCAGGCAAGCAGGAAGAGACTTAAATCTCCTAGAATTAGCTGTCAAAGTTAATTGGATAGTTAGAAAAAATGATTTACTTGAAGCAGGTTACTTAGGTTCCTCCTTGTCTTGAGCTGATTATCTTCCTTTTCTGTAGGGAGATCTAAGGGAAGCTTGGAATAACTTGGAGCAGGCATCTATTTTTCAGATATCTGGGTTATTTGCCTCAAAAAGTAAATTGAATTACCACATAACTATCAATATTTCAGGCATATTTTGATGCCACTTGCATTACAAGAGAGCTATGAAAGCCTGGCTGCCCTTCCAAACCAAACAAGCAATACTAGATCTGGAAGTTCGCCTTTCCTAATGTGATTTGATTTCCTTTAAAGAAAGCTGGAGCTCTCTTGTATACTACAACAGAATCCAGAGATGGGGCAACTGGAACAGTAGGATTGCATAAAACACCACTCATCACACCTGACACTGAGCATGACTTTCTATTTTATTTTGCACAGTTTACCAGAGGAAAGCAACATGGGAAAACCTGTCCACCACTTCTCTTCCAGAATGTGGCAGGTCTGCTGCTGTGCAGAAAATGTGATCATGCTTTTGCAGTTATGTAGCATCTGTCAAAGACAATTTACAAGTGCTTCAAACAAAAAACAAACAAACAAACAAAAACAACAAAAAAATCCAACCAGCCAACTCACACATACACACAAAACCCAAAGAAAAAAAAAATCTTTGTCTCATGATTTCTAGTAGGTGATGAAACTAGGAAAAAAAGTCAGAAAGCTGATCATCAGTTTGTATTCCACAGTATTTAGTAAAGCATAGACTTCAGGTCATAACTGTCTCCTCCTTGACAGTGCTAAACAGGTACTCTTTCTACCATCTGTTCACCTCTTGTCAGAAAACTTAGAGAATGAGTATTTGATGCTTCCACCCTCCTGTCAAATTTGTTTGGAATTTGCTAGCTCAGTCAAAAGTATCTCAAGACTGATTCACAGCCAGAAAGAGAGACTGTTTGATTAGAGATTTCTTTTCACAGGAAAACCAGGCTAAAAATTAAAGCAGTTTAGGATGAGAGGAGCACAGTTGATGCTTGGAGCTTTAAGGCTGATGATGTTCAAAAGCTGGAGAGGCTCTTGTCCATCTGACAAAGCTTTACATCCTGTTAATTCTTTTTGCAGGAAGAGCTACTGTTCAAAATCTGTCTTATTAGTTCTAGTTCAATACTTCGAATCACTACATTTAAAAGAAAAGAGACACCATACAGAAAAAAGAGGAGATTCTAGAAAGTAACAATACTCAGTTTATACAAACCAAATGCAGGCTTCAAGACTGAAATTCAAACTTTTCCTATTTTATTCTATGCTACATCTATAGTATTTACACAATCTGTAATGGAATTATTGCTCCTCTGATATTTCTTAAGGCAAAAGTTTCTGCTATCACACTAGTAACCCAGAAAACAGACATATCCTGTGTGTAAACAAGTCTAAAAATATGAAGTGCAAAAGTTCAAGAGTCTAAAAGTAAACCTGAACACCCATTAAATTTGCATTTTTAAATTCTTGGGGATTTTATCTTACCATGATCTTTGAGGCTTTAAACAGAAATAGAATATATACATATATACACACATATACATATACATATACACATACATGTACACATACACACACACATATATATAGGTTTTAAAGTAGTAATCTTGAGTGTTGTCAAGTTGTCAATAATCCCATTCCAGTCAAGCATTCTTTAGGTGCTCAAATGTGTAAGAGCAGTCCCTGTAAGTAAAGGCTGAAGGAGTTAAGCCTTCCCTCCCTGGAGAAGAAAAAACTGAGGCAGAAGAAAAACCTCATCACATTATTTCAGTACTTAAAAGGCAGCTATAAAAAGGACAGAGGCTTTCTCTTCACAGATCTACATGGAAAGACAAGGGACAACAAATACAAGGGGAGGTTTCATGTCAAAATAGGAGAGAAATTTATTTTTACAGAAAGAACACTCAGTCACTGGAATAACCTCCCCTGGGATAAAATAGAGTCTCATCACTGTATGTTTTTCAAGATGTGATTGGACAAGGTGCTAGATAATCTAATCTAGGCTTCCTTTCCCACAGAAATTTGGTCCAGAGGATCTTTTGAAGTCCCTGCCACTCTGAGATAATCTGGGATCCCAGTTAGTGAATGAAATTATTCCAACTGTTTCTGTGAATGTCAAGGCCCCTTAATAAGTCTTGGCTCCCCATCCAGTAAAAACAGAGTTTAGTTTGGTTTAATATGCTATTTAATGGGCATTTTTATAACACACCCACACATGGGTATGTACACATAGCCACACGTGTGTTACACAGCTACAATTAGTACCAGTTTTACTTCCCAACACATACAACAAAAGGTTACTAATATTTAGTTAGCTTCATTCACAACTTCACCTTGACTAAGCATGCATAATTCCCTTAAAACTCACTGAAAAGATGTAGAATTTCAAAAGCTGTTGTACAGAGTTTGCAGAGTGCATTTTCTTTGATTAGAGTACAACAGAGGATGGTTTTCAATTTCTATATAGAAACATTCTGTGTATTTTCAGAAACTCATGATGGCATTTCCCCAGCTGTGATCTTTATTTCAGCTAAGTTACAGATATGCATTGTCTGCTCTTTTTCTCATATTTAACCTGGTCTTTGTGGTCATAACTACATGACAATTTCAGAAATTTCTTGCAAGAAGGATGTTTAAAGGGGCAGATAGCAGAGCTGCAGAAGAGAGGCACCATAGATATAGAACCACTAAAAATGGAAGCCAAAGGGAACAGCAGGGAACAAGGTGCCACCAGGCAGGGTTCCACTATTAGAAAATATCAGTTTTCTTTTAAAAATAGCATTCTTGCTGCCTCACCCACCCACCCCTCCCTGCTCCCTCCCTACTTCCAGCAGCTCTGGTTATGCAGTTTCCCCTTCTTCTGCATATAAGTAGCCCAAGGCAAACTAATTGTTATAGTTCATACATATAAAGGGAGAAAGCAGAATATTTTTGGATTATCCAGGTTTGCATTGCAGACATTTTCCCCCTTAAGCACTTTTCAAAAATCTCCTTAGCATGCTGGACTTTTTAATGATATCACCTCAAGCACACCATTCAATTCTGTAGAATGAAGCGTTCTGAAGAATGCTTTTATTGCACTTTTTTCTAAATCCAAAAATCTACTTCTGTAAAAGCCACTCCCACAAACAGTGTTCTACAACAAACTCTGGAGAAAATGTAACGCTTTAAGACACTTATGGAAGGACTGCAAAATCTGTATTCTCAAGGAGGGCAAAGAAAGAAAAACAAAACAAAACAAAATCAGGTTACCTTGCTTTTAAATTTATACATGAATACAAAATATTAGGCATTAGATCACAAAGACAGCTGTCTATTGGACCAGCATCCAGACAAGGTTTCGAACAAAACCATCTTAGAGGGGATTTTCTGACTGTTCTATCACATAAATATTTCTGTTCGGATCCACTGTCCATATTTAATTCATTACAACTCTAAAGAAGAGAATTGAGTTTCATGCTGGTTGTGGCTGGGATAGATTTAATTTTCATCATAGTATCTAGTAGGGGGCTGTTTTGGCTTAGTGCTCAAAAGTATTTTTATTGCTGAACAGTTCTTACTTACAAAGGCCTTTTCTGCTTCTCAGACTGTTCTGCCAGTGAGGCAGATAGGAGTGCACAAGGAACTGGGAGGACACCCATCTGGGACAGCTGATCCCAAGTGATCAAAGGGATATTCTGTAACATGTGGTGGCATGCTCAGCATATAAAGCTGTGGAAAGAAGAACAATGAAGGTGGAACACTTGGAGTGATGGCATTTGTCTTCCCAGGTCACCATGACGTGATGGAGCCCTGCTCTCCTGGGGATGATTGAACACCTGCCTGCTCATAGGAAGTAGTGAATGAATTCCTTGTTTTGGATTGCTTTCATGTGCAGTTTTTGCTTTTCCTATTAAACTGTCTTGATCTCAAAGCTTTCCCACTTTTACCCTCCCAATGCAGAGGGATGAGAAAGTGTCTTCTTATTTGTTGGGGCTTGGTTGCCAGCTGGGGATAAATTAAAAGAGGTAGAAAAGAAAAACAAACAAGAGTGAACAGAACACTCTTGAAAGTGTTGAAACACTCCTTTTTCAAAATAATTGATATGTTGCTATAAGTATTAGGAAGCATGATGACAATTTAACAGATAAACACACCAAAACAAGGGCTGAGCTCTTGCAGAGATGGTAAAGGTAGTTTGCAAGAGGTTCCAATTGTGTAGTGAAGTGTCCCTTGCCCATGCCTTACATGGCTAAGGTGGGAGCAGAATTGTTCTTACCAGGGGTAGCTGTTGGCTGACTAAGGTGGGGAACAAGAGATATTCAGTCACCCCTGTCAGCCTTGGAACATCATGCCCATTAAACACAGCCTGAGTGGAACAGGGCCACTGTTACCAGACTTCCGAATAACTGCACTGGTTACCAACTCAGATTATGGCCTGGATGAGAACTGACTAATGACTAAAGCCAAACACTTTGAACTCTATTAACAGCAGTCTTAGGTGAGGCCCTTCAAGCTCTCCTGGATGGCAGGAGGCTGTGCCAGCATCATCCTAGGAGTATGACACTTCTCAGAAGTCACCAGATCTCAAGTCTGCATTACTTGGAGAAAAATCACCAAAGCTGACACTGAGATCTGGGCCAATACCCCCCACTCCTCTAGGCTCAATCCTTTGTCCATTGACAAATGCAAAGGCATTCAATGTGAGTATTTCACTGAAATAAAGGAGAATTTTTGACAGATGCCTTCATATATTTATATTATAGATACATAGGTGTGTGTGTGAGAATTGATCCCTATACTGTCTTGGAAGAATAGTATGAATTTTGCTGTTTCAAATTTACAATAACTAAATTATAATACATCCTATTGAGTCATTTTCTAAACATTCAATTCATCAATGATCAATTCATCATAAGTGCTGGTTAAGTCCTTTAGACATAACTGTTGACCAGGTCTGGGGCTAAGACTGGATCAAACAACACCCAGATTCTGTGAAGAGTTCAGAAAGCAAGGGGTGGTGAGTGTATCTACTCTGAGCCTCAGGACTCAGTGGGAAGGTTTCCCTTATCCTTTGCACCCCCATTCTCCATGCAAATCATTCTAAAGTGAATTTGAGCCAATTTTCCTTTGCATGTTTCTTCTATGCAGTAAGGAAAACAGTGAGCCTTGCTATAGAGCCTTATCACACTTTCACAAATTATATCAAAGCCTGCCTTTGACAATACTGTTGATGGTGATTCTTTAAGTGACCCACTCATTTGCCACATCCCCATCACCTACACAGAAGTAAGAGCTTGCCTGGCAAGTAGTCACCATCAGCTTGTACTGTTAATGCTCAGAAATTTGATTTTTCACCTAAACAGGACACTGCTACACAGACAAAGCATTCACCCACATCTGAAGCCCACCAACAAACCCCTCCAGCCCACTACTGCTCATGCAAAACCTTTTAAACTACTAAAGAAAGAAAATTGGTTATCTCACAATGTAAGTCCTGGACTTAAAAAGACCCCTAAACTTGCCTTCCACTTTTAATCCACATTTATTCCATCTGTCACTGATAATCCTGGAGATCATATCACTTTATCTTCCTTTAAATCCTTGCTTAAAGCCTACCTCTCCTGCAATACCTACAAATCTCTGCCAGCTGGGACTGTTTAGACTAATAGCTGCTTGTGACTAGCTTCAGCAAATGCATCTTTCTAAACCTTCTCTCATCACCTGCTTTTTCCACTATCAATCTCCTTATCTAATTATTTATTGCCCATGAAATAAATGAAATATATATATTTCAATAGTTTATTTTATAAATAGAGCTACTCTAATAATTTAATATCATGCAATACATTTGGAGGCCTGAAAAGGTGCCTTTGAAAATGGAGGGAGAAAAGGAGGCAAAATTACTGTTTAGAGCATAGAGGAAAAAAAATTCTAATTTCACACTTTTAATAGAATTTACACTTATAGTTAATCAAGAACTCAAAAATAAATGAGCACAGAACAGCATTATTGTTCTGGAGATTTTGGATGCTAGTTTTTCATTTTTATACTCTCTTTCTTTTTCCTGAAGGGTAGGCAGATAAACCAACGTGAGAGGAGCAGTACTTAATATGAAAAACTAAAACTGACAAGGGCTTCTCTCATAACTTTAAATAAGTCATGCAGAATAGCTTCTGCATCATAAAACATTGACACTCACAAGTCTAAAAACAAATTTTAAAAATCCTACAATTTTTTCTTGCCTTATCTAGAGTTCAACAAAAGGCATGAAAAGCTGCTCACAGCAGCTCCATGCTACTAATTAAACCTTTCTCAAAACTAAAAAAAACCCCAAAACTTCAAGATATTCATAAGTCTTAAAACATTTTTAACAATACTTTATTAAAAAAAAAAAAAACACAAAAGACCAAAATCAACACAAATTTATAAAAATAATATTATCCTCAGATATGCTCATTGAAGCATAAGCAGCCCCTGTCTATGCTGCTCCGCAGGATGATAGTCACTACCACCTTTCTCTTCACCTCCCTCCTCAGACACTCAAACTTCTTTCCTTTAAAAGTCCTGCTCTCCTTCAGTCACACACCAGGAATCCAGTACACACTAGTGACTATTAAAACCTTTCCTATACCCTGCTAGAGGAGCAACAGAAGCTGGGGCTGAACTTTCAAGTGGATCCAGTTCAGCTCATTTGAAAATGGTGCCTGTGCTACAGGTGGTTTTCCCACTGATAGCTGCAAATTCTGGCCTCCAAGAATTATTACTTTGTACCACTATCACTGGAGGAAACTGAAAGTAGGAAGATTTGTGTGTGGAAGAGCAAGAGGACAGATTTACTGTGTGTTCACAAAGAGCCACCATGACAGGTGTGGAAATATTGGGCTCTAAGATCAGGTGAGGTGAGCCTGCCCTTCCCTGGGCGTGTCCAGCCACTTATTACAGATCAGTGGGTAGGTGTGCCTGGGGTTGGATTTCCAGTGCCAGGAGAAGATACAGGACTGGAGATAGACCCATGAGGAGGACACAGCACATATCTCCAGCCAGCACACTGGGGCTGAGTAGGAAATGAGGAATTTTTCTTCTAGTTTCACCTGCACTGCTGGCCCCAGTTGCAGCCCTCATAAAGGATTAGCTCTTAGAATTACAGAATCAGAAATTATTATTTTTGAGTGCAATGATTAATGCAGTACTGCTGAGGCCACCACTAAACCACATCCTTCAGTGCAACATCTACATGTCTTTGAAACACACCCAGGAATGGTGACTCCAGCACTTCCCTGGACATCCTGTTCCAATGTTTGACAACCTCTTCAGTTTCCTAATATACAATTTAAACCTCCTCTGGCACAACTTTGGGACATTTCCTCTTGTCCTGTCACCTGTTAATTGGGAGCAGAGACCAATCCCCACCTGGCTATACCCTCCTTTCAGGTGGTTGTTGATCAGGTCTTCCCCTGAGCTTCTTCCTCCAGGCTGAGCACCCCCAGCTCCCTCATCATATTTGTGCTCCAGACCCTTCCCCAGCTCCACGGTACTTCTCTGGACACCTCATTGTCCTTCTTGCAGGGAGGAGCCCAGAAGTGGACACAGGGTTTGAGCTGTGACCTCACGAGTGGCCAGCACAGGGGCACAATCACATCCCTGCTCCTGCTGGCCTCACTATTGCTGACACAGGCCAGGTGCCATTGCCCTTCTTGGCCACCGGGCACATTCCTAGCTCATGTTCAGCCAATTTTCTGCTTCTGAACCCTTCCTAATATTATTTTACTAAATGCTTGCAAAAGACACTACCTAAGTGTTAAATATTTGATAGTGACAACAGCAACAGAAATATATGTCTTCAAAAAATGAAATACAGTTAATGGATCAATTTTGTGAGCTTTCATACATTTTCATGATTTAAAGTGTTCAATGCTGTTGTTTTCTCCCCCTAAGCTACATTTCTTTAAAATTTGAGTCATGAAGTGAAAGTAAAAAGAGAGGAAGTAATTTCTGAACTCTCCAGGTACTGCTAAAATTTTTAAACTGAATTAAAAGCTTAAAAAAAAAAAAAAGTAAAATGTATCCAGACTATCAAATAGAAATCCTCAAACTCTAGTTCTTGTCTATTTATTTGTTTAACGTTGGTTTTTTTTTTTTTTTTTTTTTTTTTTTTTTTTTTTTTTGTCCTGGCTTAGGTCTTTGTGTTTTGTACTTAATTAACTGCACTGGAGTTTTCACTTTCTCACTTTCTGTATAAATGAGAAGTCATCACATGCTGCTCTTCAATGACTCCATTCTGGTTGGATGTGCCTGAATGTTATTGATGCTTCATCAGTTTGGAAAGGCTTTTAATTTAAATTGGTTCTGCAATGTTTTCATCTCTCAAATCATTAAATTGGTGCTGTGATGATTTGTTTAAAAAGCAGCAGTTGCTTTCAAGGCAGTTTAATTTTTCTATCTAGAATTTAAATTATATTTTTTTTTATCATGGGAAGTGTGTGAATGAGAACTCTAGAATTTTACTGTTCTCAGTGCTTCACATCTTCTGCTCTTTCTCAGCTAAAGCCCAGAAGGTCGAGATGGACAAGCTGGAGAAGGCCAAGAAGGAACGCACAAAGGTACCTACTCAGACCTAAAGAGATGCAGGTGTAGGGCTTTTGTTTCTTTCCCTGCTGAATTTCAATCTATTGCTTTGTTATTTCTGTGCTGGAACTGCTTGTTTTATCCCAGATCTCTCCTTTCTTCTTGCATGTCTTTTTCCAAACTGCACAGATGAAGTTATTTGCCCTTCCTTATAGGTCCATTTATAGGTTGTTTATTCCACTGGATTTCCTGCTGTTTTGTCAGTATTTTTAAACCAGAGCTCTAAAAATGGCATTCACTAAATCAGATACAGGCTAGATAATGAATAAAGAACAGCTTTTTCCTTAATTTATGACATTTTGCCTGGTGCCTAGCCTAGTTAAAGCTGAATTTCCTCACCATGTCTGAGTGTGAGACAATATCTGCTTTCTAGTGTGTCTAATGTTAGAGATTTCCACCTAAGCTGCAGAAGACTCCTTCCATCTCCAGTTCATGGAGGGTTTTTTGTGCAGTGCATGCTGTGTCTTGCTGCTTGTTTTGTTGTTTTGCACAGTAGCCCAGGTATCTGATCATGCCCTTGCCCAGATCTGCAGCTCTGAGGCTGCAGTGCTCTTGGAGCTCTTGTTACCAGGTTTCCTGCTGTGATGCAGTGGCAGTAAATTGTGCAAGCAGGGACTTGCCTTGCATGTTCCTTAAAGGAAAATTAATAAGAACTTCTAAATGTATAAATACGGTGTTTAATGACCAGGATCTCTCCTGTCTGAGCTGTATCAAATCTTGTGTTTGTACCAGTTGACAAACACATTTTTATTGTATCAGACTTAGGAGCTGGGTTTCAGTTTAATTAATCCTTAATTCTCATGGCCTGAAGTCTGTGTCTTCCTTCCTGCATGATGGGCAGCTCAGAGGCCAGTCCAGTGTCCTACATCTCCTTAAAGCTGTTTTTAAAAAACACAGAGAGGTGCTGTGGGTTACAAAAAGGCTGTGTATCTTAACACTTCATTTTATCTTCTCCCCTTTCTCCTGTGTGTCTCTCCCTTCCCAGATTGAATTTGTGACTGGCACTAAAAAGGGTACAACAACAAGTGCTGCTTCCACAACCACCACAACGTCCAGCACCACTGTGGGAGGTAAAGAACAGCTGTGAATGTACCCCTTGAGCTGCAGTAGTGCTGGGATTAGTGCTTCCTGAAGCCTGGAGGCTCCTTAATGATCCTGTAGATAATGCAAGGCGGTGTTTCTTCTAAGGGGTGTTGGACTAGCTTTCCTCTGGTCCCTGTATTACATGATTGTCCTTCTGGAGTGAAAGATTAGGGCCAGGTGGGATAATGAAGAGACTTATTAGTGGGCCAAGAAGCCTGCTACTGTCTGTGGTTGTGGAGTATCCCTGGGACTGATAGATTTTGAGATTTGGAAACACTGGAAATCATTCTCCTGCCTTGGAAACCAAGGGGAAGGGAGAAAAACCACTGAAGGCTGATGAGTGTGTCGGTGCCTGTATCTGAGCAAGTGGGATACATGTGCTCTGTTGTAATTAAATCTGCTTTGGGGCAGGGAGTGAATGATCCTGTCTCCCCTTTGGCTGGAGTTCAGGTCTAAAGTTCTACTCTGACTCCTGGTACCCCCAGAGAAAAGTTCCTTTCCTCCTCACCATTTACTGCCAGTGTGTGCTGAAATTAATGTGAGGGGAAGCTGTCCAGTCAAGCAGTGGGATATTAAGGGTTGACAGGACAGGCTGTTAAGAAGGGATTGGTGACCTCTAAGGTGATGCTAATCCTTGTGTGCTTGGTTTAATCCAACTCACAGATGCCCAGAAGAGGAAGAGCAAATGGGACTCTGCCATCCCCGTCACGACGATAGCTCAGCCCACCATCCTCACCACCACTGCAACACTGCCAGGTGTTGTCACAGTGACAACCAGTGCCAGTGGCTCCAAAACCACAGTGATCTCAGCTGTGGGCACCATTGTGAAAAAGGCCAAGCAGTGACTGCTGTGCTGGGCCTGGATTCTTGGACTTGTTTGTCACTGAAGCCATTGTCCTTGGAAGGGAGGGGTGGCTTTCTCCTTTGGTAAAAGATGACAGGATTCTTTGAAGCAGCCCACAGTTCCCTTTTGGAAGGCTGGGGGCAGGAGCAGGATGCCAGCTGTGTGCCCACAGGAATGGACCTCTGCCCACCATGCCTCTGCCTTTGCTTGCTGGGAGAAGAACCAGGCTGCCTGTGTTGTGCTGGAGGAAGGTGGTATCTGGAGTCAGCTTGTAAAAGTTTACTTATTAATCACTGCATTGGGGTCTTACCTACTTGCAAGTTTGGTTTAGGGGGAAAAAAGAAAATAAATTAAAAGGGCAAGCAGTGACAGACTGTCAGTGTGACCCCTGTGTGTGCCAGGGGGTGCTCCAGGACTGCCTGCAGCCTGTGTAGGTGCCTCCCTCCAGAGTCAGCAGTTCTGAGGGAGCTGAAGCAGGGACAACCACTCAGTGTCCACGTCCAGATGTGTAGCAGAGACTTGAAGCAAACTGGATCAGTGAGTGTAGACTCACTCTGTTCTAGCACTGACACCTGTACCCTGTGCTCTCTGTGTAGATCTTAGTGTGAAGCTGTGGAACTCTTGAGGAAACTGTGCTGGAACATCCTGTTACCATCTCACAGGGATGGAGATTTCTATGCAGAACCCTCAAGCTGTAGAGGTTTGATTTGTGAACTCACTTGCAAAGACCTGTGCAGAAAACACTTCCATTGCCACGGAATGAGGTTGGACAGCAGATAAGCAGAGCAGAGTGTCTGATCCTGTTTGTGATGTTGTCCATCTTTGTTTTAGCTTGTGATGTTCTGTGAATGCACACATGGCAGTTACTGCTTGCTCCACTGTTGTAAAAAAGTATTTTCAGTTGAAAATTTTGTTGTATAAAAATTGCAAAGTCTTTTAAAAGAACCCCTGGTGTCATTGATGTGTCTGCATTTCTGTAGAGTTAAATTTCTACCCAGAGCCTCTTTGTCCTAGTGTACAAGCAGTGATAGGAGAGATGGTTACCAGATCATCAGAAGTGTAAGTTTCTGAGAATTCAGTGGTTTGGGCTTGCTTTTTCTTTTTTTATTTTTTTTTCTTTCAGTTTTTTATGTAGCTTGTGTCACTCCTGATCAAGACTTTGCATTTATAGAGACTTAAGGTAAAAATAACAGGTTGATATCCTGCTTGTTGATATCCTGGTTTTAGATAATTTTAAAACATGTTAAACACTTTGTCCTGGTGGTCATTTAAGCTTTAAAAAAACCAAAAAACAAACCATCTGTGTATCCAGGAATGCTCATGGAAGCTAAACCAGAGGACTGATGTGACTGTAGCATGGGAAGTTTGGGACATGGTGGAATTGCTCTCTTTAAAGCAATAAAATATCAAAAGTCATGACAATAGTTAGATGGAAACATCTCTTAATTTGCGTTGCCTTGGGCTGCTGCCTTGGCTCCTGCAGGTTTGTGCAGGTGCCTTAACTCCATCCCTGTCCTGTGGAGTAACAGCTGTGCCCTGGCACTGTCACTGGGGTGAGCACAAGCTGGAACAGCCTGATGCCACCTCATTAACTGATTATCTTACCAGTTAATCCCCTGACAGGGCAGGTGCTGGAGTTCTTGGGGTTGAATCCCTCTACAGAAGGTCCTGAACATTGTTTAAATGTATGTTGTTCATATCACACACCCTGGCACCCCACTCCTTCCTTGTACCCTCTTCCTCCTGGCTCTGCAGCATCCAGAGTCATTCCAAACCTCTGGATGGCTTTGTGGATTTTAGGATCAGAACTGAGAAGTCGTGGTTGAGCTCCTGCTTTGCTCTGGCAGCAGGGAGTGACACTGAGTGACACTGTCCAGCATCTGGAGCGATGGGAAAATGCTGATCACGGGGGTTTGATGCTGCTGCATGAGGGATGAGGAGAAATCTTCCTGACCTCTGCTGAGCAGGGTTGCCACGAGACCCCTGGAGCAGCAGTTTCCAGACTCCTGCAGTAACAGCTTCTGCAAGAGACCTGCAGGACTGGGCTGTGCTCTAGCAGTTCCCTCCTGAGCTCCCAGGAGTTGGTGTTTGCTGTCTGCAGTGGAGAAAGCAGCTTGAAACAGGCGTGGTTTGGGTTTTTTCCCCAAAAAAAGCTGGACTGAGGATACCAACCCCTGTATAACAAACTTGTAGCCAATAACTCACTGCTCTTGTTTGTCTTGCATGTTGTGTTGGAGGTAAAAGATGGATAGTCAGGTTGGAAACTGCAGTTCTGAGGGAAAAGCCTTTTTCCCTACTCTGAAAATGGGATTGGACAGGTTGATGACTTGCTGGGCTGTGGTCAGTCAGTGCCCCTGAGAAGCTGGAGGGAACATCAGGCACACAAGGGTGATGTGGGAAGGACAAGGATCCTTCCTGGCCTGGGAACCATGGCCTGAAGCCCTCAGACAGGAGTTTGGACTGGTGTTTTTGGAGCTGTGGCTGTGTGAGCCCTGCTGAGTGTGTCAGTGCCTGTGTGCTGAACAGCCCCTGAGGCCTGCAGCTGCCCCAGTGTGCCCTGAGGCAAACTCAGAGCTGACACAGAGTGAAAGTTCCTCATGCTGCTGCAGCAGTGCCTGCTCAGGCTGCACTTGGACTCTAAAAGCTGCAGATACTCGTTCTTACCTCTCCTTCCAAAGCTATGCTAACCATACCCAGGAGAGTAAAACCAGTCCCATTTTCATCATTCCTTAATCCAACAATTAAATCTCTGCTCCTTGAACACCACAGGGTTTCTCTCTGCCTCTCTCCTTCCTAAGCAGTGGTGTCTCCTAGCTCCAGGAGCTTTGTCTCAGCTGAAACTCCACGTTCAAGTCTGTGTCTCTCTCAGAAGAACTGCAGCAGTGAAGTCATCCTTGGCAGAGCTGGTTCTGCTCTCCCTCTCCCTTCTGAAGTCTTTTCTTCCACCTCCATGCCCCGAGGTGTTGATTTTCTCTCCTATTTGCTTGTTGTGCTTTAGAGATCTGCCCTCCTTTGATGCTGGTGTGGGAAGGGATTTTGTGTGTTCAGGACTCTTTTATTTTCTGTCTCACTGGGTGCTGCTGGGCCCAGGGAGCAGGTGGGGAGGGCAGCCCTTGCCAGCCCCACCCCAAACCGTGGAATGGCAGCACCTGAAGCTATGTTTTAGTTGGATTGCTGCTGCACTGTCTGGTTTGAGGGAGCTATGCACTGAGATGAACAAAAAATGAAAGAGAATCTTCCTTGCCAAGGCTTTGCTGATGACAGCTCCAGCAGTGAGGGGCGTGATGGAGCCAACACCTGCACAAGCTCCTTTCCAGCTCTTCTCCATTGCAGGGGAGGAGTTAGCTCCTGTGAAGCCCCTCAGACAGGTGGGCTTTGTAACGTGCCCAGAGAGCCACCAAAGGGTGTGAGCTGCTCGTTCCTGGGGAATGGTGTGAGCCTGGGAAAGCCCAGAGTTGGTACCTGCAGGGAATCACAGGATGGGTGAGGCTGGGAAGGGACTGCAGTGGCCCAACATTTCTGCTCAAGCACTTAGCACAGGGTTGTGTCCAGACAGTTCTGGAATATCTCCAGAGAGGGAGTGAGAAATGCAGATCATCTCAGCAGGGCTCCCCAGGACTGTCTAATGTTCAATGCTCAGATAAATAAATTGCTGTGGGGGCTCAAGGCCCCCTGAAAGGGCAAAAAAGTTCCACCGAAGTCTCCTCCTCCCTTTGAGGGGAACGTTTCCCTCAGGACATTCCTGCATGGCTTTTACAGAGCAGTTTCCCACCTCTGAGCCTTCCCTGCACTGCTGTTCCTCTGACTGTTTATATTCCACTTCCTTCCTTTTGTTCTAAGCGAGAACCATGGACACCAATGACTTCCAATAGTTGGTCTTTGTTTATTTGAAGCTTGTCTTTGGCTGGGGCTGGGCTCGTGCTCTGTGTTGCCAATGAACAGCAGAGCTCTGGGGTTTCACAAGGAGAGGTTTTGCCTTTTTGCAGAGAAGACATCAGTGTGTGCCCAGCCTCTGGCAGGTGGGTGAGGTGCTGACGTATCCCTGAATTAGGTGATAGGATTGTCCCAGGCTGAGGTTGTATCCTGGATCCTTTACTGATGTTTTCTATCTGTGTCCCACTTCCCTCCTGCTGTTCCAGAGGCAAATGTTCATCAGAGATGTTCATCAGAGAGATTTTCCTTTAGGAACATGTTCATGACAAGGAACATCCCCTGGAAAACAGGGGGCACATGTAGTTAATGCTGCCTTGGGGGAAAGGCTGGGGGAGAGATTATGGCAGGATTTCATCTGGCACTTTTTAATTGCACAGGGATTATTTAGTGCCATAAATTTATATGCACGTTAATGTACTTTAAAAATACATTATTACACATTCCTTTTATTTAAGCCACATAGCAGGATATTGTCACTACAGTGTACAGTGCAGTGATGGGATTAAGTGTTTATTTTTCTTTTAGTAATCTGTGTTGTTACAGAATTTATAAAGGGGTGCATGTGCTTCAGCAGCAGGATTTTGGCTGTAACTGCTCAATAAAGACCTAGAAAAAGCCCCAAAGCTGTCTCCAGACACGCTGTGGTGGCAGGACAGAAAGAAGAAAGGCTCTGTTGCAAGCTGGCATGGCATTAAAAAAAGAAAATAATTAACCCTGAAATCACTTGTAATTATCAGTAATTGGCACTCGGACTGGTAGTCTCAGCAGAGAGAGCAATTTCGTGTGAGCTATAAAATTACTTGTTTTCCCTCCTAGGGCAAAAATTTCTAAGCCACATTGCCACCACAGAAAATCACTGATTTATAAATGGGAGATTCACCACAAATGTGGCTGTGAGCTGTGGTGGAGCCATCAGCACTGAAATCTGCTGACCCTGCCTCTAAAGTCCCTGTTCTCTGTTCTTAAAAACAGCAAATCTGTGTGGCAAAAGCCTGATCCAGCAGGCAGGGAGAGCAGGGTGTGGAACCAAGGCAAGAACTTGAGTTCAGCAGGTGTTCTTCCCTGGTGGAAGTAATTTGGAGAAGCTGCCTGAAAGACAACTCATAAAATAACTTTTTGTTTCTTTTAAACACAAGATGAAGTTAAAACCTTTTAAATTCTTGTGAGTATTTACATAAAATTTCTAATTCCTCTCTGCTTTTTTGCTCTAAAAATTTGGTGGTGAAGTTTCCTTTATATTGGAAAAGTGCCCTTATCAGCCCTGAAAACTCATGTTCCCTGGGCTTGGGGTCTCTTAGGTGTTGGGGGGACATGTTTCAAAGAAAGGTGCAAAATTGTATTGAGCTCTTCTGGCAGCACCCAGAGGGTGCAACTGAGCTTTTCCTCAGAGCTGGGAACACTGGAGGGAGCTGGTGGTTCTTCCTTGCTGCTGCAGGGATGAAGGGGAGGCAGAGGATGTCAGGGAGCCCTGGGGCTGTCAGGGTGTGCAGGTGAGACCAGAGCTCCTTTACAGGAGGCAACACAAACATTCTCCATCTCAGGTGGAGAAAGGACATCCAGGAGATCAGCACACTGAGTAGAAGGTGGGTGCTCATGAGCCTTTGGGGTTGGCTTCAGGATTCCTGTTAGGGATCTATCACTAAAATAACTGGGGTTTTTTACTACTATGCTTCTTGCAGCCTAAATTGGCTTTTTCAACTGCACTGGCAGCATTGCTTACCTCAAAGAGGGAAATTGCAGCAGTGGGAGGTGGGGTGGGGCTGGCTGGTGGACAGGGCCAGGTGAGGTGACCAGAAATATCTGTGAGCACCAGCACAAGCTCCCCTCCCATCTTGGGAACAGAAACCCAGTTTTAATTCATCTGCAGTGCTCAACATCTGCTGCAACTGTGGCTCCTGAGGCAAAGCAGAACCTTCTGCCTTCAGTCCCTCCATGGGATCTGCTCTTCACCAGCAGCTCAAGCATCAGCACCTGGCACTCACAGCCTGGTCCTGGCTGCCTTTATTTTGTCTCTTGTCCCAGCTCTCATGTTGCAGTTGCTGTCTTGATGTGTTTCTAAAAAAACAACAGCAAACCTCCTTCATTTTCAAACTCTTGTTTAAATCTAGGAAATCACATCTCCAAAAGGGCTGGGGTTGCCAAGTCATGTGTTGGGAAACTCGGAAATGCCAGATTTAAACTGCCTGGGCCATCTTCCCCTGTACCCCTGCCTGTTTCCCATTTGCTGCACTTTATAATGGCACAAGCACATCCTCCTTTATCCTAAGGCTAAAGCAGTTTGCATATATTAACTTGAGCTTCTTAATTTCTTGTAGTGAAACGAATCCTACTCCTCACCTTTCAATCAATTCTGGTACAGAGGGACAAGCCCCTGTAATGAATGCCACATTGATAGCAAGGAGGGGAAAATTGCCCTGCTCAGAATTTTAATCTCCAAGTCAGGCAGGAAATGTGCCATTTTTTCATCTGGCTGTTGCTATTGTTTGTGTTGAAGCTCAGGGGATGTAGTTTTCCTTGTGAGGATCTGCCAGGGAGCTGAAATGCAGCCCTTGCCATTCCATCTGCTCCAGGATGTGTGTGCTCCACTCTGTGGAAAGTGTGAGTGGTTCTGAGCCATGACCAGCCCCAGACTCTAAAGCAAAAGGGTGCTGTGGACAGAAAAACAACCTCACCTGAGCTCCAAACCCCCCTCTGCTGTTCCTTGGGTTGGGGAAGGTGTTTTGGATCCAGCTCAGCAGAAGGACTGGAACCAGCGGTGGGATTGCTGCCTGTTGCAGCGCTGGACCATGGTGGGATGCAGGTATGGATGGGTTTCATTCATGGTGCTACAGGGGGTGCTTTGACTCCAGAGGCAGATTTGCTGCAGGTGAGGAGTGCATAAAGCAGGATGCAGATCCATCCTCTCTGCACAGAGCACCGAGGCTGGGCTCTGTCTCTGCGGCTTGTCGGGGCAGGAATTTCCCTGATATTTCAGCGAGGCTCTGGGGGTGACACCTCGCAGTCGTGCCAGGGGGAAATTCGGAGAAACCCCTGCCAGGGGAGGTCGGGGAGCTCCTCCAGGTGAAGCCGAGCAGCTGCTCCGGGCTCCTGCTCCCTTTCCCCGAGGGATGTGATCTCCTGCTCCCTTTCCCCGAGGGATGTGCCTGTGCAGAGGGAGGGTCCGAGGGCTGTGCCCGCCCGGCCAGGTGTGCAGGCAGCAGTGAGTGCCAGCCCTGCGTCACGGGCATCCCCTCCTCCCTCCCAGCTGCCATAAAACTTCTCCTCACCTGGGATCCAATCTCATTTATCGCTGCTCGCACCTTTCCTGCCTGCCAGCCCCTCGGGAGGGGGAGCGAGAACAAAGTGGGTATTTGGCTGGAAGGTGCAGGGATCCGCAGGGAGTGATGCGGGATCGCGGGCTGGCTGCGCTCCCCGCCGCACCGGGACTGGACGTTTAACCGGAAAGAGAAAAGGGACACAGAATAGAGAGGAGGGAGACAGAGTGGGAAAAAAAAAAAAAAAAAAAAAAAAAAAAAAAAAAAAAAAAAAAAAAAAAGCCCAAAGCTGGAAATCAAACTGCAGCAGCGAAGCAGCACGTTCCCCCTCTGCCTTCGGAAGAATTTCTTGGCTTGCTGTGTGGGTGCCTGTTATTCGGGACAGGATTTGGACTGAGCCAGACCCAGCGCTAATGAGGTTTGTGGAATTAATTCATCCGTGCTCTGCAGCGTGCAGCTCGCCTGAACTTTGCTGCGTTGAAGCGGGCAGTGAATCAATGCGCGGGCAGGACACGGAGCGGGGGCTCAGCCCCTGCTCCCTCTGCTTTTCCCTGGGCTTTCCCCGATTTTTGGCTGCCGGTGCGCTGGGCCGGCCGGGGAAGGCAGCGCTGGTGGCCGGGCAGGGTCCGGGTTGTGTCCCCAGGCGTTTGGGGGGGCACAGCACAGCAGAGCCCTCGGGGACAGATGTCGGAGGTTTCTGGGGCTGTCCTGTCCCTCTGCCCAGTTCCAGGGGAAAGGCTGTAGTGCCTGCTGGCACGCAGGGAAAGCTTTCAGGGGTGGAAATGTGCAGGGTCAGCCGGGCTGGGGGTGTTTTCCGGAACTGGGGGCTGCCCCTGCAAGGGGGACGCGAGGGACGGGGGGATCCCGGAGGAAAAGGCCAGGAGAGAGTGGGGGGGT
>JAOTQP010000001.1:102189444-102224354 GCA_026413545.1 Cichladusa arquata
GTCTTTCAATGATTTGGTTCCCACATGCGTGTCTTGCTGTCAAATTTATTTTAAAAATTCAAGTTTTAATCCAGAACCTGGATTAAATTGAAGGCCTTAAAGAGTATGAAAGAAAAAAATCTGGAAGTGTAACTATTGATTGATTTAGTTTATTTTTAATACTTGGCCTAAGCTACATAGGATTTCACAAACCAGTGTTAAACGTGCACCAACTTGTTTTTCCCCTTTCTCTCCAAGAGAACTTCTGTACTACTATTCAAATTCTCTCAAAACGAAAAGATTAATTTAAAAATTTTAATGACATTAGAAATCAGGAATATCAGTAAAAATTGTTACTTTAAATTCTTAGCTAGTTTCTTCTTTCCCAGATAATTTCATGTCTTAACCTTGGCAATGAAAATGGGCGACTATTTTCTAATGTTTGCAACTGGTTTAAATTTTGCTCCAATTTTTTACTCCATTTACTCAGTTCTCTACAACTGCTTTGGGAAAACATATGAGAAATGCTTTCATTAATCTTAGTTTCCAATTACTTTTACAAAAACTAAATTGTAGGCTCATAAGGATAGCACTTCTAGACTCATAAGAATATTTAATTGCTGTTGTTCTTATCCTTGCAGGCTGCTGAATGCTTTGATTAGCACTTACCTGGATTTTTACTAATTTTGAACATGGACACAATGCAATACATTATGAGAAATGTGAAAAGCACAGTTTTCTTTAGTTGCAATGCCACTCAGACCATCTTCTATTGTGAGGGCACTTGATTACAAGTATACTGAATTAATGTGAAATACAATATTACTCCAGAGACATTGTTTCTAAGTGGAATATTACTCCAGGAGATTTATAGATTAAAAGCTGAGAATAAATTTGGAGACATTTTAATATCTGTAAACTCAATAGAACTGTGTAAGAAAGGGTAAAGGCATGAGGATTTTTGCACCTGGACAAGATTTAATATGTACATTTATGCAACGTTACTCTTTATAGACCTACAACTGTGTTACTCTCAAATTTTCAGAAACTAATTTTGAGACCTGCAAATTCCACACAAGACAAAATTCAGCTGCAAGTGAGCCTCTTTCCACTGCAGAATTTTGGTAGGATCACCAGAGTAAGCTAAGGTTAGTATTCTACTTTGGTTTTTAAATGCTGTGATACAAATTAAACATCTCCCTCCTCAACATGATGGTCCAGATGTTATTTTCAGCCCAGGGAGCCTCTCAGCCATCAGTTGCTCAAAAGCCAGAATTATTAATGTCTTTGCCCAGTTCATTATGGGTAATAAACACTGCCTAAAAATCCACTGCAAGCTCCTGTTTCAGACATGCTTGTTGTATATCTCAGTTGTAGATCTCACTTTCTAGAAGGACTATTGTACCCTTAAACTAATTAAAAATTCTGAAACCTCTCAGCTTTTCAACCATGCTGCTACCACTGACCCTACAGAAGGCCACAAACTGTTGTGAGAACTTGCAATCCTTTGCAAAACCTGAAACAAAATCTAGTGGTTCATATTTCAGGATAGTGCAGACATGATTTCTATGCATGTGATATTGCCTAAGGTATGAAAGTCAGGTATGTTTCATGCACTGAAGAGTGAGTTGATACTGTGTTTTTTAGTGGCATTTTTAATTGACTTTCACTACCACGTGGCTCCTTGTGGATCTGCAGAGCCATAGCGTGGCAGCATGGCAAAAGCCTGGGATGTATACTAAGGTTGTTTCAGTGGCAGTTTTATTCAGCTGGCAAATTTAATTTCTTCTTCCTTGGTTGGTGGATTTAAAGTGCAACATAAGTTCAGTCACCTTCATCAAATCCAGCTATGCTGAGAGTGAGACTTATTAGACATTTCATGTAATGTATGCCGACTTAGGTCTGTTATATCATTTATCTTCCCTTGCGAGCAGACCTCAGAACTCACTTGTGGTAATGTCATTGATGATTTATTAGTCTTCTCTCTTGTGAAGATAAATGTCATATCAGTCCTCAGTCATCATCCTTTCCTTCTACATATAAATCCAGATTTAGAAAAGAGAGTGAGAAAAAGAATAAGGGAATATTCCCAAATGGTTTATGGGTAAGCGATGTCAAGCTTTCTGTGGTAGATATTGGACATTTACTTTAATAAATCTTGTTGTTTGAACATTTCTTCTTTGACATACCCCTTCAGGCAGATGCCACTGAAACATTCAGGTGCTTCCCTTCATGCTGCACAGAGGTTTTTTTTCCTAGGAATGCCAGCAGTGATTGGTAAAAGCCCTTTTAAAAGCTTTACCAGAGGAAATGGCTGGCAGAAAGAGAGGTACATTTGTCAGATCCACAGAAGGGCAAAGTCCCCATTTAGAAATGAAACCTGAATACCACTTATGTGTGTCTTTGGTCCAATTTTATGGGCTTTCATACATCACTCAAAACTCAAAGAAAGAACTGTGAACAAAGTAGACTAACACAAGACTGAAAACTCAGCAGCATTCTGGCTCATTTCTAAACTTCCATGGACACTGTGTTACAAAGGATCACAAATCAGGTAAATCTGACTTTATCTTTTGAATCTTTAAGGCTGGGATCATTCCTTTAATCTGCAGGATATAATACCAGATGAAGCTACACAGTTGTGTGATAGGTTGAATTTGAATTATTATAGATATGCCACTTGCTGCAATGCAGATCTATAGGAAAGGGATACAAATTGTGTCATTGTAATTTAAGTCTTCATAAATTACTTTTGACAGCTGAAGATGTTTAGATCATCAGAGCATCTGCTTTGTGGAGTTACTTTCTGATTAAAAAAAAAAAAAAAAAAAAAAAAAAAAAAAAAAAAAAAAAAAACAAAAACCAAGCAACAAACAGTGTTCTTGAGTGCACAGTCTTTCATCATGATGGTGAAAGGCACTTAGGGTTGGTCCACTTAGCTTGTCCTGGTGAGAACATATCTGAACCCAGAAAGCAGCTTGATTTCTGTGCAGAAACAACTAAATTGCCTTCTAGAAAAAGCTGGTTATTTAGAAAAGCCATCATGTAGCATCATGACAGCTAAGCTCACCAAGGGCACTCACACCTCCAACCTCGTTGTCTCCTGTAAGCACAATGTTCTTAAGGCTTTAGTTGTCCTGCATTCATTCCTCCTGCAGGTCCCAAATTCGATAAAATCCTGGTCATGCTTCTCTGCTCTTCGATTTTTTCCAGAGGGGAAAAAAGGTAAAAAAAAAAAATAAAAAAAAAATAAAATCTGTTTCTAATGAAATGGACAATGAATATTTTGAATTTGTGTGCTTGTGTGCTTGCATAAATAAATAAAGAAATAAATGAGCTTATATCTACACACAAACATATATATAAAGGCACACCATGACAACATAAAACATTGAAACACCCATCCTACATGTTGCAGTCATATCTTTCTGGAACTAATAGATATCACCCCAAAAGGAATAGTAGCTTTTCTAGTTGGATTTCAGTTTACAATAAACATTTCAAAAGAAAGGGAAGCCAAAGCACAAATATAAATGCCTTATTCCATATATCTGCCTCAGTGTTAATATGATGTATGGGGTTTTGGACCATAGTACAAGCTCTTCACAAACCTTTCTTGTCAGAGAAATATGTATGAGTTACATTTCTACATTTAACGCCACTGGGCCAAAATGAAGAGGAACATGGGGTGAGGATGACTTTTATTTGGAGTACACAAGATCTGCCTAGAGGTACCATGCTGAGCTTTATAAAACACACAGTCCTCATTTCTCATTGTTGATTTAGAGGAGTTTATGGCTATCTGCCATAGCTCCCCTCAAATATAGGTGTTCACTCCAGGAAAACCTGATAAGAGAGAGAGATGAAATGCTAAACCAGGAGCCAGGAGTGTCTGTGCTTAGAAACTGGCCCAACTGTTTGTAAACACAGATGTGTAGAGCATGTGGCAGGGTACCCTGCTGAGAAAGACTTGGTGGAAGCCTCTAAAACTGGTAGAAGTGGAAGGGGAGCTGTTAAAATGGGGCTTGCTTCTGAATCTGTACAGAAAATTTTCACTGAGGGCAAGCCAGCTGGCCCATCACTCTTAACCACATCCTGGGAATGAAGGTGGAATGGAAATGTGTTAAACCAATGCCTGTATTTCACAAACAAACAAAAACCAAACAAACCCAGGGATAATCACCTAACATAATTTCAGCTTATTTTAGCATAAAATAGCTCTACTTGCAAAAATAAGATTTAATTTTAGATTTGTGGATTTGCCAAATAATATCTACAGGAAAAAAATTGCTGCTAGAAGCAAGGCACAGGACTTGGCTTACTTTGGGTACAGTCCAGAGATTTCTGTTTCACAAACAGCTGATGATCACTCAGCTCATCACAAGCTCAGGAGAGGTGCACTATTTATATTTGTGCAGCATAGAGTTTGCTTCGACCGCAACTATGCAGCGGAACTATGTAATTCCTAAGAAATTGAATAGTACCCTGTTTCTGGAAGTTTAGAAGGAGATCTGAACAACTGTTTTACAGGTAGTATCCCTGCGGTTTAATTCTGCTACTAACAAATCAGAAATCTGGCCTGTGCTTCAGAGGAGTAAAGCTGAAACTGATAGAAAAGCATTGTGGGTTATTCAAAATATTAGCTCAGCACTCTGCTCCTGCCTTACACCATTGTGCTCTTTATTCAAAAATGTTAGAAATGATGAAAAGAAAAACCAACCCTGAACAGAATGCAAACATATATTCAGATAGAGAACCTTATTCCTTTTTGTTCTCAGTCTTTTAGTCTGAGAGCAGCCTGAAAAAATTTGATGTTCAAGTCATTTCTCTCTCCATAATGCTGACATTGAATTAAATCACCCCAGAAACATAGAAACAATTATGTTATGATTAAAAATTAGTCCTTGGTACAGCATAGACCAAGTCAAATCCCAGTCCTAGGAGTATATAACTGATTTTTAAGCTTATAGGGATTTAGAGAATGCCTAAATTACTATGTATATTTATATATAACGCCATTTTTTTTTCTAAAAGAATTCATGTAATATTTTATGACAAAAAAAACCTAATTTCAGTGCAGAAGGAAAATTTGCATTCATTCTTTGGTCTTTGTAGCAGTAAAAAATAAAAAAAGGCTTTTTTCTTTGATATGATGCAATTCATAACACCTACACCCTCTAAAGGGCCACATCAGAATTCCTTTCACATTGCTTAAATATATCCAGGGTCTGCACAGCAGAAGTTAATCTGGAATGAATTTTTTAGTTAACATGCAGGTGGATAAGCACTGTATATATTAATACCAGGGGGATTGTCTAGCACTCTGTGTTAGTACTATGCATTTGCTATTCAGGAAATGCAAACAAACAAACTTGTAGAAGAAAACAAACCTCTCTTCCAAGCTTTTCATGCAGTGAGTTTGGCTGAGGAATCAAAGCACACTTGTCTGAAGGTTTCCAGATGAGAGCAACCTTTTTTCCAGGATGAAATTACTAAATACTGCACAGCATGAAAAGCCAATAAAAGAGAAATTATTTCCAGCTTGTGGAAGCATTCTTTCAAACAGAATTTTCACAGCCTACATCCAGCCCTGCATGTATAGACACAAGAGAAAGGGAGGGAAGCATCCTCTTGTCCCCTCTTGTTCTTTTTCAATTAGCCAACTCATCAGAAATGTTAATGAAGTACCAATATTGAGATACATCCTGTTGTTTCAAGGAAAAAACAGGCGTTTAATCAATATCTTGTCTGCAATGCCAGCTAAAAGTCTAATAGAATTCATATACTACATTAGTATCTCACATGTCATGCTCTGTGTTCTGCTTGAGGTTTTTTCCAGAGATTTGTTGGTTTTATCTGGCACAGCAATGCAACCAATGGTAGCAGAATGTGTCTTCTCATACCAAAAAGTGAAGCCCTAGGAATACCCCCACACAGGGAGTTCTAGTTTCCTGTGGCTGAAAATGTTGATTTTATCGCACAAAAATGTTTCAGTTTGCACACCTAATCTATGTGCTTATTATTTTGCATGGAGTGGTGAATTCAGCCTGGTTTGTGTACAATTGTGTATAATAATTGTGTATAATTGGGTATATATTTGTATATAAAAGTCAAGTTCAAAGCTACTTCAACAATGCAATGTCAGGCATGAATTGTACCACTAATGAATATTATATTATGGGTATATTGATAAAAAAATTACTACTCAAGACTTTAGTGCACCTTTTTTTTCCTCTTCTTCAAGAGATTTATCTAGTACACTGAAATCCCTAGATTGGATTTTGCTATATATCTTGAGTTATCTATCCCCCAAAAATTTAACTTTTCAGATGTTGTTTTGGAGATGATGGCTGCATTGTGAAATGAATCTCTGTCTTTGCTAGGTAACATGAACATATCACTCAGGGTGCTACAGCTCATTGAACAAGGAGCAATTTGATCAGACAGCTGGAATTGTAAAGAGGTTCTTTCTTCTTCTTCTTTTTTTTTTTTTTAATTTTTTCTATTTTATTTTCCGTGGAAGGTCTAAGGTATGTTAAAATTTTTTTAAATATAACAAAGGCTTTGAAGTGGCAAAACAAGCTGTTTAAAAATGGTTCAGAGAAAGAGCAAATGTTACCCAAGAAGGTTTGCAGTATCTGGTGTATCCATAGGATGAGTGAGGTCAGAGCAGGTGCACTGAGAAGGGAGACAACTGATGGCTAAGCAGAAAATTAATAAATTAATAATGAAGAAAAGTTTTTTCACTGTGGTAGTTCCTTGACTTTGCTCAAGGCACAGTTCCTGGCCTGGCTGAAAGAGAATCACAGGGGTGAATGGGTCAGTGTGGGTCTGCTCTTTGCAGCATGAGCAGGTACCTGTTCCAGCCTGGAGTGTGTAGGATCACAGCCCTGGAGGGATGCTCCCCCAGCACCGAGGTGAATCTGGGCATTGCTTTCCTGTGAGTCCCTGTGGCTGTGTTTACAGCAGTGTGGGTTTAATCACTGACACTCCTGCTCCTATATCATAGGCTGGACCAAAAGGAATTTTAAGAATTTCTGTTTAGGTCACTGATCTGTTAACAATGCTATGGAATGTGTATATTCTTACTTTAGGGGTGTCCCTATATAACTAGTATCTCAATATAGTGAAGTTATTTACCTACACTATTGTTTTAAGGATGAGGTTTCTCTCCCTGCTGTAAATTTTGATTCCAAGTCATTATTCTCTCCCCATCTAAATTCTGACTGGAATTTGGTTCTTGGCTAGTATATATCACAGCTGAGTTTTGGTGGGCACTAGTGTAATTTGTAAAACTGGAGTAGCTCAAAGGGTGTAGACAAAGAGCTCCATCCCTATATTTCAGCTTCAATACTGCTGAAATAATATACCCAATGAAACAAGTGTTGATTATAGAGTGTAGTCTCCCAGCAAACATTTTAGTAATATAAAGCAATCATTCCCAACAATATTTTAAATCTTTCCCCCAGATATTTTAAATATAATCCTCTATAGAGATGCAATTAATATTCTAAATATATTTGTCTCCCCTAAATAAGGTTTGGTGTTCCATGGTCTGGTTATCCTCTTGTCTGAGAAGTACAACATTCTGAGATCTGGCAGCTTTCCCAGGATTATTCCTGAGAAGCACGAGGGAAAACTAAGATACTGGACCACACATGGATCTTTGATGCATCTGTTTTGGTGGCAAGGTACACACATAAAAGTCTTTTTCTTTGGCTTAGCTTCATTATTTTTTAACATAGCAATTTGGCACAGAGGGTTGAGAAACAGTAATATTTAGGGCTGTTTCTTTGTTTGTTTCTCTTTTTATAAATTAAATGTGTAAACCAGTGACAAAACTATGTTCTCTTTGTTTTCTGTGGTAATTTCAGAAAGTAATTGTTGTTTGTATTTTGCAACGACTTCAGATTAATAGCAAATATGCACCATCAATTTGCATTGAAACCATTGTTAGATAAATAATAATTACTTGGCAAAGTGCTTGCTGAAAATACAAAGTCAATTAACTTGAGCGTTGTTCTACACTCAGCAGTAATTTATAAAGGTTTGGCTGGTGGGTTTTAATGGTATTTGTGTCTTTTCAAGCAGCTATAGCATAGAGCTAACACAAAGTACTTAGAGAACACTTTTAACTCCTGTCATTATTTTCATGTCTTTTAAATGGTAAATATCAGCAATTTGGTGACATCTAGTAAGTGGAACTACTGCCAACAAAATGCCCTGCTTCTTTTGATCTGCTTATAAATGTATAAAGAGATGCACTTGCTTTTTTAATAGCACTGGGCCAGATCATTCTGACCCTGAAAGTAATTTTTTCAGTTAGCAGAACAGTGTTTGTCATGGCCTGAGAATGAGACAGTGCCAAATGATACCAAGAAAATTACCAAGAGGTACGCATATATTTATTATTTTTTTTCCAGAATTATATTCAGGTCAAGTTGAAATATTATTAACTCATAGCACTTTTATATAAATGTGGTGCCATTATCCCTCGTAACTGTGTGTGTGTTACAAAGTTCTAGTTGTTTGGGAGGGGATGTTCCTTTCTGGGTTTATATCTTCATTTTGTAAGCACTCCATTGTGAATGGAGAAAGGGGAAAAAAGAGGGACACAAAGAAGCTGGGGAAGAAACTTCTAGATTATGAAATCAAGCTCTTGCAGCGCTGTGCTATTCAACTGTTTTTAAAACTTACTCATTTTTCTTATAAGTATTCAAGTTCTTTTTGTCTGCATTATTTTCAATGAAAGACCTTTTCCAAATCTGATAGGCAGGAAGGCTCAGAGCCCATTTCTAAATGAAATCTAAATTTATTCATGTACAGCTTATGTATATTTGTTCCTGTGCCAAAATACTCCTTTAGCTCAAATTGTTGTTTTCTCTCCCTCGTGTTCATTTCCTTGTTGGGTCTAAAGACAGCAATCCCATTGCTCCTCAACCTTCACTTTTCTAATCTAATGAAACAAGTCCTTTTGTTCATTTTTCATGAGGAGAAAAAAATCTTTCTCTGGATCATCCTTTCATGTATCTTTTCATCTTCAAATTCACTGATCCATTTATATGCTCACTTTATTGGTGACAGAGGTGGTTTATTTTTTGTTGGTTTTTTTTTTTGTGGTTCTTAGCAGAATGGGGAGAAGGTTCTTATATGCTCTCCCTTATTTCCTACTTCTACTGTCCTCAGGTGTAAATTTGCCTTTATTTTGCCTGCAGAAACTAGTAACCAGAGTTGAAATCTAGAATTATTTAATCTGAAAAGCTCTCTAAATCATGTTAAAGGGCGTAGAAAAACACCCACTGATTTTTGCTGTTTTAGAAACATTATCTCATTATGTTCCTAAACAATTATGGGTATCTAAAGGCACAAGTAGAGACATTTATCCTCCCCTTGATGCATATGCAGGACTGCAATAAGCCCATTAGACTTGGTGAGATTTATGGGTGTTTATAATGGGAATAACAGGCCACAGTGGGTGGCAAAGGGAGAGAAAGAGTCTGAACTCGAGACTGGAAGCCAACAGCTTGAGCTCTAATTAATGCTGAGTGAATATTTTGAAAAAAAAAATGTGTTCAAAAGTGCTGTGCTTTTGCCTGTTTTCTACATTATCTTCCACACTGTGACCTTAATACCAAAAATCTATATTCAGTTTACTTCCATTTGGAAGAACCCTTTTTTTATGAGAAGAAAATGCTGCCAAAGCCATTTCTGAAATTCTCAGTATTTTTCTGCCTTGCTAGATATATGGAATTCTTTCTAGGCTGGGACATACTCTTGCGAAAAAAATTGGGTAAAATGAGTCTTTCCTGTAAAGTGGATGTAGGGAAGAAAAGAAGCACGTGGATAATTTAGACCATAAAGGACATAAAAACATTTTTTAACTTTCATCTTTCCATCTTTAGACAAAAATGAGGTTTTGGCTGCTTAGCATGCAAGAACCCTAGATGTAATCATACTTGTCTTTTTTCCATGAGTGTTCAGAAAGGTATTGATTTCGGGCTTGTCTGACAGACTTTGATTTCACTTGTATCACATTTTTGACAAATAATTAATTATATGTGTGCATGAATGTAACACTATTTTTGTAAGTTCTCATCTGATCCTTTCTTGGCTGATGCAATTGCCTGTAGAGACCCGAATGCATTGCCATATACATCCTGCATACAATTTTATATGTTTGCTGGGAGTTTTAACCCAACATTCACATTTTTCCATTTTTTGTAATCAGTATTTATGGGTGTGGTGCAGTACTGTTTGCAAATATTATACTACTATAGCTCTAACCTACTTTTCCGTTTTGGAAGTTTGTTGATTTAAGTCCTTTGCCAGAAATTTCAATTATATTTTGTGCATATTAACTAAATTAATCTCTATTTTGCCTGTTTTGTCCCTATTATGACAATTACTTCTACTTTGTTGTCAACAAATGTGCATTTTCCTCTGTTACATGCCAGGGCAATGGCTGAATAGTTGCAGAATTGTTGCCAAGCTCGCTGTCTTCCTTACCTCCCTGTATGTCACATTATTTCCTCTACAGCATCTGCCAGTTATACTTAGCAGAAAACAGCCCCTTCCTAAATGCCATCTTGTGTGCTTGTGACCTCTTGGCCATGTTTGCAGAGACTGCAGACCCTTCACAGCTCTCTCAGCCTATCTTGCAGACAGGGAACACATCTGCTTCCCCCCACGCACAGTTTGCTTCTCTGTGTCCAACAATATTGACTTCAATATTATGTCTTTAATGAAAAAATATTGCTAATATTTTGCTTAATGATTTTTGAGCTTGCATGCTACCTAGCAACAAATAAAAATAAATGAATATTTTACTTTTGGCTCACATTGTGGTTCAAGTTGTCATATCAGCACTTCCATATTTTCTTTCACTTACAGTGATCTTTTAGACCTTACTACCATTTGACGTCCCTTCATGTCAAGGTGACCATTATTTTCCATTTTACTTCATTTCTGCCATTTTAACTTTCTGAAGCTGTTAAATAGTATGAAAATAAAATTTCTTCCACCAGAATAAATTAACCAGTGTATACGTAGGTACTCCCTCAGAGATATGAAGTTATGAGATATCTATTGATAGCAAGATATATGCAACTCAGAACTATATCTCCTCAGTTGTTTTCATTCCATCAGGTTCCTGATGGATTTAAACTGGTCACGTTTTTTAACACCTTATTACAATTATGGATTTCATCCTATCAAAGCCATTGAGCATTACATTAATGTTATCCAGCATAATCTGCAGAACCATAAATACCAAAGATGCCTGGCATACCTGTTTCTTCTACAAGAAACCAGGGATCTGAGAGTGGATTATGTGTTGGACGAACATTTTAAGGTCAATTTTGGTCCAAGAGAAATTGTATTCCTTATTTTGCTACTGTCAAAATGTGTATGATTTCGTCAGTAAGCATAAATGTACTTAAGCAACTTGTGGAAAAATTGCACCTTAACAAGGCACTTTATGAAGCCTATGAGAACTCTACTTCTAACTGACTCATGGTTTGATCTCTTAAAGTAAAAACTGTTCTCAGGAATGTATGTTCTTAGGCTTGTCCCTTAGAGCACATGCCTTGCTTATTTGGTGAGGAAATTATGAGGTTTGTATAATAAATTAAAAAACCCTCAGAATTGTATCAAATGGTTGCTGATTAGAATCTGATCTGTGTGATCAGCTGTATCATCTACATTTTTCCTAACCTGAAATACAGATAATGAATATATAATATTAGGGTTCTAGCTTTTCATCATAATCTTTTGCTTTCAAAAGAGCAGTCAGTAGTTAACACAGTGGAGAAAGTAACTTGGCCTTTCAGTGGTGCTGATAACAACTGAAGAGAAAGTGAGTTTGATTGCAAAAGTCTGAATTCAATTAATCTCCTAGACATTCCACACCCTCCCAGACCCTGACGTCCCTTAGCTGGTAATCAGTCTCTGCCCGGGGGAGGTCCAGAGCTGTAATCACTGGCAAAGCTAACACCCAGCTACTTGGTAAAGCCTCTCTAGGGATTGTTTGCACTTTGATTTAGCTCAGTGATGGTGATCCCTCAAAAATATTTTTCCAGATTTTCCATTTGAGACCTGCCTACTGCCAGAGAGGTCTTCCAACACCACAGACCACAGTGCTGGTTCTTGTTCTGAACAGTCTTGTCTGATTATCTGGTGTAGTCAATCAATTACCAGTAAATGAAAACTCATCTTTCCACTTATCTTTAAAATTTTTGTGTAGCTGGTTCTAAAATTAAGTAGGAAAGAAATAAGCCTTGAATTTGGATGAAGCCATATATGATACAATTTTTCCTCAGAAGAAAATTTATCAATAAGAGGCTCATTTTTATGTCTGAATGTCTAATTAATTGGGTGCTAACACTATTTGTCCTCTGAAGATGGCATTTTAGAAACCTCTCTGCTCTGCAAAATCTATGCCATGTCAGACAGCACTACATTCATAAAAGGAACACAAGTTAGTAGTCCAATTAAAAGAAATTATGAATACTCTAAGTTACAGGAAGTCCCTAGGGTGCTTCATGCACAGTAGAATTCTTACTGTACAAAGGAGTTCATAAGTAAGTTTCTTCAAATTAGAGATTCCCACTTAGGAATTGTACTACAGAGGAAGTCACTCCTCTGAAAAAATGCCATGCAGGTCTAAGAATATAGAACAGTCCTTATCAGTCTTAATTAAATACTGGAATATGCTGGAAATAATTTTAAAAAGGCAAACCTTATAATTCTTCTTTCTAAATTTTATTCTAAATCTGTACCAAACAGAGCCACACAGAGTCACCAGGCAGTGCAAAGGAGAGCTCTTTATTGCAAAACCCAGGCCTTTTTAAGCCCTCAGGCCTTTACCAGTTACACAGTTTTTGGGCACAACAAGCCCAAACCAACCAAGAACCATACACCCTGATGTGGCATGTGACATCTCTCAGATCTCTCTACCCCTATTCCATCTGAGTCACCATCCCATACTTCTCTTCCACTTAGCCAAAGCAGCAGGTCTGAACCATGATTTTGCAAGGGCAGCAAGGCCCTTATTTTATAAGGCTTTACCTATATACAACATAAATCTAATAAATTAGATTAGCTAATTATTTGATACCTAATTATTTGATTTTGCTTTTTACCAGACTGATTTGATCTTATTTTCTCTCCAAATCTTGTTTGGTACTGTGAACAAATCTAGGTTAGTCTGGCAAGTACTCACATCTCACTCCACGGGATATGGTGGACATAAAACAAAAGTGTAAAATTAATAGAAGTGTGCCCTTTTTCTTCAGCACAGCGTTGATGACTGACAAGCTCTGCTTGTTTTCTCCTCACTACACTGCAAAAGGTGAATTTGGAGAAGCAAACCATGAAAGCCAAGTCTTAAGTCAGTTTGAGGATCAGGAAAAGTGTGAAATCTGTGGCAGAAATCCTGTGGCAGGCACAGACCAGCAGGAGAGAACTGGTCTCCTTGGCAGAGATGCCTGTCCATCTTATTTTACTGCATTTCTACCTCTTCAGTCTTGTAATGTGTTCTCTTCAGAGATTCCAATAATGCCAAAAGCTTTTAAGGTTACTCATGAAATGGACCAGGCACAGCTGGTGATGTGATGGACACTAGTCTCTGACCAGGAACAGAGAAGACAATCTGGGGCAGCAGCAACTTGAAGGGACACAGCTGAACCTTCAGAACCTTGTTTGGTATAGTGTTATCAACCAGCTACCAAAGGCATTCAGGTTTCAACATCCTGCTGGACATTTTCCTTCATATAAGAATTTATTTTCTCTACTGCTTGTGCTTTGCCCTTATGGAGTGGTTCAGAGAACCACAGAATAATATCACAAATTATTTAAACTGGAAAAGATCTCTTAAGATCATCAAGAGCGCCTATTAGCACTGACAAGACCATTGCTAAATCATCTCCTTCAGTGCCACATCTGCCTGTCTTTAAACACCTCAAGGAATGGTGACTCTACCTCTTCCCTGGAGAGCCTGTTAAAATTCTTGACAAACTTTTTGGTGGAACAATTTTTCCTAATATTCAACCTAAGCCTTCTGGTGCTACTTGAGGCCTTTTCCTCTTTTCCTATCACTCGTTACTTTGGAGAAGAGACCAACACCTAACTTGCTCACCTTGACTTTTTCTCTAACACTGACATTCTTTCACCAGTGAATAGAAAAAAAAAAATCTTCTGTCTAAGGTGAAAAATAGGAACGTGCAAACCCGTGAATATAAATAAATCTTTAAATTCCTAGAAAATGATCTTATTTTAACCTTCTTTTCCCACTTCAGAATATATTATAGAATCATATTATAACTGAACCTCTGATTGAAAGTCAATACTTCATAAAACCAAGGGACATAAGGTAATAATTAAAGCAGTTCAGCAGGCAATTGTTGCTGAACTTTTAAACTTTTGCAAGGAGAAAAGCTATAACATACGAAGCCTGAGAAAAGAAAGGTGCAGTAGAATTACTGGAAATGTTAAGGGTACAATTAAAAACTAGTTGACCCAAGGAAAGATGACAGGCATAATTAAGCATACTTTTTTTTTGTGTGTGCATACTGTTAAGTATGCAGTAGGATGGGCTTGAAAAGTATTATTTAATGATAGTTTAAAGAATATGTTTCACCTCTCATGGCAAAATTTTGCAGTAGTTTCTGACTGCCCTCTGTCTGACTCCAATTTAATTGTATGTCACTCTCTTTTTCCTGCTTGCCTTTGACCTACAGATACAGCAAGAGGAATCACTCTGACTTTAATGTGCCAGAAACCTCTCACTTTTCTACTGTATGAATTTTCCAATGTAGCTACGATTCATAAAGGCCATTGGCATAAAGTGCAAGAAGATGTGAACGCAAATCAGGGCAAGCAAATGAATGCAAATTATCTCTAATACAGAAATGTTCCATTGTAAATTAATATTAGCTTATCTTTACACTACATTGTAAGAGAGAGAAAGGAAATTAAGGGAAAGGAAGATAGGAAGGGATGTGACTACAGCGTTTTGGCCAGAGGCTTGTAAGTGTCACTGATCGCATTTTAATGTTGAGGTTTTTATGCATTCAGAATATTAAAACTTCTATTACATTTTCAATTAAAAACTCACATAGAATACATGTTATAGTAATAGCATGCTCTCCAAAGAAATGGATGTATGCACATTTTGAGGGAATGGTAATGTTCTAAATTTATAAACTGAGAGGTTTGCTTAGAGAATTAGCTATAGAACATCTTTTGCAAACATCGTGGGACACTGCACACTCTCATTACATTTTCTGTACTAAATTCCATTTCTTGAATAATCTCTGTCTCCAGGGCAGTTATTCATTACCATTTAGAAAGAAAAGGTTCAACATCAAGTAAACAACCAGCCTCTTCAGGGAGGGAGCAGGGCACACTGAACAATAGGTATGTGCAGATCTAGAAAAAAAATTAGGTTTGGGCAAAACTTATATGAAATTCCACCTCTGATGAAATCTCAGCAAATTTCTCACAAGTCCTAATAGAGTGTTGAGTATTCTAAGTAATATACTGAAGTGTTTCAGTTGTGCTACATTTTCTACTCCGAGTTTTTGACAGCTAGATTACTTAATAAACTGACAAATTTTTGGGATGATGTTTGACATGAACTATGTTTCTTTAAATAGTAAGAGGGTCTAGCTGCAGAACTGGTATCCTGTTAACCTCCTCAGCAGTTTAATGTCTTTCCATTAAGCACTTCCTTAATGAATATCAACAGTTTGTTGTATCCAGCAGAGTTAGACATGGGGAGTGTTTATCCTAAATGGAAATATTAATTCCATGCATTTAAGCACCATTCTTTCTGTAACAGGACAAACCCAAAACTCCCTCAACTTTTATGAAAAAATGACAGATTTAGAATGACAAATAGCTTGATTATGCCTCTACTTTTTTCAGGGCACATCAATGCTTAGGTCCTGTTTTGTTGCTATCTTAAATCTGAGATAACTTGAAATTCCAGATGACTCTGATGGATAAGTCTGTGCTTCTCTAAAGACATCTTCTTTAGGGATATGTAGCTTCTCATTATGAGCAGATTATAAAGTTGTTTCTGGGATTAGATCCTTCCTTCAGGAGTACCTGTGTCATGTCTTCATGGCTTTGTAAGTCTACCAGCCTGTGGCTGATCTAGGTCTGTGTTAGCATGTGCCTGGCAAAGTTAGGTGGATTTAAAAAAAGTGTCTTGCACCACTTGCTAAGTCAGATTGACTGGTAGCACTGTAATATAAACCAGCAGTGCTTTCCAAGGCAGTGAAAGGTGGGGTAGAAAACCTTCCAGGACCCACAAAACCAAAGCCTCAAACCCACAGTGACAGTGTGGTAGATTTATAGACAAAAAGTTCAGCACAGATACCTTTCTAAGTGATATTTTTCCCCATGAGCACATTCTGCTTCATGACATAAAACTCATCAATTTAGCAGGCTGAACCTGGAGTAACCAATAGTGGTACTGTAAAAGGAAATCGTTAATTTAGTAGGTTCACCTAGCAGAGACCAGCGAGCAGGACTCTTTTCCAAGGGGATCAAAGTTTCATGTGCATGGGAAGGTTTCCTTTAAGGGAAGGAGCAGTAACCAAGCAGTGGAGAGGCGATAAGTTAGAGGCTGAAATACCCTGTTTCACATATTTGTGAAAATAGCTGCCATTCTTCTTGTGAATTCATGTTTGAACAGAGGGTCCCCAGAGTGAAAACCATCACACTCCACTGAAAGCATTTCCCTTCTTTTCTATTATAGGTATTACTCTCATTAGTCTGCAATTTGACACAAACCATTCAGTTCCTGCCAGGCTGGCAACTCCACTTGTCACTGCATCACCTCCAGCTCGGGAAGTGCTGCCCAACAACTGAGAGCTTGGTTCCATAGCTGGGACTTGTGAAGTGCTTCTAATCTCTGTAAATGTGCAGCAGCCTTAGAACACTGACCTGTTTGCTCAGCGTACTGAGAGGGTGGAAGGAGAAAGCAGAGAAATACCTGAGTTGGGAGGATACAATCAGGGAGCAGTGAGAGTGGGACACTCTCCTGGGTGACAAAATGTAAGATGAGCTGGGCCCTGTGCCCACGGGGAACAGCCCTGTGTGTGACTGTGGTGGTGACAGTGACAGGCATCAAAAATCCAGATATAGGGAGGGTTTGCTGCCCTACAGAAACCCACTGTTTCTGGAGGCTCTTTGTCCAGCAGTAGCTGCCTAGGTCAGCCACTCCTTCCCTGGCAGCTTTCCCAGAGCTAGAGCTCAGACAGGGTGGGCAGTGGGCACTGGGGAGCCCAGTTCTGGGCAAGGGCAGCCCAACACCCCTGGGACCTGACACAGCTCAATGCCTGTCCCCAGCAGCGGCAAATATCACAGAATCACAGAATATGCTGAGTCTGAAGGGATCCACAAGCATCACTGAGTCCAGCTCCTGGCCCTGCACAGAACAGCCCAACAATCCCACCATGTGTCTGAGAGCATTGTCCAAACATTTCCTGAGCTCTGTCAGGCTTGGGGCTGTGACCACTGCCTTGGGGCACCTTCTGCAGTGCCCAAACACCCTCTAGGTGAAAAATTTTTGCTTGATATCCAAACCAAGCCTCTCCCAATGTCACAGAATCAGAATCATAGAATAAAATGAAGGAAGGAACACACAAGAGTCATTGAGTCCAACTCCTGGAGTTCTGTCATGACAGTGAGGACATCTGTATCTGTCCCTCCACTTCCCCTCTATGGGAGTCTCCTTTGTAGAAATTTCCAGCACTGAGCCTTTGTGCCTTCATTTAGGAGAGAATTTCACTAATGTGAGAGAGCAAGGAATCTGCAAATGCACTGGATGTCAACACAGTGCAATGATTTGCCTTCCTGGAAAGTAAAAGGCAAAACCAAAAAGCTTCAATTCCAGGAAGCCTGGCTTTTTGTAATGTTAAAACTCAATTTATTGTGTTAGCAAGTTCTAAAAAAGAATATTTTGACCTTCAATAGTGGAGGAAGTGGACTCTTCTGGAATTGTGAGAATCAGAAATGCAAGTGAGGGTTCTGTGACGAGAAAAAGAGAGTAAGTTTATCAACTTGTGAAAGAGACAGTATGTGAGGGAGAACTTATTTATAGGGTTTCTGCTAATACAAGTGCATAAGCTTTTAAGAAGAAATAAATGCAATTTATTAACTTTTATTAATTATGTTATTCTGTAGAGATATCTTAGGACACAGTAGATATGAGCAAAAGGTTTCAAATTAGTTTGTGTGACAAAGAGGTTTTATTAGCTCTTGTTACATTTATCCCACCTATTTTTTGAAGTATTTGAAAAGTAGTTTCGATTAAGAGTACAGAAAAGTGCATGCTTTGTCTGAGGCTCTTGTTCTCACTAATAAGAAACTAAGTCTATAAAAGTAATTATGTGTATTTCATGAGGTTGTTTATTTCATCCTAATTTTAAGAGTGAATGAAGACAGTAGGGCTTAACTTGGCTAGAACCTAGTTATAGCTACAAATTAGTAGGAAATTATTCTGAATTCAATTATACATATATATAAAACAGCTTCTGAAAAAAATGTAGAAGTCGCTAGACTGCAATATTGATCTTTGCAGTTTATTAATCTCTAAACTGCAAAAACCAGAAGAGTTTAATGAAAAGGAAGAAAAGGAATCACAACCAAGCCTGATGCCTCTGACTGGTAACACTCATCTCCAGTTACAACATGTATCATAGCAATGTACTCACATAAATTTATGTACTCATAATGAATCACTATGTCTGAGATGAGCAAGACAATCAGAGGTATCCCAGATTATTATAACACGGATAAGTGCATAAGAGGTTCCAAGAAAAAATTAAAATATTTGAATGTACGTTCTATTTTGTTAAAGAGGAAAAAAAAATCTGAGTTGAAACAATTCTGGTAGCATCATTCAAGCAGAGATCAGCCTAACAGAAGTGCAATTATATTCAGTGCTAGTAACTCACAGGGTCTGTGCATTTAAAATGCACTGCTGGAGGAATCTGTGGAAACTTGCTGACAAGTTAATGTGACTGTTCCTAGTCCTAAAAACCGACAGCTGGACTGAAAAATCCCTTTGAGCTACCCAACAAGAGTGGGTGCAGAGACAGCAGAGGAGAAACAGACAAACACTGCTTAGAGGAAAAGCAGAGAAAACATAGACTTGTGTTTAGCTTCTGTACCACCAAATTGGTTTTTCCACTTTTTCTTTGTGTCTGTTTCTGCAGTTAATTAGTGCAGCTGTGACAAAGGGCTTGAATTAAGGAGAATTAAAGAGAATTTGCTTCAATTAAACTGTGAAACGACTACTCACTTGTGTCTTCACTCTCACTCTCTTTACCAGAAGAATAGGTTAAATAGTTAACAACCAGGATAGACTATTCAGAGTTAGAACTGGTGCCAAACTTAGTGTTTATGGAAAACAGAGCCTAAAATGGACATGAAATCCATCAAAAATCCAAATGAGTTCACTAATACCAAGAGAATATTAGTACCTCTAATTCTTTGTGTTTCTATTCATGCTGCCACTTTATCAGCTAAGCCTCCTCTCCTACTGACACTTCAATTACTCCTCCTTCTGCATAAAATAACAACATGAGATATGCTAAATGCTTTAAAACTCTCTGGAGTGTAAAGAGTAAGTTTGTGTTGTACCTTTACTTTCTTCAGGCCTGCTGTCTTTACAAGTCAATTCACTCTTCCACAAAACACAAATAAAGAAGCACTGGATTCAACCATTTCCTGAGACTGTCTCTGGAGTTTGTTAAGGGAGTGGTACTTCAGATATCAAAAAACCTGAGTGGTGTTCTGCAATATTACTTTGCTCTGGCACAGACACAACATTGTTAAGGAAATAATTTCTTGAGAATAAAAATGAAAACCGAAAAAACCCAACATCTATTCTGTTATCTAACTATAATGAAGAAACAAACTCATCAGCTTTTTTTTTAACAGATGAAAGCAATTTTCTAATGTGATATGAAAAACTGGGTCTGATGTAGCAATCCATTGGATTTTTCTTATTGCCTTTCTTAATGCTTATATTTCAACCTTTTAAATCTACTTATCTTTGAACAATGGAACTATACAAGCAATTAGGTAAATTCAGATATAATGAAAGTGAATGCAGCTCAGTCGTAATGAATAGATCTCTCACTTTGCATTTGATTGCAGGTTGTTTCAGACTGTAAATAAGTTAATTCTGTTTATGTTTTACTCTCTGAGAGCACCAAATTGAGTCAGATTTTCAAGACAGCTCAAATCTCAGAGTCTCTCTGTGGCCAGATAAAGTTCTTTAGAAAGTAGGCCAAAGCATTATGTGGAAATCTGACAGTCACTCTTAAACCATGGCTGTATGAATCTTTGTAGTATAATGCATATTAACAGACTGGATTTTTTTCTTTTTGAACATAACTGTTAGTTGTTATCTTCTTCTCTAGGTCTATACTTCTGAAACATTTTAAACTGCCTCTGGAAAGTGATGCATGTAAGGCATCTGTAACACTGCTTTCTTTCTTGAAATACTAAGTTTCACCAATTTAGTATGGAATAAAACTCTAATAGAGGGATCTTAGAAGTCAGATGGGAAATGATACGTTGACCTATCCTTTGTTTCTGAAATAATAGTCAGGACATACATGCAATTTGCCTTAAGCTCTCCTCCAGAGGTGACCTTGAGGTTACCTGCTATTATGCCTCTCAGGTTATTTAGTCAGTTATTGATTTGAAATAAACCCCAAATTGTTTATCATACACTGACAGATGGTTTTGTACCTGCACTGAAAGGTGTATTAGTCTAAAAACACTGGGTGGCACAAAGAAGCCAACACACACATGAGACTGGTTCTACCTTTGCTTTCTGTGATTTATGAAAGGTTTGTCATTTCTTTGGCAAATTGAGTGCCTTTTACTCTTAAAGTACTATGCTAATAAGCAAAGTATGACTATTTGCTTTTCTTTTCACATGTAGGTTGTAGTCATGAGATACATGAGTCTGCCTCATGACTAGAGGTGTCAGTGCTCCTGTGCTTCAAGAAAATTTTGGAGGAAGGGAGGAGGAAGAGGTGGGTAGTGGAATTTTAATGTCTGTAAATTATCCCTGCTCACTTTGCTTACTGATTTATACTATCTTATTTTTTTCTTTATTATTTATTTAGCTGATTTAGTTGTATTTATTGTCATGGCAGTTTGTCCCCAGTTCTGTGTTCATTATTCCCCTTTCTCCTATTATCATTAGCAGATGGTTTGTATTGCATTCTGAGGGGCTGCTATGGCAGGCCTAAAGACAGCAATACTTTGCATAGCTTGGAAACTTCCAAGCACTTCCAGAGTATTAATTATATTATCCCAACTTTTTTAATCCCTGAAATGAAGGCATTTATTTTCTCATTTAAGGAGTGGAGAACTGAGGCATGACTTTTTTAAGAAACCTGTCCAAATCTGACATAAATCCTTATACGGGACTAGGGATTTGTAATGAGATTCTCTTTCACCTCACTGATCTCATTGGCTGGTCCAGGCTGTGTTTGCTTCTTCCATGTTCTCATCAGATTAATTTTCTTATCTTTCCCCTGGTCCTTTTTAATTTCTTTTGTCTGGTTTTCAACATTTCTTTCAAAAGATTGAAAGTATTATTTTTAGAAGAGATTGAAGATATGTATTTAAATTTAAAATATCTTGCAATGCTCTGATAATACAATTGGAGTATTGGGCTTATGCTGTTCATTTTCTGTATTTTATTTAAATGGAAGTGAGACTAGAAGCATCAGAAAGAGATAACCATATTGCTATATTTGCTATTTTGAAGTTGTTTTAAGGTATGAAAAGAACCTGATTCAGCAAAGTGTTTTATATTTCGTATTGGGTTTTTTGTTGTTGTTTTGGTGTTTATTTGTTTGGTTTCTTTAATATTATTAATATTATTATTATTATTATTATTATTATTATTATTATTATTATTATTATTTTACTTTATTCCCCTTAGGAAGACATCAATTTTCTTTTCTGAGAAGAGGTTATATTTGATGAAGATCTGTCTCTTGGTGACCGTTTTTTTTTGTTTGTCTGTTTTTAGAAAAATTCTTCTATTTTGTAAATTCTTATGATAATTTATTTAGTATGGACACTCTTTTGCTATTCTTCCTTTTGCACATTTAAGCTGAGCTTATGGAAGCATTCAAGCTATCCTGGTTTGTTCACCCATTTGTATTTGGGTATAATAGTGAAATTATCACATTGAATATACTTGATTCAGAATTCTATTCATTCAATTGAAATTCAGGATATGAAGGAAGGGAGTTAAGCTACTGTTTGTCTTGTTTGCTGGCCTTTTCAGACTGTGTTCTTCTGGGTTTTTCTGTGCCCCACATTGTGAGTTTTCATTAGTTTGTTTTAATTTCCTGATGCTGAAGTTGTGAATAATTTTCTGTTATTTGTGATGTCTGGAACAGAATATTTGGGATTTATGGACAGTTCACTCTCAGTGTGAACACAATGGATATTTCCATCTCAGACAGTTATTTCAAGAAGAAATCAGAGAATATCTGATCTTTGCTTCTCCATTCATCTTTCTGGCTGCCCTGTCACAAATGGTACCAAGTCACAGGAATACTTTCTGCATTCCCTACAGCTTTTGGACTATGGAGCCCCTCTGAGATGCAATTGGTAGGATAACAGGCAGCCTATGTGCTAAAAATAGGGAAGGAAACCATGGTGGACTTTGCCTTCTGTTGTCCAGCCTGTGTGTCTTCTGTGGGAGTAACATGTTTTGTTAATGCAGAGGATTTCCAGGAAGAATGTTCTGAAGAAATAGATTCTGCAAGAGTGACCCTGTTATATCAAGCATCACATCTTTAAGTACAGAACACCTTAAAATTGTAGATGAATTTTCAAGAGTTAAAACTTTGTTTAAAGCAGAATAATGAAAAAGTAAAAGGATAACTTGCCAAATTAATTTATGATGAAATTTAATAATAAAAAAGTTTTTCTATTGGTCTCTGTGCCCTAGCAACAGTCAATTGCTCTCACTGGTGATCTCCATAATGAAACATCACAACATATTTTCTTCTTGGAGTCCTTTATTTTCCAAACACTAATCTTACCCAGCTTACTTGTGAGGTTGTTTATACATCCCGCTCAATAACTCATGGACTTTATTCTTTGAAGATATAAATGTTGTTTCTGGAATTCAGATGTTCCATGCATCTTTGCAGACTCAAACCCACAGGTTATGAAACTGAAGGAGTCCAGTGAAGAGTGTGTTTGTGATAGTGAAAAAAACAAAGGCTGTTGTATCTGAGAATTGCAAACTGATTTAATTGACCTATTAAAATACCTTTTGTTACAGTGTCCCTGGAACAATTGTCCTCTTTACTATACATATTTTGGTACACAAAATGTATGAATTGCCTTTTTTTCTATACAAACACTACAGGATAGTAACAAAGCAACTGTGCACGTCTAAGTTTCAGCTGAACATTGCTCAGCAGATTACAATTCAGTAGAACTCACATAGTAATGCAGCTATATATGATCTGAGCCCATAAAGAAAATTATGAATAGTTTAAAAAATTATCTTCATATTAACATGTGCCTTTATCCTAGAAATTTTAGCAATTTGTCGCAAGGAAAGGTTATTTTACCCTGTGGTTAAGAGACCACAAGTTAAAAAGCAGCAGGGGAAAAATATGGGAAAATTGCAGAGTTACTTTTTTTTGCCATTGATTTTTCTTAGCTTAATTTCAGATGAAACAGTTCATACTAGTCCTGGAGTTTCAAAATTAAGTGGAATACGGTTGGAACTTCTGCAGCTCCAAACTCCCAGCTTTGCTTTGCCACCTCTTTTTCTATGCATTCTTAGTATCAGAAATCTAATTTCTTACAGTGCTATTAAGTTTAAGAATCCTGATCTTAGGAACCATTAATTTCAAGGTTTATTTCTTATGTTCAGGTTTTTTGTTTTTGTGGTTTTTATTTGTGTTAATTTGTTTGTTTGTTTATTTGTTTGTTTGTTTTGGGTTTTTGGGGGTAGTTAATGTTCTTACTTGTAGTAAGGATAGCAATTTCGAGACCAGGACCCCATACTTCTTCCTTTGTTAATTCAAAAGTTGTATTTTTTATTCCAGAATCATAGAGTAAACTTCTAGTTTACATTGTTGACTTCTATGATTTTGCAAGGATATTATACTCCTGTAACAGGCAGTGAAATATCTCTAGGAAAAAGAACATGTATTCAGAGACCAATGAGGTACGTGCCCAAAATACTTAGTCTAGACTTTTTGCTTTTGAATTTCCTTTTAATCTTTGTTTAGGACTTCTTAAATGATCCTCAAATATGTGAGTTTAAGACACCGTAGCTCAGCTATCACAGGGAAAAGCTGCTCATTTTATATAATTAAAGCAAACTAGGATCAAAGTGGTTTTATTGATTTACTAATGACGTGCAATTAGCTGGCAAACATTGAGCTATGCCTTTAGGATCAATATGAGTTACAGAACGAATAAACTTTCCATCCTGGCTGCTTACAAGATGTAAATAAATACCCAAATCCCAAAGAGCTCCTTGTTTCTCACACACAGGTGCACACATACATATACATATGCATATGCATATATACATATACATATACATACATACATATACATATACATACATACATATATATATACATACATACATACACATATACATACATACATACATATATGCATATATGCATATATATGTGTATATATATGTATATATACACACACACACATATATATATATATATACACACACACATATGTATATATGTACAGGTGCACACACAACCAGGGACATCTCCACCTCCTTTTCTGGGACTATAGTATAAGAGGGTGTGGGGGTGAATCCTCCCTTTCCCACCCCTAGGAAGCACTGTGATCCCAGAAATGTCCATTAGACCTCAACCCTGATTAACAACACCTGGGGTCAGCTTCTCTTGAGTTTATCAGAACTGCCCACAGGAATTTATGCTGTTCAACAAGCTCCTGGGCTTTTTACCAAAAGCCTTGGAAACTTAGCTTCCTTTCCTGAATAACAACACAAGTGGAAAAACATTTTTGTTATCAGTCATTCAGAGAAAGTTTCCAACCTGCATTGAAGGCAGGATGGAAAGTTATTATGGTTAAAGCCATGTGACACTGTAAGCTGTGGTCCTAAGTGGGACTCTTTGAGCTCTCCTGGGAAACAGTGACTGATGTCCCCACATTCCCCAAGGCTCATCCTTTGCCTACTGAGAAGGTGCAAAGCCATCCAAGTGAGTCTTGCACTTAGCCTAAGGGGAATTTTTCACAGGAATAGGCCTTGTATGTGCTCTTAGGTTTGTGTGTGTGTGCAAGTGGGAGCGTGCTACAGCAAATGTGCTGTGAGTGTTGCTCTCTGAGATTCTTAAGTACATTATATTCATAAGAAGGTCAGACCGATAAATGAGTTACTCTTGTGGTCACAGGAAATTCCATAGAATCTATTGTTATTTAACTTAAGCTATTGATTCAGTGCTGTTAAGCTGAAGTGTTTTTAAACTTTTAGGCTTAAACTGTTTGTTAAGTCTGGGGCTATGTTTGGCAGGGGAAGGGGAGGGGTTTCCACCTTGTGACTGAATGGGTAGTGTCCCTTATTTCTTTTTATCCTTGCTCTTTCCTATACTTACACTTTACTCATCCTCTCCCTACTTGCAGCCTCCACATAGATAATTTTTGTGGTGATTTTGGGCTTAGGCTGGTTGATTTTAGATTTTCATCTGATTTTTCTCTGTGTGATTTAACTATCTGGTTGAACCTTGCCAATGATCTTTGTCATGCTTTCACTTTCATATTAAACCTGCTTTTGATGGTAACTATGCCAGTGATTCTTGGAACGACCTTAAAACACTCATTCACAGGAGGGATTGATGCAGCTTTGAGCGTATTTGTGCTGTTCTGTAAAACCTGCTATTGCAGAAGTTGCTGAAAAAGATCTCCAAGAGTCTGCACTTGCACACCTGAGTTGTAGGTACTTTGCTTTTATCAACTTAATGTCCAGCAGCCACATGACACTTGAAGTTATAAATCAGCCAATAATTGCAGTTTCAATCACAAAGCAAAGAAAAATTTTAATTTTAGGTCTTTAAAGAAAAAAGAAAACACCCAACAGGCAAACAAACAAACAAACAAACAAAAAGATTATATTAGATACTGGCACTAATGTCACTAAGGCACCAAACTGTGTGGATGACTAGAGAAAATTTTGAGAATCTAGCATGGATGCTGTGTGATTCTTCAGGCTATCAGGAAGTATAGGCAGTGATTTGCAAGATTTGGTTAAATATCAATGTAGGAAAATTAAAATCAGTATTGAAGAGAAAAATAACTTCTTCTGAGATGAACTCAGATTTAGGAGCTATGGTTTTAGACTTATTGTGAATATTCTGGGACATGGATGTTTGATCAAAAAGGGGAAGGCGCCTGTTTTTTTGCAAAATACTGAAAGAATTTACAGAAAAGATATTTTTCACAATTAGTTACTTTGCCCTATGGAACACAGAGTTCCTGAAATTTACACTCCTTCAATCCAGTTAAAAAGATATTGCAACTCAGAATTTTGAGAAACCATCGCAAGTAAGAACTTGCTTTGTGTCAAAAGTATTTTGTCAACTGCTATTTTATAAAGATAAGCATTTTTTAATTAATTTTCATCACTATCTGAAATAATACTAATCCTTCTTTTCTTTTGTCTTCCACATTCTCTCCCTTATCTGTTTTGCCTTTTTTAAAGTGGAGAAAAAGAGCTTTTTTTTATTATTTTTTGTAAAATATTCCAGTTGGGATTTTATGTGGCACAGAACTCTGTAATAACATCTGTGCGTATCAGACCACCATATGGGTGGGAGGAAAATGGCTTAATTTAGTGCATATGCATGAAGTAAATGAAGACTTGACTATTGCTGGGCTACAAATCACACACACTACAGAGAATCAGAGGCTGGGGAGGGGTTACAGGAAACCAAAGGGCAAAGATTATCTCAGTGGCATTATACTGCTTCTGCTAGAGGTTTCCTCAGCATTTATCCAAAGCAGTGACTCAGCAAGCACATGTCTAGTCAGAAAATCATTAAAGGTTAAATATTGACCAATATGAATTGAAATGTCATTGAATGAAAATACAGCTGAGGGCTTCCAGGATTACATTTATTCCAGTGAGACAGAGGATCAGCTTCACTGATTCAGCTAAGGGCATCATGAGTCCCAGAGTAGTTTCACTGATAACATATAGCCAGAAGTCTAAAGTCACTGGCATTTTTTTTTTTTAAACTGCCTTTGACCATTACTGCTTTTTAAATCCTCCTCCCTGTTATCATAATGGATCAGTGTGCTACATAAAAAAAGTAAAGTGGAAGTCAGCCTTTCAGCAAAAATAAATGTAAGGCTGTGCCTCTTTGTCTTGACTGAGTATAAAAAGGACTAGGTCCCACTTCTAGGGAACGTTGATAATAGCAATAATGCTTATTTTCTGGGAAATGAGGGATTCTTCTTAACTTTTCTGTTCCTCAAGATAGTTAGTGCTTTGTATGCAACACCAAATTAAGTATTTTATGACAGCTGTGTAACACAAAACACCATGTGAGACACTGTGGAGTTCAATTTCTAAAAGAATCTTAGAAAACTGTAAATAAACTTGCAATTCAAGCTCTATGCTTGTGTAGCTACAATGTCTTCCCCCTCCTCAGATATAAGTGTGGGAGCCTATTATTTTGTTCTACTCCTGTAGAAGTACAATCCTTTTGTATCTACTCCTGGGAACACAAAAATAACTGAGTGTGCACACACTGTATTGTTGGAAGGCTTTTGGCATGCTAAATCCTAAATTCTTGAGTCCATGTTGAGTTTTGCAATGTAAGTAGTACTGAATGGAAAACACCTTCTTGAATAAGTCTTTGGTGTGCATGGGGAGGAGAGTCTGGAGTATTTCAACAACAGCAACAACAAAGAAAGAAAAGGCAATATAATTATTGAAAACAACAATATTATACCTAGAATTCGATTTTTGATGAACTCTTGATATTGGAATATATAATGTGAAAATTATTGATAATGAAGACAAAAATACTGGAAAATTTAAGGTATGTATGCTAAAAAAATGAGTTTTCCTTTGAAGTGATATTCATGTTTGTTTCTGGAATTGGCATGAAGTTTCTAAGTTTACATATGCCTTATTAATTTAGAGAATAATTTTTAAGAGATTTTTCCTCATGTTTATCGTCTTTTAATATATTTTGACAGATGATCTGAAATTTATTTTTAAAACAAAACCTAATTTTCCTAGCATTCTAATGTCAGAAAGAAGCAATGGCATCCTATGATTTTGGAAATGTTAGCCAAGAGAATCTGACTGGTGAATAATCTTTAAGCTTCCCTTTTAACCATAATAAATTTAGTGAAGTCATGTGAGGTGTGAACGACAGTAGAAAAAGCAAACAACTGGTTTTATTGAGTCACAATGCTTTGATCATGCAAAGTATAAATCTGGTCTACTGCCTCATAGTAAATGGACTTTCTTATTTCTTGTTCAGTATCTTCAAAGTTTTTTAAGGCTTCACACTTCAGAGCCCAAAACCTTGTTTCACAACTGGATTACACAAACATCCCAGACAGCAGACATGGGGAATGGGAGGTGCTGAGAAAAAGTGGTGTTAAATCTTCACACTGGTTCATTTTTGCATCTACTTTTCACTGTCCAACCTAGGTGAAAAAGATTTGTGTCTAAATATACTTACACAATTTCTTGTTAAAAAAACCCTCCGAAATGAAAAAAAAATAAAAAAAATTGAAATTTCTTTCAAAGATTAGCATTTTTAGAGGGATTAAAATAAACAAACAAGCAAAAATTTACTGAAAATTCAATTGCAAATAGTGAATAATGAGGTTTGGTTTATAAACCCTTCATTCAAACTCTCCTAAAAGCCATCTTATTTAAGTACAAATTGTGGAAATACAGAGGGGAAGCTTCTGTAGTGTCTTGTGGGCACTACCCATTTCACTACAGCTACGAATAAGAAAGTTTAGGGACAAATATATTTATCTACATTATTTTCCTGAAAGTCTGAACAGATTTATGGTTGAAAACTTGTGTAGATTCAAACACTTGAAGCCAGAGTCAATGTTTGAAGAAGACTCACATTCAGAAAGCTCAAGTAATCCTTCCATCTGTACAGTCAAAGATTTGCAGTGTCAAAGATGCTGGATTCTGACAAATTTGCTGACAACAAAGTGTGCTTCAGGCAGCACCCAGAGTTTTAAAAATTTCAAGTTATTTATTTCCAGAGTGCTTTCTCCATGACTGTGGGCGGTGCTTACAGTGTGAAATGTATGTATTATGGAAATATATTTAGTACTTAAGCATACATATGAACTTTTGAAAAATGCATGCATAAAGCACAATTGTGAATGTGGTCTGTAGGCCTGGTCCACAGCTTCTTGTTATATCTCTTAGCCTAGATCCACCCTGGAATGTTCAAGCCCCTCTTGTTAAGTAAGCAGTGGCAGCAGCCCCTTCTCCTTGTTGCACACCTGTTATTTTCTCGAAAAAATGCCAGAACTGTCTTGTGCACTTCTTTCATAGCCTTAGTGGGAGGAGGCAGAAATAAGAGAGATTGGAACTAGATGATCTTTAAGGTCTCTTCTAGCCCTAACCATTCTATAAGTTTCTCTCAAAAGTTAGAAGGTTTAAAAGAAAAAAAAAATACTTAATGAAAACTCAGTAGCAAATAATCGTTTATAGGCCTTAACTTTATAACGGAAAATAAAGAGAAATTTAATGTATTACTTTGGTTAAACCAGGGAGAATAATAATTTTAATAATTTCACTAACTGCAAAATACAATTGGTTTTAATAAGTCTGTTGCTATGGGTTAATCCTGGTAGACACCTAAGTACCACATAGCTGCTCTCCCTCCTCCTCCTGCCCAGAGGGATGAGGGCAGAGAAAAGGAAGAGTAAAAGCAAGAAAACTTGAGGATCAAGGTAAAATGGATTAGTAAGGGACAGAAAAATAGAAGAGAGAACAAAAATAAATTAAAATAATGCAAATATAATTACCACCACCTCCCATAAATAGTTTCTGAGCAAAAGATGGCTAACTTGCCTAAATTCCTTTATCTTCCCGTTCTATCACTGATCATGTTGTTTTGTTTCTTCAGTTAATTCAAGCCATCTTCCTGGTTGCATTCCCAGCCTCTTGTTCACCTCCAATGTATTCACTGGAGGTGTGGAGTGAGAAACAGGGAGGGACTTGGTGCTGTGCAAACACATTTCAGCTACAACATCAGTGTGTGATCAGCACTGTTTGGCCACAAATCCAAACCACAGCATCACACCACCTGCTCTGAAGAAAATTAACTCTGTCTCAGCCAGACACAGTGCAACTGCTATTCACAGCAAACAGTGGCTGTGATCTGCATATTGTAGTACTGTGGCAAGAATTATTTCAGACTGGTCTTTTTCCAGATGCTTCACTAAGTCAGTCTTGAAAGCAGATGTAGTTCAGAAAAGTAACTCTGTGTGAATCATACATTTAAGATTTCTAACAGATTCATAAATATATATGTGTTTATATAGAGAGACATACATGCTACATAGACCTTTTCACATGCATGACAATGGAAGAATACTTAATGGTCTCCCCTTTTTTTTCTTATTTGATTAATACTTCAGGGTTTTGGCTCATGGCCAGCCAGTCACCCACCAAGACTCTCACGTTCTTCTCAGCAGAGCTGCTCTCTAGCAGGTCAGTCCCAGCCTGTGCTGGTACTTGAGGTTATTCCTCCCTGAGTGCAGGACCCTACAGATGCCTTGTGGAACCTTTCTAGGTTTCTCTCTGCCCAAGTCAGTGTTGTGTTCTGATCCTGAAGAAGCCATTAGCAGCTGGATGCAGGCACTCCTGAGGTCACTGTGTGCCACAGCCCTGGTCTGGACTCCCCCAAGCACAGCCCTCTGATGCAAGAGCCAGCATTTAAGGGAAGCTGTCAGCTCTGTGGCTACCAGTTTTGCCAAACTGGCTCTGAGGACCCCTCTGTACCCAGAGTGTGCTCCCCTACCAAATGCTGCTAGGATTTTGTCCTTGCCCGAGTGTGCCTTAGGGGAGTGCAGCGTATGTTGTTGATGCTATCCCCATCAGACCATGACAGTTACTATTGCCTGTTCTCCTGGCTTTGATTTCCAATTCCTTTGGTTCAGTGATTTCTGAATTAAATATGTCCAGATGCTGTGTTTCATTTACCGTGGTCGCATGTGTACACAAATAAGCGTTTATGTTACTGACCTTTATGCACTGTAGAAGCAAGGGAAGACTTTTAACGTAGCAAAACCAAGATAAAAACCTCCAAATAGCTCAGTATGTTTTTAAAAGTGAAAAGTGTCATAGCAAGTGCTGCTATTCTAGAATACATTTGTATATTCTAAAATATGAAAATAAATTCATACTTGCCACAATGTATACAGCAGCTCTCTACATTCCCTCTGACTGCAAGTGTTGTGATATATCTCTGTTCATTTTTGTGTTTTTTAATAGTCCATTTCTATTTTTCCTGCATCTTATATTGCTTTCCTTAAAGCAAAACATGAGCTGAATCTATTTTTTATCCCGCTATACCAGAAAACAAAGAGGTAAAGGATATGTATTTGAATAGCTCAGCACTTTCTTTTTATTTTGGATGATGTTTCAGATCCTTAGACACTGTGCTCCTGTTAAATTTAGTCTCTTGGAAATGCTGTACTCTGGTAAAATTCACACAAGTATGCTATTAACAAAGACTTTATTGATATACTTACCAAAATACACATTAATAAAAATAAGACCTCATTCCACCTAGAGAAGTATTTCGTGAAAGAGGGGGCACATTGTTACAAGGACTTTATAGCTAATTGGTATGATCACAATGATTTCAAAAGGCTGTTTCACAAAATCATTAAGCCTAGAAATTAATCTTGGAGCTATATTAGCTCAGAGACTTGCACTTTCTTCACACTTCGCAAGCACAACCAAACTGCCATTAAATTCAAGGTGCCCTCCATGATGCTTCATCAGAAAAGTGAATTCATTTAAGAGTTTTGTTTCAGCAGACTGTAGCTATAGACAGAATAGCTACCCTGTCATGATTGACAGAGTAAGTGGTTTCTGTGCATCCACAGGAGTCAGAACATTTGCAAGTCACAGTAGGGTTTAAGGTCACCCACCTAACTTTATTGTTGCAGTGTGCTTATCTCTGACTTAAAACAGCCCTTCTTAAACAGGATTACAATGAATGCACATGCCTTAATTATGGTTTTGGAGTTATTGCATTGTACCTAGGGCAAACACCAGCCCCTTGAATTCTTCTTCCATGTTAGTTCTTTCTTATCTGCCTGCTCAGATACATTTTAAGAATTTGTTCCAAGACCACTGATTTACCTGTCTCCAACCAGTGCTGCTTTATTCCCTTCTGTATACATTTCCTTAAAGATGCACAGGAGCTGATATAGCTCCTCTTTGCCTGGGAACTGCTAGAGAGATAGGCAGCTGTAGTGACTGATTCTGTAGATAGTGGCCTCATGCTATCTCTGTTCTGGCAGCAAGTTATCTAGAGTTTCCCTGTTGACTTTGCTGGTAAACCAGAAATGTCTTTGAAATAAAGATAAGTAAGTCTGTTAAATAAAATAAAGGGAGAACAAGAAGTGGAAGGAGAGAGGTGTAATACAGTTAGAATATTGGCTAGGAAGATCCTCAACAGGTGTACAAGAGGGGGGCAGTTTAATTATTTGTGTAAATAGACACAATTGTTATGATTGTCTATTTTAATTTTAATCAGATGTGTCAAAAAATCCTTTACTAGTCCTTTACCAGCTTTATTTTTTTTTCTGTTGTTGGTGTAAGAATAAAATCATATACTTACTCCCTGAGTTGGAATTTTATCCCACCTGAAAAGAGTCATCTGATGGTCTGGTGGAGGCTTAGGAACTAAGGGAGTCCTTTGAGCCACATTCTTTTGTGTCAATAGTTTACAATATTGACTCAAAAATGTATTTATTTTCCCTGTGCTTTCTGTCCTCTGTGTCAGTTGTAAAATACTTGATCACAAGAGTTTTCTAAGACTGATGAGAAGTCTGAATTTTGCCATATCCAACTCTCCAGAGCAACTGTTACCACTGGTTTTGTGCTTCCGTTCTGGTTTTGCGAGTAAATGTTAATTTTTTTTAATGTCATTTTTTCCCCCCTTGATTTCTTCCTATCTAAAAATTCCTCTTGGACATCTGTCCAAAGTCCAGCAGGCATAAAAAGACAACACCATGTGAGCATCTAACAGAAAGTACTAGATAGCAGTGAGGGTGACTTGTTATTTTATTATCAGATACAAGACCTGAAAACAAGGCTGGTCTAACTTGCTCTGTTTACCACCTTGGGAGACTTTTACAGAACTGTCTGTTCCAGAGGGTGTCCAATAAATGGGAAGACTCAAGCCCATAAAGACTGAATCAACCAAAATGTGCTACATAAATCTCCCACCCTACCATACTTTGTCCTCAGTTTACCTTCATTAAAACAACAACAAACAAATATTCAGTGTGGTCAATATGTGACCCTGGGTGCTTGCAATTAATTGATCATGTGTGGTGCCATGCACCACACCAAAGCACATTCTTGCAATAATAATAATTAATACATATTTATACATATTCATACAATTTCATGCAATAGCAAGAATTTTCTTTCAATTAGTGTTTACACCATAAAATTGAGTGACACTGACTGAATGTAATCCAAAATACAGATGCAATTTGGTGTAGCCATTGAATGTGGTGATCTCCAGGGCAGCTCAGGCACACAGCAGAGCTGAACGAGTGTGACAGATGGTGATGTTAAAAGGCTGGACTGATGGACAAGTTTGGAATAACCTGCTCACCAAGGAACTTGCTTTTTTACACAGTCAGTTAGCAGAAGGTTTGCCCTTGAAAGTGAAAAAAGAAATCTTGTGCTTTACAGTCCAATTTAAAGCTTTTGTAGGTTTTGCTCGTCTGTTGTAAGGCGGATTGAGTCTGTTGTTGGGATGTAGGTCACCTGCTCTGTGGGGGTCTCTTTAAAGGCCTGTCATGGAATTGGATTGCTGTGGGATGGCCCTTACTCTCAACTGCAAGGTTCAAAAGCAACTATTTGACCTCAATGTCTGTCAGTAGTTTTGTGGGATCAGAAACCCAAATTCAAATATATCCTTGCATAATACCTTTAGCCTGAGAATGATCTTTTTTTGTTCTTCCATCCTTTAAAATGCAACAAAGGGCTGTGCACATATATCTCAACTCGTTCTTGATCAATGTGCCTGCTGGCTATAAGTTTTTCTTTTATATATGTGGCAACATGTATGTTTTGTTCAGATACTAGTTCTTACTGCAGAAAATCATGCATGCAAACTCTTCTGATAAGATAAAACCAAAATGTAGGACTAGGATGATGATATATTTGTCAGTCATCAAAAATGCGTGCTGGCACAGAAACTACAACATATACTAAAACACTAACAGTATATAAGCTAACTAAAAATCCACAAATTCTGCCTGCATGCACTCTCAAGAAATTATTATGTTTTATACAGTTTTTGTATTTAAAAATAATATAAAATTATAATTAGATTTTTAACATTGCTTTTTGGAACACTTATAGCTGTTATATTGCTAATGTTTCTGTAGAAATCATCGTTTTTTAGGTCAGTGTCTTTTGTGTTTAGATGTCATTTGTGGTTCTGGCATAAACCTTTTGACACAAAACCACGTTTTTATCTTGCTTGCTACTTTTCACTTACTGGAATCAGTGCCACTAAATGGAACTACTCTGCAATTACAGTTATTATTTATCTGGGTAGTGTCCCTTTTTTTTTTTTTTTTTTTTTTTTTTTTTTTTTTTTTTT
>JAOTQP010000001.1:102224448-102254721 GCA_026413545.1 Cichladusa arquata
TCCCTTTTTTTTTTTTTTTTTTTTTTTTTTTTTTTTTTTTTTCCCTTCCCAGTGTGGAATGCTTATGAAAAACAGAAAAAAGCCTCCAAGTCATAAGAAACTAACTTACATCATCATTGTCTTTACTTTTCTTTGAGCTAGGTTAAAAGCTCTCTTCTGAATATTTATATGATGCAATACATTGCCTGGATGTCCATTTAATTGAATTCTAGATTTTGAAAATGTCTAGATATGAATGAGACAATATTTTTCTCTGTTTCAATGTACAACCACATTTCCTTTGGGAAAAAATATTTAATATGATCTATATATGTCTTTAATCTGAAATTTGAATAATTCTGGGAGCAAATACTGTTCGTCTCCTCCTTTGTTTTGCTCTATTTCTGCATATTGAATTTTGCTAGATTCTGTAAGCCTGTAGTTGTTCTACACTGTGTATAAATAGAACCTGTGTGGATTTAAAAGACACTCATACTATTGAGATGAATGTTAAATTTTCTATCTTTTCGTCTGATTCCATAGATCTTTATTTGGACTCCTACACGAGCAAGAACTGTTGGAGTAAACCCAGTATATAATACAGACAATTACAGTGTTCTATCAATCATAATTTTGTTTCTTGCTAGCACTAATTGCAGTCATTATATTGTAGTGGCATATTCATAATTCTATAACCCAAGAAGGTTAGTGAAAATCCTCAGAAATCTGAGGGGTGCCTCTGGTTTTGCATGACCATTTTGATTTGCCATATGGTTTGGCATTTAAAAGGTACTTAACACCCTTCAAACTTAATTTTGCCATTTTGTACATAAGCATTATAATGGAGACTTAAATTACACAGTTGCATGTTTTTTTTAATGGACCCTCTGCCTCATTCTTGCTGTGGTCCAGAAATTCCAGGAATCAGTGGGACACCCCTACCTTAGTCAACTGGAGCAGCATCACTTTATGTGGTGTTTCCCAGCATTTGAGACTGTACTTTGCAAACAGAAATGCTTTTGACACATATAGTTTAACCTAAAAATAAAGCCCTTTCCACACACTTTGATATTTTATGATTGGTGTAAAGATAACGAAATAGATTATTCATTATAACATCAATTTATGCTAGTTGCAAACACGAATTTTGAGAAGTGAAGTTTGCTTACATATGTTATATCATTAGTAAAGATAAAATTATGTTTTTAATGGCAATCTGCTTCTGAACAAAATTTTAATTGCATTTTCTTTTCTGTATGTCTTGAATTCATTCTCTCTTCTGATTTCCATGTGCTGCAGCATTCAATGCTGTAAATTAAAGATAACTCCCTTGATTTGGGAGAGAAATCCAGCCATTTGTTTGAGTAGGGTTGATACTGGGGAATTTTTTCTTTCAGAGCATGGAGACTTGTGTTTGGTTGGGTTTGAGAGCTTTACAAATAGCTACTGTGTAGAATTCCCAAGGACAGGAAGACCTTTTGTTCTCCATGGCAATAAGGGGCTGCATCGTGGCCAAGCCATAGACAAAAACAAGGTGTATGAATATTTCCAGGAAAACATCTATTCTTGTCTGCCATTTCAGATGGTGCATGACATGCTTACCTGACAAAGATTGCTCAAACAGGCAGAAATACCTCAAACTGTGTCTGGAATATGTAAGTAGGAGAGTGTCTGGAAATTAGACTGCTGCTGCTGATTAAGGCTATGGTTCCAGTGGCTAATAATTTATCCTAAATTCTTATTTTTTGGAGTATATTAACGAACAATAACTTCCTTGGAGTAATTTGGGTCACTTTGCAACAGTGTTCTTGATATTAACAACCTTTCTTTTATTTGTTAGAGTTCTAGTATTGAACAATAAATTAACAATGAAGTGCTTTTCAGTCCTGTTTTACAGAGAAGTATTATTACCTTTAAAATTGTTACTCTCTTTTTAAGTGCCAAATTGCCTGCAGAAATTCCTTGAGCGAGAGAGAAATTCCTTGAGCGATTTGGATAACCTACACTTCATACCAGTATGATTTTAAATGTATGTGGTTTGTTTTAGTTTGTTGTTTTTTTTTTTTTTTTTTTTTTTTTTCTTGAAATATAGGCTCCTGTAATCCTATTCTCCCTAGGTTATGTCCACATAGCCACAGGATTATGTGCAGACTTAGATTTCAGGACTTCTGATATTACTCTCACTTTTTCTTCTGGGATTTGAAGTCTAGGTTAAAACTACTGACAGAGTAAACTACTGACATTTCAATTTGAATTATCTTCAACAATGTATATTTGTCCAGAACAATTTGACAGAGAACATGATGGCTGATAGATCTAACTGTAAAAAGGAAAAAGAAGAAAAAAAGGAAAAAGAAGAAAAAAGGAAAATGAAGAGAAAATCTGAGATCCTTGGCATTAAACTCTTTCCTAATGGATACTGTGGTTTACACTAAAAAACTCTTACACAATCTGGATCTTTTTTAAGGGAAGTGATATGACATAAGGAGAAAAGCTACATCACTAGTAACCAAGATGGTAGGATGTGGTATGGAGATGGGATTTTTTTAAAATTGAAATTAACTAGTGCTTTTAATTACTTTCAGCATTGGATGGACTTCGTACATGCAGGGTTTGCATTGTAAACTTGAACAGAAACTAAAAGAACTATGGTTGTATACTTTTCCATCTGATCTTATAAAGTGATATTTTTCCAATTTGCTTATATGAGCCCCTATTTTTTGGACAATACAGACTAGAATTGCTGGTAACTCTGACTTTAAATAATTCTGGAAGTGTGTGTTGTCCTGATTGATTAAATTATTTTGTCATCTTACTTCACTTGAGGAAGCTCTGACAGCTGAACATTGTAGGGTTGTTTTTTGCATTTTTTCCCCCAGCCCCTCAAAATCAGGGAAATGACACATGGGATTTTCTGAGCATTCAGAATCTTTGCAATTTTGTCTGATACTTGAATAAATAGAATTGCTGTGTCAGTAAGAGATGCTCTTGTCTTTCCTGTCTTGAACAGTTCCCACCACAGTAGCTAATTTGGTCCTGGTGCCCTCAGGTTTTTTTGAGGCTTATGTGGCAATTTTTTCAGAAGAAATATTCAACATAGTATGTAAGAGGAAAGTCATATGCATAGAGCTGCTGAACAGGGAAGAAATCTCAGTAGTTTATGATGGAAAGAGAAAACTGTTTCTGAAGTCATGTGATTTAACTATTGGGAACACTTGTACCTTAACCAGTCTTGCTCTCAATGCAAATACAGTTTTCTATCTAAGATTACTTGACTATTTTATAAATATCATTACATGAGCATGAGAAGGCCAAGTATATATATTTTTTTCGTTGCTATATTTTTATTGAAAGTATGTAGGAGGTAAAGATCATTTGAATGTATAGATTTGTTATATAATTACTGTGTGGTCAGCAGTATGTGGGGGAGGTATTTTGTGTTATTTGCATATTAACCAGATGAGCTGCTGTGTTGTCATATGTTGTAATTTTTACAGAATTTTGAACAACTTTGACAGATGTAATCACTAGTCTTTTATCAAAATTGATTGAAACATAATTATTTAGGTTTTATTCCTTCTTTTCAAAAGGCTTTCATGTATCCTACACAAACTAATTCTAATTTTGGGGATAATACAGGTCTTAGCAACATTTTCTAGATATAGACTACATAGAACTAGACTACTACATAGAACATAGACTACTGAAGCCATATTTAAGAAGAAAATGAACTTATAGGCTGTCTGTTGTAGGTTGGTGTAACTGACATGAATAAACATAAGTGTCAATAGTTCTGATAGTCAGTCATAGGTCAGAAACTACTAGAATCTATTTAGAACCTAAATAATCACTTATTTTGAAGAATAATTTATTTTTTAAGAGATGTCATGTCAACAGCTTCTTAAAAGTATGATCATGTTTTTGCCCTCTTTTGTTTTATCCCACTAGAGTGAAACAAATTTAAATACATTTAAATGATTTTATTGTGATAGCCCAAGGCTACTTAAGACAACTATAATCCACTTCCAAATTGAAAATTTCTAGTATGTAGCAAATGAGAATCTGGGTATCATTTTAAAAGTCCTTAGGCCAAGAAATATAAAGATGGAGTTGTCTGTTTTTACCTCCTGAAGCATCAGATGCATTTTATGAAAGAATCATAAATGAAGGATGGGACATAGCAGGTAATCAATTTTATGATGCAGATAACCATGGTAGAGTAGAATTCAGTTTTGGATAATAGTTATCTGATTCTAATTACGTTTCTTTTTCATTACAAGTGGATGTCAGAACTCTAACCTGTATTGTACTTGTTTAGTTAAATATCTAGGCCTGGACTTGGTCCTTAACTCTGCTGTGGTTCCAAATGCTGTGCACAGAAGTCCTCTTCATTATTTCTGTTGTAAAAAGTTTTAAAATGTAATAAACCCAGGCATTTCTACTGCATCATTGAATCCAAATACCATTGCAACTATCCAGCTATGGGTAGCTTTTGTGGTTTATTATTTTTGAGGTTGTCCAGGAGCTGTTGGAAGCACCAGGGGTAAGTTACTGGGTGCTGGATAGGTAACAAGCTGAAGACATGGATGTCATGCTTCTCACATACCATAGATAATGAATTCAGAGCCATGTGGAACTGTGTTTTATCTAAGCTATGGCCACTGATAAATGGAAAATCTTCTGGTAGGCAAGGTAACACAAAGCACTTTGCTTGCTGAGCAGGACAGCTGCTCACAAACAAATGCTCTACTGGGAAAAATAATTCAATTTGTATAATCATCACTGGCTCAGGAATGGAAATAAAAGAAGAAAACAAAGAGGTGATGAAAGTTAGAATTTGGAAGGATTGACAGGAGGTTAGGTGGCTTTTCTAACACCCACAAGCATTGATGGCACTTGTACATTAGTCTTTTGTTTTATTCATAGAGCTGTTAATTTTTAAAGACCCATTAATATGTTTCATTTATAACACTGAAACGTGCTGTCATTTTTACTCTGAATATGTTTCCGGTATCTTTTTTAGCTTTAACCTTGATCTGCATGTTCTTCACACGTGGGTATAAATTTGAAACATGAAATGATTGTCTAAGGTAGCTGAAAATTGCCCAAGAGTTTTTGAATTAACTTTACTCATAAAAAATTCTGTTTGTCTATACCAGCAGAAAAATTTCAGGGAAGGTGTAGAAAGAAAGGTTATCCTTGGATAACCAAGGAGACTTGACATAAAAGAGCAAAACAGTGCAAACAAATGCTGTTGAAGAATCTGACAGGAGAGTAAAACAGATGAAACCCTTGAGACTTCCCAACATACAATTTGAACTACTGGGACACATAGAGACAATCTTTCATTTTGTATATGATTTTATGTTGCTACACAGAATTTAGATGTTTCTTTGCTCTCTTAATGTTTCCTCCTTGACTCTGATTTTTTTTTTTTTTTAAATATCCTCATACAAATGAAATATCAGGCTGTATTTCTCAGAAAACTCTATAGTTCATTCAACTGGTCTTCCATCTATTCCTCTACTTTAGACATGATTGTTAATGTCTCGTCCATGGATATATATAGGGCAAATGTAACCAGTGACTTTAAGGAAACCCCAAGAACTGAATTTGAATGAACATTGTCATCCTGCAGAAAGAGATAGTTTAACTCAGTAGTTTGTACTCTTCTTGAAATTACATTTCTTAGATATTGCTTTGAACTGGTGTCTGAAGAGCCAGTGGTATCATGATGCTACAGCTATCAACTTCCTCTGCAACGCTTGAGCACATTCTGCCAGCAAACTTTGACCAGCTGTAGGTATAAGGTAGAACCAAAATCTGAGAGCCAGCATGAGTTAAGAAAGCTGAAGCCAACAAGGAGTTGTGTTTCCTTGCATGGTGTGAAGTTATTGGGAATTTGGAACCATTATTTTGTGTTAAAACAAGATAGACATCATTGCTTCGCACACAGCATCATGCTTTGTGCAAAGTGACAATGCCTTTGTGTTTCGTTTTCCTGATACGGATAGCTTCTAGTCCAGAAAAGAATAAAGACATGCTAATCCTGAAAGGCTGATGCCACCTGAAATGAAATGTGGAGACTGCAGAACCTGTGGCCTTAGGAGAGGTCCAAGTTACCCTCTCGGAGGGAGTTCAAATCAGGTAAAATTCACTAGGGTAATGAATAAATGTTTAGTTGCTTATAAAATTTACCTTCACCCTGTTCAGTTGCATGCATCTTTTACTCATCTGCTTTAAGCTCTTGTGATGTACTGGAAAAGTTTATATGATTTCTTATGATATCCTATGCAACAAGTGAGAAAAAAAGACTGTTATTTACTTCTACTTGAAGAGATAAACAGGATAGGTGATTGGCAGAATCAGCAACCATATCAAGGAGTTCAGACATTTAAGAATGGATCTTCAAGGGAATTAAAAGAAGAAAAAAATGGAGGCATTTGTAGGAGATGTTCCTCCCAGGAGGGCACTGAATGTTTAGCTCTTGTTGTACTGAGGCCAAGGTGAGGCACTAAAGGAACAAAGATCTCAATCTCCTTGATTGCCAGTGCTGGAGACAGAAATGGCTGCAACTTGACCTTAGGAAAGAAGGTTAAGAAGTGCATAAGGATCACAGAGTAGAAAATAGTGCTCTATTCTACTGTGAAATGTCATTATTTTCCTATATTTGAATTCTTCAGGATTTGTTTCCCCTGTAGAACTGGACATTAAATCAATTTTGTTTTCTTTGGTTGGCTAACTGTTTTAAAAAGGATTGCATATTGGGATGGGGGGGAAAAAAACCATTTTAAACATACATATGTGTGTGTGTATTTAAGACTCCAAGTACCTGCAGATTAATTTTATAAAGCATCTCTCTTAAACTTCTGTTTAATTAGAAATAATAGAGGTCGAAACTGAGGGCCACATAAATACCTTTCCTCTTCTTTAGTACTCAGCAATATTCTGCAAGAGTTCAATGCAAAAAAACCCCAAAAACCTCAGACAAAACAAATAAAAAGGAATGAATAAAAACAACTTCAAAACAAATTAAAAGGAATGAATAAAAACAACTTCAAAACAAATATCATCCAGAAAATTTCCCCAAAGACTTTATAATGTCTCCCTTATTCTGACTACTGCTGTGGATGGAGCTTTCTAGTAGGAAGAAAATATTAGAGGAAAATAACAGGAGAAGCTGTATAACTAGAAAGAAAATTCCTAGAACTTTAATTAAATATCTGCTGGATAAGTATTTTAATAACATTTTGCAGTTGGTTTACTAACTGAAAAACTGAACACAGGAGTGGGGAGCAAAAGTAATTAGAATAAAATAATGCCTTCTTTCAAAATTTTGACAAAATTTGTTCATGTAAAAAAAAAAAAAAAAAAGAGAAAAAGAAAAAAGAGAACATCTTTAAACAAAAATGTTTACCTTGCAAGAAGAGGGGGGAAAAAACCAAAAACCTGCCTTTGGTGAAACACTGCATCTGTGCTTTCTCTATTTTGGCATAAGAGTGACCATCCAGGGTGGGAGAGCTCTGCATCTCACGTCTTTCTAAGGGTATTTCAACACTCAGCTCACCATCTTCAGTTTCACTTTATGCTCTGAAATTATTTTTTGCTTAGCTAGTCTTGAAACTTTTCCATTTTGTATACATAAATCTGCTTTAATTAGCTTCCCTTCTCAGTCAATAGAATCACCACATTTCACATATAATTATGACCTCTAAGCTGTACCTCAAAGCTCTTTAAAAACCAGTCATACTCCAGAGGAGCTGGGTGAAACCACCCACTTGCTGGGTGGCTGCACAGCAGTGCTGACTTGTTATTTGCATTTGGCTGTCATTCAGGAGGTTTTGAGGAACCTGAACTCTTGCAACCTCATGAATCTGATAGATAAGTGATTGAGGTGGATACGCTCATTCACACGAGCTTCCTCTGCATTCAGCTCAGTGGGAACATCATGCCTCAGAGTTTGCTTTTTGGGATAAATAGATTAGCTGGTTTGCAGCCAAGAGCTGTGACCTTGTGTAGTACATACAACCAAGATTTTTTTTCTGATGAAATCTAGGTATTAACCCTGAAATGCTGTATTTGGTATTTGAATTTTTTTCTCATGTCTTAGATAGAAGAACTCACTGTTCAAGGGATTTATGTTCTATGTGGTAGTCTACTCTTGCTGTAACATTAAATAGCTAAAGCTAGGAACCTAATTCTTGCCTAAGCACTGAGAAGGTGGCCTATTTACAGGGCTGCAGAGGGCATAGATCTTCCTTTAAAGTCAGCAGAAAACTGTTAGTGCTCAACACCTAAAGTTGGGTCCATCTGCTTGATTCCTGGAAGACACCTTTAAACTTGTACAATTGCACAAACATAGCCTGAGATAACATGATTGTTGGTATTGCTGCGATTGTAAAATAAAACTATAAAAATGAAATATCCTGGCTTAAGTTTCCTTTACTGGTATTGATTAAAGTATTTTTTTCTTTTTCAGAGGCTCAGTGAATTCCAACAGTTCTGCTGTTGATATCTCTGAAGGTCGATATTTCCCTTCATTCAGCCATCTAGCTAGGACATCATATAAGAGTATCTGCTTTTCAGAATAAACAGGATAGTTGAGTTTATAGCTCAATGAGTATTCATACACACTGCATAGTATTAAGAAGAGTTTCTGACTATTTTTTTTCTTCTCTTAGGCCAATCTTGTACTTTGAATGACAGTTGGCCATTCAGGTAGCCTTTAAAAGTAAGTAAAAATTTCCTTTTCACAAGAATTTTTTTCTACATTTATGGTATAAAGAGGACAGCTGTCTTAAAGTATCATTGTTCTGAAAGTTAGTTGGATGTTGTCTCAAAACAACAAACCACAATAAACATTTGCGAGGAATAAAAGTTTGCTATGGACTGGTAATGCTGAGACCTTAAAAAACCAAAGTCAGAAAACTGTTTCAGGTTTCTCCTTCTTACCCAGGAGCAAAGTGGTGTTTAAGGAATGCAGTTTGTCTCCTTCCTCCTTGTTTCTGTTTGATCTTATTCTAACTGCTGAGTTGTGTATCAGTTACAAAAATATGTATTTGGGGTTGTCTATGATGACAAATATGAAATTAGGAGCAGAGAAATATCTCCAACAGTTTGAGTTAAACTAAAACCCATGGTAAAATTAAACTATTATATTGATATACCATGCATAATCAGAATGGTATAAATTTTACTTTTTGTGTTGCAAGAGAGCTGTTCTTAATAAATGTGAACAATCAAGCCAATATTTTACAACCTGTTGTGCATAACTTGAAAAGGGTATTAGACAACTTTAAGAAATTCTAATTTCAGAATATATTTAAAGAGAAGGAAGGGCAGTGGACTGGAATCTAGGAACAGCAATCTGTGAAGGTTTAATTTGGCTTTTAGGGTTCCTGAGTGATTTCTGTGACTGTGTCTGCCAAAACCTAACCACTAGGGTGCAGATATGCAGCACAAACCACAGTGGGGAGCGTGTGCCAACGTGTCTCACCACTTCAGAAGGTGCTGCTTTCCTTAGATGCAACTAACACTTTGACAATATTTCACACTCTGCAAGTATTTATTAGTTCTCAGAAACCAAAAACTTCAGCCTTTTGTTCTTTAAGTTAATGTTTGGAAAACTTTCTGTTGTGTTCTGTACTTATTAACAAATTTCTGGAGTCCTTTTATTAATGCAATGATGTAGAAAAGCTTTTAAGGCATCCATGCTTAAATCAAAGGCATATCAAGCCAAGTGACCTTGTAGTTAAAACTGTTGTGTGGCAATTCTGGTGTTACCAAGTCATGCTTGAGGCAGGACTGTTGTGTGTAACAGCATGAGTTGACAAGGGGGAATGGCCTCAAACTGACAGAGAGCAGGTCTAGATTACATATTAAAAAAACATTCTTTACTGTGAGGTTGGTAAAGCCCTGGCACAGGTTGCCCAGAGAAGCTGTGGATGCCCCATCCCTGGAAATGTTCAAGGCCAGGCTGGATGGGGCTCTGAGCAACCTGGTTTGGTGGAAGGTGTCCCTGCCCATGGCAGGGGGTTGGGACAAGTCTATCTTTAAGGTCGCTTCCAAACCAGGCCATTCCATGATTCTATAAGGAAGAGGATGCTGCTGCAGCTTTTCTGGTAAAAGCTGGTCTGAGCATTTGTAAAATGGTCAATAGAAGCAGGAACTGATAACTCACAAAACTCCCACCTACAGCCACAACTTTGCTCTGAATCACTGTTTCATACTTACAACTTTTACTTTTTTCTCATTAACACTAAAACAAAAGAACTTTCTTTACTGTGGTATTTCTAAGATGAGGACATTTTTATTTCTTGATGAAGAACCATTATGGGTGCTACAGAACATTAAATTATGTGGCCATTTTGTGCATTGACAAGCTCACAGATAGGAAACACATCTTTGCCATTTGTAATTTTATTAGAGGTAATAAACACTGTCACTGATGTCCAGCACTACTTTCCTTCTTACAGAAAGGAAGGCAACATTTCTAGTATAAATAAGGCAATTGGTCTGCACTGTGGGTTTGAAATAGATGTCTGGCCTTGAGATAAGAATGCATATTTTCCTCAAATACTAATTCTTTCTATCAGATTAATATTCGCTTTTGCAGTAAATTTTCCAAGCTGTTCCATCTTCTTTTTCATCCTGCAACACATCAATTTCTATTTTAATGCATTCTTATTCCTTCCTCTTAAAAGAGCTTTCATTTTTACAGTCCATATTTTCTGCAGTGCTCTTTTCAGCTCCAGCTCACACACACTGAACCCAAAAAGGGCCTGCCTGCTGTTCCATAGACAGTCTGCCTTCATTGGACCTCTGGGTGCCATGCAATCCTGCATTTTCTCCTCACATGATTTCTGTGAGGCTTTCTGCCACCTTGTCCTCCTGTCTTTTTAGTGACACTCAGTATTTGAAGCAGGGACAATAAGAATTTTGTAGCTTTCCAAGGCTTGGTAACACGGCACTTGTGCTGGCTAAGAAATACCCTAGAAAGCCAAGACATCCCTTTATATCAATTTTACTGTTTTTGGTTACTCTGATTTGGACATGAAGCTTTTCTAAGTTATCCTTCAGCATGTTTGCTATTTGCTGCTTGCTTGTTCCCCAAGTGGTCCACTTAGAAACCTTTGCTCTGTCTAAGAAAGTATCAGTCATCCAAAGGTTTTCTTTTCAGTGGCAATGTCTGGAGAATTTTGTTTGTTCCTTTGTTTGGGTGGGAAGTTTTTTTGGTTGGTTGGTTTTGTGGGGGATTTTTTCCTTTTTCTTCTTCTGGTATTCTTGTGATCAGCAGGTTGAAGAAGGTGATTTCTCCCTCTCTGCTTCTGTGAGACCCCGCCTGCAGGGCTGCATCCAGCTCTGGGCTCAGCACAGCAAGGACAGGGACCTGCTGGAGCCAGCCCAGAGGAGGCACCGAGGGGAGCAGAGGGATGGAGCAGCTCTGCTGGGAGGAAAGGCTGGGAGAGCTGGGATTGTTCAGCCTGGAAAAGAGGGGGCTCTGGGGAGGCCTTAAAACCCCTCCCAGTACCTAAAGAAAGCTTTAACATTAATCTAGAGAGGGACTATTTACAAGGGCATATAGTGACAGAATAAGAGGGAATGGCTTTAAGCTGAATGAGAGTAGATTTAGATTAGACATTAGGAAAGATTTCTTTACAGTGAGGGTAATGAGATATTGGAACATGGTACCCATAGAAGTTGTGGATATCCCATCCCTGGAAGTGTTCAAGACCAGGTTGGATGGAGCTCTGACAACCTAGTCAAATAGAAGGTGTCCATGTCCACAACTGTGTGGTTGAAAATAATGAACTTTAAGGTTTCTACCAGCCCAAACTCTTTTGTGATTCTGACATCAGGGATTCTGTTCCATCCAAATCCTGATGAAGGAACTGCTTTTCACATAGGTTAGATTTTGGTGACTCTGTTTGGTTCCAAGGTGTTTGTATTTGAGTAATATTCACTAAGTGGAGTAGTATGGCCCTGGCATACTACTGGGTGTAATGCTCATCCTGTTTTTGCTGAGATCATTTTTTATCATATCCATGTATTAGCAATTTACTTCATTATATATATTTGTACAATTACCCAGCTGAAAATTTCTCCCCCAGTAAACAGGCAAACAACACAGGCAATGTATCTGCTGATGCCAGGGGAAGGATGTTTTGGTATTAAAATGAGACAAAAATCTTTTTATGGTCGTACAATTGATCAGTAATGAAACTAATGCAGTAATTAAGGGTTTAGGATGGGGTGCTCCATTGTGCAATCTTTTAACATTTGCCTTGATTGAATGTCTTTGTTACCCTGTACTTGGAATGAAAAATGTTAGTTAACAAAAACCATTCTATGATTCTATGGTAAGAGCCAGACAGTGAGGTTAAAAGAAGTATGGGAAGGGAAAGTGCCCTTTTAAACATGTCAACACCTCTTTTAAAGACTTTCTATATTATAGAAATCATTCAGACATTCCTGCTTCATGCTGCCCTTTCAGAGTTATTTTGATACAAGCACTGCGATTTTAGTAGGTTGTCTTAATATAAGTGGGTAACATAAAATTTCACTGTTGTGATTCATATATTGAAAAATTGTTACTGGTAGTCCAGGGCTGGAGTTTTGAGTTGCTTTTTATGTGCTCCCAGACTGTAAGGAACTGCCATCTGACATTTTCACCATTCACGAAATAAATAATCCACTGCAAATGGATTCATAAATGGTGATTCAAGATACTGTCACCAAAACTGTTGGGCTTTAAACACCTTTAAAGTCTGATGCAGCTGGAAAGCTAAAAAACCTCAGTAGAAAACTAAATACCTTACTGTGAACCTAAACTTTGGATTGTTAAGTGGCTAAAATGCCCACACTCATTTCTCTCAAAAGAGATTGCTATTGAAAAGTTTGTGTGCTACTTCCAGCATCATTCTTCAAACCTCTCTAGCTAGATTTTTAATGCAATTCCTGATGCTCTAGAAACAAATCTATTTCCACAAGATATAATATGTTGCTATATTTTCATAAATGGAACTAAGGATTGTTTAGTTAGGGGGGTGGAGGAGCTGATTTATGCTCAGAAGCCAAAAAATACCTGAAAAATCTTTGTGGCAGAATTCATACGTTGGATTCTGCCATGCAGATCGATTTAGCAGTTGGGATGGCTTGGATAAATGTTTAGGTGACTGATACAAAGGTATTTATATTGTATATAGGAACAGCAAAACTTCAAGGGAAAATTTAAATAACCTGTATTGTAATCCATATACTTTATTGTCATCTTCTGTACCACATGCTGAATAAGCTTCACCAGAAGTTCTGATACTAAAAGGCCAAAGTTGTATTAGTGTATATACATTCTTCCTTTTGGACTTTCCAAGGCTAAATATTTAATATGCAGGTGTTCATTATTTATTCTAATAAGAAAGGCACTCAGAGCCCATAATTATTCATTGAAGGTGGAAATATAGTACAACTCTCTGTGGATTGCATTCTCAGTACTAGTGAATGTTAAATGGCAAAGAAACAAATACATAATTCTAGGTTAGATTACCTGGAAGCCCCTTAATCCTTTTCTTGTTTTAGCATCCATTCCAGGTTACTTAGGAATAATTCTTTAATTTCTTTCTTCCTTCTAATTTGCCCATCAACACAATATTTTAGCTTAAAAACACTGGGGAAGTTTCTGTGTTGCAAGATAAGAAGAAAAAAGGAAAATGTGTCATGAATTTACAAAACACTCTGTTGTCTCTGAGTCAAGTGAAAGTCAGTCTGGTAGCTCCAATGACTGATGTATGACTTAGTTAATAATCAACAATAATATTATAATTTTTACTAGCATCATGCTATAGTTTTCATAAATCAGTTATTTCTCAAAGAGGTTTAAAACTATATGCAATTAGCTCTAACCATCAATAGATAATTTATTACATATATTGGCAGAAAAATAAAGACCCAGACATAAACTTAGAAAGCATCACATTTAAGTTGCCAAAGGGCTATTTGAAGTCGAAATCTAATTAAATTCCTGGTGTTTATCTTCGGGTCACACCTGGGAAGAATATTTCATGCCTTTTCATATGTTTAGAAACATATTAAATCCCCCCAGAAAGGGCTAGAGTTTCTAAATGGTTTGCAGTTATTCGGGGCAGAACACAAATCCAGCAGTGAGGAGATGCAGCAGGATACTGAGTGGATGAGAAACAGGATGGAGATGAAATCTCATGTCAGCAAAAACAAATTAATGCTTGTGGACAAAACTGCCCTATTTGCTTTGATGGGCTCCAAATTAGCCACTACCAGTCAGGAAAATTATCTCAGTCAGAGCTGATAAATTCTATGAAAACATGAACTCAATATTCAGCAAGGGAAAAAAAAAAAAAAAAAACCAAACCAAAAAACAACAAACCAAACCTAAATCAAAAAATACAGAAGGCAGGCAGGAAATAATGGAGTACTGAATATAGACAGCAAAATGCCTCACTTGAGGTCTTTGCTGCACCAGTATATTTGAGGCTGATGGCACTGCTGTTCACCCTCCTGTGCTGATTTTGGCTGGAGCAGAGTTAATTTTCTTCCCAGTGGTTGATGTGGGGCTGAACAAACAGGGTGAACACAGTGTTGATAGTATAGAGATGTTTTTGTTATTGCTGAGCAGGGATTGCCCGGAGCCAAAGCCTTTTCTGCTTTTCAAACTGCCACACTGGGGAGGGTGCATGGGAGTTTGGGAGGAGACACGGCCAGGACAGGAGACCCCAACAGAACAAAGGGATGTTCCAGACCATGGGACATCATGCTCAGTATAAAAACCTGGGAGAAGAAGAAGGAAAGTGGGGAATGTTTGGTGTGATGACATCTGTCTTCCCAGGTAAGCAATTATGCAGGATAGGACCCTGTTCTCCTGGGGATGCTGAACACCTGCATGCTCTTGGGAAGCAGTGAATTAATTCCTTGTTTGGACTTGCTTGTATGAGAGGCTTTTGCTTTCTCTATTAAATTGTACCAGCATCTTGGCTGGCATATTTCCCCCCTTTCCTCCTTCTTTATAAGAGCAAAGTCTATTTGGACAAGCCAAAAGAGACAAGATGTAGATGATGTGAAATGGGAAAGATATTCACATGGATAGAGAGGAGGCTCATTTCTCAGCAGGCAGGGAGAGACTCCTCTGGCTGGTGCTGGTCTGCATAAGATCATAAAATAAATATGTGCTATATGTGCACAGGCTTAGTGAGCTGTAAGCATGGCCCTATTATAAAACAGAAGTTTTAAGCAGATGCAAATGGGTTGCAGATGAGGAGGCAGTCAGCTTAAGTAGGTAGAGGTATAGATAGCAGGGTAGAAAAGGTAGAAAAAACCTGGTGAATCCTGGTGAATTCCTGAGAAACAGATGAACCAAGAAGGCAAAAAGTCAGGAAGAATTCTGGAGTAAGAAGTAAAAAAGGGGGAAGTAGTTAATATACAATGTTAAAATATCTGCCTGTTAAACAGTAGGAGAGGAAAGAATGATGAGTCAGCTTGGTAAATTGAGATGTGAGGGTGCAGATTAAAGGGAAAGAGTGATAAGGATGCCAGAGTAATAAGGAAGCTATTGATTCGTCTTCTTTCTGCCTGTCCTCTTCCTTCTTTTGCATATGAGATGATAGCAGTGTTCACACAATCAGCTGAAGGCTCAGGGGTCTATGTGGTATTGGCAGAAGAAATAAGGTTTTTCCAGGAGCCACATTACACAGTCCTTCCTGGGCAGCAGGAACTAATCTCACAAAGCATTTGGTCCTCTCAGGAATACAACAAAATAGTTTTCCTCCTTGCTGCTCTCTTTAGGTCAGGTAGATAGACCTCCTGTTTAACCTCATTTTTTTAAGGCTTTTAAATTTGGTTACCGAAGAGTTTGAAATGCAAAAGTGACTTCAGGACATTGAATAAGAACTAATTTGGTAAAATTAATTTTCCAATCTCTACACAGTATTTAGAGAGAGTATTTTCATGTGACATGGCAAGATGGCAAGTTTTCCAAGTGTACTATCTTGAATTATTTTGTTTTACAGAGAAAAAAGGATATCAGGAGGTGTTATTATTTCTGAGCATAATTGCAGGCTGTGACTTTAGGTATGCTTTGTTTATTTTTTAAGGCATGGCCTTACAAAAATTGCAATTCAGGCTTGATAGCATAGAAGAATAGTGCAATCAGGTAACAGTATGGATTTATTAAATAAAAACTCTTCTCCTAACTTAATCCCTGCTTCCTCAAAAATTAGTATTGAACACTCATACACCTTCTCAAGAAAAGCAGTCAGGATTTTTCTCCATATAATGCAAATTACTTTTAAAAATTTCTCCTTTCTTATTCTCTTTTTCTCTATACTGTCAATCAGAAAATGAAATATACCAGGATCACTTAAAAACAAACAAAAAACAAAGCAAACAAACAAAAACAAAACTAAACAAAACTAAACAAAAAAACAACCAAAAAAACCCAAACAAACAAACAAACAAAAAAAACCTATGGAGCTTAACCCTGATTTCCCTTAACTCATGCCAATGTGAAACTAATGTATATTGGTAGCAGGATTCTTGATACACATTCTATGTAAAGTCTTGAAGTAATTTCCACATGTTTAAAAGTAACCTTGATCCATTCATAATGGAAGGAAAAGTTGAAGATAGACTTTTAGAAATACATTATGACAGAGCTTAGTGAAATCAGAATTATTCCTTAAAATCAATATTTCTATTGAACTACTCTTCAAAAAACAGCATTTTGACAATTGATGATTGCTAGAATGGTCTTTTCACAGATTAACTATTATATATTAATAGCTAGGATGATTAAGAAACCTAAAAAAATTAAAAGCAAAAAAACCTTCAAAAAAGAGAATTTTTACCATTTGAGTTCATTGAAATATATGAGATTAATGATAATTTTGAAAAAAATATTAACTTTCTCTTATATTAGTAATTGTTCAATAAGTCAACAAGATTTCATACAACCCTTAAACCTAACAATGAGCAAGACCTTTTCATAGATTATGAAGAATTGATATTCAGAAAAGGTTTAAACTCCAAACTTCTATGAGAATGTTGCCAGAGAAGAAGGTCTTTACAATGATAAGAACCATGTTATTATTATTATTATTATTATTATTATTATTATCCTATTTTATTAGTTGTATAAACACATTTCATTGATAATTCTCTTGACTATTATTTGCCACAGTTTTATGTTAGAATTTGACTTTATAAAACAGGTTTTAATAGAAAACTTTTATTTCATAGAATAAAGGCAGTTAGTAAATATAATTGTTTCATAATTCTGTGTGTTATGTGAAATCTAGATGACTAAAAATGTAATGGATAGTATTTTATAAGTGCGGATATATCTCCAGCAAGCTAAGACTGTAGTATCTTCTTTAGACCTGCTTTTGTGTGTGTTTTCACATTCAAGGTGGCTGCCTACAGTGCACAAGGAATGACGGGTATTTACTTCAAGACTGTGGGAAGGAGGCAGGCCCTCCGTGGTTTTGTGTGTATACACCTATAAAGTACAGAAATATGCAGGTATGCATGTGTAGTTCATCTAGGAATACTGAGCATGCCAAAAATACTACAATTTTATATTATTTATGAGCCACAATCAGCAGTAAGAATTTGTGCTGATTTAACATTTGTGTCTGTTTTGCAGTTTAATCTAGGCCTGGCTTTCAGATGTATTCTTCTTTCAGTCAATACTTTGGGGTAGTAATTTAGTATTTTCAGCTGTAGGGGTGGGAATGGAGAACTGTTAAAAAAATGATTCTGGGTGAGAAGGGAGAAAATGCTACACAAGACTTGGGTCTTAAATTGGACCTATAGCAAGGGACTTAGAATTACAGGGGGCTGAACAAATTGTTTTGTCATGTCAGTAAATATCAGTGAAACCTACTGGCAAGATACAGACTTAATTCCCCTCTAGTTGTGGTACCTCTGGAAGTTACCTCTGGAACTGGTACCTGTGGAACCTGCTCCTGCAGGTTCCCAGGATTGCTCAAGGTGAAATATGCCTAGGACTCCACTGATGATCCATCAGGAGTTGCTGGAATTTGCATGGTAGGTCTGAACCTTTTTGTCTCCAATTTTATTTTCTCTAACCTTGGGGAAAAAGAAAAAAAAAAAAAAAAAGGTATGTGTTTCTGTTGTTACTGTATTTAAGGTTCTGCAATAATATTTTTTTAAAAACAAGCATAAATTAACTTTGGAAAGGATTCATGATACTACTATTTTTAAAAGTAATTCGTTATGTAATGCTTTTTTTTTAAGACAGGGCTTTTTATATTGCTTAAAAAGGTATGATGAACTTTGCATTTCATTAGTCACCCTGGATACATTAGTTAATATATAGGTTTTCAAAAGAGGCTAAACTGAAATGTTAATATAAATGTTATAAAAAACCCCAAGCTTTTCAGCGAACATTTTTCCGTCATTTTGATAAGCTGAATTTCATAATTATGTGTTGCTCTGAAACAAGTTAACTTTCCCCTTAATCTTTTAATAAGGATCTCACTCTTTAGTCTAATCTGAATGAAATTTCACCTGAATAATTATGAGAGAATTTTCTATCAACTAAGAGAGTGGTTGACTGTGCTGCCCTTTTAAACCTAGACCCAGCTCTATAAACAGTTCCAGGCTGAAGGTACAGTCCTTTTTTGTCTGCAGTGTTTGCCCTTCATTTGATATTGTACAAGTGTACCACATCCTGGTTTGGGGTGAAAACAGATCAGATAACATCCAATGAAATCAGGAATTTTAGCTTCTGCAATGGTCTGATTAACATGCTCATAGAAAAGCCTAAAACATCTTTCAGCAACTCTCTTTTCCCTTGCAATCACCATACCCTAATGTAAGTGATGAAAACACAACAACAAAATAATTAATTCCCACTTTCTAACCAGTAAACTGAAAAAGCTTTCATGTCTGTAGGAACTATAGATTTCTGTCTTTCCCAGTTAATGAATGTGACTGACCATGTCTAATTTGGAAGGTGTAAAAGCAGTGGACCTTCAGGTATGAAAAATAACACCACCTTTTTCCCCTTGTAGTCTCATACATTTCCTTTAATTCCCTTTAATTTAATTTCCTTTAAAGTTTTTCATATATATGTATTTTAACTTAGGATCTCAAAGGACTAATCAGATGAGACCTGTCCTAAAATCAAACAGATTTACTTAATTACTACATTAGTTGTAATAGTTAGAAACATAGTGATGCTTTATTTGGTTTTATCATCTTAAAAATCAGACATTGATGATGACTATTTCACAACAGTTCAAAACACATCAGAACACCAAGGTATTAAATGAGCATAGAAGGCTGGAAAGGGACTTTCAAGATCATCAAGTCCAACCAAGCACTGTCATTTCCACCACTAAAGCATGTCCCCAAGTTCAACATCTAGACAATTTCTGAATATTTCCACGGACGATGATTCTACCATTTCCCTTGGCACCTAATTCCAATGCTTGATCCGTGTTTCAGTGAAGAAATTTTTCCTAATACTTCATCTAAATCTCTTTTGGTGCAATTTGAGGCCATTTCCTCCTGTGCAGTGTCTTCCTCCTTGGGAGCAGAGCCCAACCCTCACCTGACTGCAGCCTCCTTTCAGGAGCTGTAGAGAGTGATAAGGTCCCTCCTAAGACTGTTTTTCTCCAACTGAGCCCCCTCAGCTCCCTCAGCTGCTCCTCACCAGTGCTCTAGACCCTTCCCCAGCTCCATTGCCCTTCTCTGGACGTGCTCCTCTCAATGTCTTGAGGGGCCCAGAGCTGGACACAGGATTCAAGGTGTGCCCTCACCTGTGTCCATTACAGGGAGAGAATCACTGCCCTGGTCCTTCTGTCACACCACTGCTGACATGGGACAAGTGCCATTGGCCTTCTTGGCCACCTGGGAACACACTGGCTCGTGTTCAGCTGCTGTTGACCAAGGTCCCCAGGACTTTTCCTGCCTGGCAGCTTTCTGGCCACTCTGCCCACAGTGCAGAGGGGATCCAAGTGCAGAGCCCAGCCCTTGGCCTTGTTGAACCTCAGGCCATTGACCTCAGCCCATCAATCCAACCTTTCCAGATCCTTCTTCAGAGCCTTCCTACCCTCCAGCAGATGAACACTCACACCCAACTTGGTGTGATCTGCAATTGACTGGAGCTCTTGATCCCCTCATTGTGCTCTTGATCCCCCCACTCAAGTTGTCAATAAAAATATTAATCAGTGTTTTCCCCAATACTGAGCTCTGGGGAACCTCACTTTTGACCAGCAGCCAGCTGGATTTTTCTCCATTTACCACCACTCTCTGGGCCTGGCCATCCAGCCAGATGTTTCATCCAGAGAAGAGTGCACCTGTCCGAGCCATGAGCATCCAGTTTCTCCAGGAGAATGCTGTGGGAAATGGTGTCAAGGGCTTTACTAGGGCCCAGAAAGACATACACAGCCTTTCCCTCATCCACTTGGTTGGTCACCTTGTCAAAGAAGGTCAGGCTAGTCAAACAAAACCTTCCTTGTCTTTTTCTGTCTGCTCAGGATGGTTTTAAATTGAAGCTGAAAATGTGGCAGAATAATTGGAAAATAACAATTTGCTGGATATTTGGATCCAGTATAATAGAAGTTTGGCCATATCTTACATTTAAGGGTGTGTAGAATTAAAATGCATTTAAAAGTCTGTGAATCAGTGGTTCAATTATCTAGCTGTAGCTCACAGTGGCTTTTCTCTGCAAGCCCTGAAAGCCAAAAACTTTTTGAAGTGTTAACATAGCATACTCAGTATGTTACTTCATCTATGTCAATTACTAGTGCCTGTATAGTGATTAGTAAATACTAATTATGCCATGTATAGCATAAGTGAACGATGAGTAGAAACATGATAATAAGAAAGTCCTGTCCTATATTTCTTATTTAGAAAAATGGGAATCTGAGGTAAGATCTTAGATACACTTGATACATTGTTCTTTTCACTTATTAATGGTACTAATGTTATTCATGACATGGACCTTTTCTTGTGAGAGAGATCAGATTATACCCCGTATTCTGCATTTTTTAGACAAGACCTGCTTAAATTTTAATTGTGATTGAATAAACTATCCTACATTTTTTAAGAAAAAGATACACCTTGGACAGCTGCAGAAGCTCGGACAGATCCAGAAACAGCTGCCTTGCACAAATATACTGCTCCCTGTGAGGCAGTAACTCCTGATGCTGTTGACTTCAGGCTGTCTTGTGCTGCAGTGAGTAACTTCATCTGTTTGAAACAGTGACTCCCAGGTCAACAACACTGCTTGAAGCAGCTCCATCGGAGCTGGGAGCAGCAGCAGGGCCAGGAGCAGCTGTCTGACCAGGGCTTTCCTCTCTCTCACACAGCCTCTCTCAGTTCCCCTGAGTTCAAAACTCTGCAGGAACTCTTGCCTTATCAGACGGATTAGTCTAACATGTCCTTTTCTCACAAACCAAAATCTCACATTATATAATGGGATATAGCTACAAAACCCTTGCAGAAATATCTTCCTCCAGTGGTGCTGGTAGTGCTGGCTTTTGCACTCCTAATGACTTATGGACTTAGTGGGAGTTTTGGGAGTCATGGCTTACACAGGAGCAGGGCCACAAGCTGTCATTGCAGAGGATGGCTGCTCAGGAATGGAGTTTTTCCATGGGTGAGACACCAGATTACAACTCTGTAGTTGATGACTAACGCATTTCCTTTATGCTTAGTACAAATTTCCACAGGGGGGTTGATGCTATATCATTTTAGTTTTCTTTTGTCTCAAGTACAAAGCAATGTGTTTGAATTTTCAGCTGTTATGTTAGTAGGCATGTCATTAATAAACCTGTGAAAACTGGAGAGGTTCCAGCAAACCTTCAACAGCAAGGAATATCAAAAAAGGTGTGAAGTCACAAGTCTCACCAGACTAAAATTACCATTGACAAAACAAGAAAGAAATTGTATCAGATGTAATGTTGTCCAACCCCTCTAAAAGCTCCTTACTGGAATATAACATATCCTCATAAGGAAGAAAGACAGGCTAACTCTGGCAGAAAATTTTCCACAAGTTCATTCTTATGAAACAAAAGTGAGCTCTGAGAAATAACCTTTTCACTTCAAGTATTTTTATCTGTTTGCTGTGCTGTGTGTTCCACCTACCCATGACAAAACTATCACTAATGGCTATGAGCAAGTAACTCTTAGCAAAACTCAGATCTCTGGGTATCTTGCCTTGGTGGGGAACAATTCCCAGAAGAAACATAATTCCCTGTTGTATGTTTTGCAAGCATTTTTGGCATCTGACAAAGACCTGTGAGTTGTTACTGTTCTGTGTCACAGAGAACAAATGCTCCCTTTTCATCCAACTTTAATAGTGGGGAGCACTACTGTAATTTAAGGCTCATTGGAAGTTTTACACAGTTCCTTATATATTTATAAAAAAATCATCAGGCAGGAATTGTACCCAGTGTCATCATATATGTAAGATCATACATGTGATATATGTAAGCACAGCTTCTGACTGAAGATAAAACCAAAGCCAAAGCAAGCAAATATAAACCCCCCAAAACTCTAACCAACCAACAACAACAAAACCCCAACCAAAATATGTTACCAGTCAAAATGTTACTTGAACTTTCTTATTTGCTTTGTGCACATAATTAGCATAAGTTTCTCATTTGTATCCAAGAGATGTAGATGCTGGAGGAAAACAATGTCTGAACATGAAGGATTGGGATTAGGAAAGACAAAAACCATTTAGTGTTGAATGTGAAAGGAACAAGAAGAGCTCACACAGGTAGATAAGACATGACTTTGTGTTCTGTGACTCTCTGTATTGCAGTGTTCTCATACCAAGATGAACACTTTATCCATAAAATATGCTTAAAATAACAGCATACAAGGCAGTAAACACAATTTCATTCATCTGTGGCTTGATTTGTGAGAGTAAAGTATCTCAGAAAATCTGGGAGATTAACAGACTTGCAGGATAAATATTAACTGCCCCAGTATTTCTGTCATTGTCACAATATTTCCAGCCATATAGATTACAGGGGTTTACCCCTTCCAGGTCCACCTACATTGTAGCTTTCTGGTTTACTTGTAATATTTCAGAAATTAGAAAGTTACTTTTTTTTCAGACTCTAAAGGAAATTATTGCTACATAATCCTTATTAGTGAGTGTGTAGAATGAATTATGATAATGGAGGATTTTTCCTACTCAAAGCAATGCCTTGGTTTTTATTCCTTGACTCCTTGTAATGGCAACCCTAGTGTAAGGAGGGATGGTATTCTGGGAACAGTGAAGTAACAGAGCAGTGAAATTGAACAAATAATATTTTCCATTAACATAATGAGATTTAACATGTTGCTTAGGAACATAACCAGTTTCAATCATCCCTCTCATGTCCAGTGTGTATATGGTGATTTTCAGTAGTATGAGTTATTTTGACACCTTCTTTGGAGCTTTTAGAGTTTATTAAGACAGATCCTTATAACATTTCACAAAAGAATTTGTTTTCTTTTATAGTCTTTTTAAAAGGAAATTCCATCTGGAAATACACTCAACAGTAACCTTTTCAGGCTAAATTAGGATGAGTTCATTTTTGTAATTTTTTATTTCACTGATAATGTGCTGTTTAGTCACCAGATAATGGGACTTTTCATAGATGATGAGAACTCATTATCCCAGTCTTCTAATAGAAATGCATCTTATCACAGGTGCATGTCTGCTGTTCTTGATTTGATTTGAAATCATGTCTGAAAAAATACATAAAATATGGTATCTTCATTGTCCATGGGGCTTCTCATTAATAGATAATGTCCAGATCATTCACTGTGAACTCCAGACGTGTCCTGTTTGTCCTCTATTGAGAACATAACTTTTAATTGTCTGAAACACAAGTTTAAATATCTAATAATAATCATGAAGTCAAATAATATCCCTTATTCACCTCTATATTATTGTGAGATCATAAGAAGACATTTTGTTGGATATTTATCTAAATGAGGATATTCCCATGGCTTTTAAGCTTTTTTGGTTCTTACTCCAGAAACATAAGACAGAAAGATGAACAATAAACTTTAATTTGTTGATGAAAGGATTGAAAGCCATGCTGATTTCCAAAGAAGTCTTGTAGTATGTGAATAGAGAAAAAAAAAATCTGTCCTCATAAGGCATACATAAGATAGATCTGCTCTTCCTGAACAAATGCATTTTTTTTGGCCAAAGAAAACAGAATAAAGGTCAAAGTGAAATTTTATATTTTTCAGGATTGCTGTAGATACAAGTCGAGTTTATTTGGTACTGCCCTCCTGGTAATACTCAATTCTTGACATTCTGGACCGTAAAGAGTTCATTGAGAACTTTTTATATTTCCTGACTTTAAAGTGCTGTGGAAAGTAACAGCTGAGATCAGGAAAAAATGAGGAATATTGTAAGTATATTTCTTCTAATGAGTGCACACTGTGGTTTCTACAATCTTATTCACTTTCATGATATTTTCAAAAACCTCAGGAAGATATTTTTTTAGAGGCAGCCTTCATTCCTTACAGTTTGCTTAGAGTTTCATCAACCTGAATTTCAATCAAAACCTCTTCCTTTACAAAGAATGACAAGCATATTGTTGCTGCATATGTTGACTATTTCCACTGCCTTTAACTTCCACTTGCTTAAGCTCTCTTGAGTATTGAATTGGAAAATATTTCTGGGGCTCCATGCTTAAAATCAAGCTCTTCACTTTTAACATATTTGATAGATGTCATCTAGCAGATATCTATGAAGAATGAACAAAACTTTTTAAGGAATTTATTATATTTTAGTTATATCAACTGAGTATACCTGCATTTAAGAAGCTTATTAAGATTTTTAAGGCAGAAAAATCCTTAGTCTGGAGCATCTTTTTGTCTTTTTTAAGTGACACTTTTAAATTTTTTCTTTGCTACTATTTCAGCAGGCTTGATTTTCTTCTTTTTTATTTTTAACTTTTCCAAGAGGAAGGAGTAATCTCCTACATTTTCTTCAGTAGATCTACATAATTTGTATAGATGTTCACCGCTTTCTAACCACTCTGTTACAATCAGTATGTAAGAGATAGGCTATTAGTAATATTTTTCAGCTATTTGTCTTTATTTAAATATTCTTGCCATACCCTTACAGTCTTACAGAAAGTGGTAAAAGATAAATGTTATTACAGAAAGAATAAGAGATCTGTGTTATAAGTCTGTTGGTCAAGTTCCAGGAAGAAGTTTGGCAAGGGAATCCATCCTGAACCTTGGGACTCAATGTGAGGGTCCCCCTTATCCCTTTTTATACTTGCCCTTTCCCATTCTTACCCTTTTTCCAACTCCAGTCTGTGTGTAGGTCTTTTTACACTGATTTTAGTTTTAGAATGACTGAATTTGGATTTTAGCCTGATTTTTTTTTGTGTGCTTTAACTATCTGGTAAGTAGTAGAGTGAATCTTGCCAGTTAACTTTCATTTTTATATTAAACCTTCTTTTACTGATACCTTTCCCAGGGATTCTATAAATAACATAAAACACTAATTCATGACAAACAGAAGTTGGAATTCTAGGTGAGAAGGGAAGCAGAAGGCACCAGGTCTGTGACCTGCCCTACCACCCTGAATGTCTCTGCAAACTCATGGCACTGATGGTCCCACTTTGCCAGCAGGAGCACCAGTGTAAGTGGACAGGTACCTCTCATTCTGCAGCTGCAAGTTGCTGGGGCACTATCAGAAATTCTCTTAAATCATACCAGGGCCCACAAGGCTCAGATTCTGGATGGGGGATACCCTATGAAAAGAAATCTCCCACAAAATGTTTTGTTTGCCCCAGGGAACTTACATATTCAAACATACAGTGTGCTGTTCCTTGCACATAAATATAGATGGTCTTGGCAATATGCAGGTTAGGTTTAATAAGAGTTTTCACATCTTTCATGTCCAGAGAAAATACACCTTTTTTGCTACATTGTGCAGCAGATAAGTTTTCTGGGCCAGTCATGCCATTAAGATGCCATTTTCTTGCTCATGACCCTTGCACTAGTTCATGATTTCTTTGTGTGCATGAAGATATGTCTAAAAGATAGGATTTCACAAGTCATATATGCCAATAGAATTTAATATCATTTATTCCATGGGTAGGAATCCATTTACTTTCACTCAATTTTTAAAGTCCTTAGAGATTTAAGCTTTTTCTGCAATCTTTGCAAGTTTCTCATCATCTTTTTAGAACACAAATCTGCAGTGTTGATTTGATGGTAATATAAAGAATTGCTGCCTTTTTTCTACATAAAGTATGGTTTAATCCATTGAGACTCTAAAGCATTTATAATAAACTGAGACGACATTGATACCTTCCTATTAAAAAGTGCAATACTCTTTACTGGCAAGATATGACTTGGTAAAGAGGACTAAGAGTTAATGAAGCAGGAAGAAGCTGGTCATTTGGTTAAGCAAAATTAGTGTTCATTTAATGTAAGAACAGAAAAATTCTAACTGCATATCTCTGTAATTTAAGTGGTATTTCACTGAAATTCTACACACATTTCTGTTGTGTTTATTTTCCCCAGGGTTACATATGGCTATAAAACTTCAGAATATCTTAAGCAGATAGGAATTCCCAATTTAAAAAAAAAAAAAAAAAAAAAAAAGATTTGTGTGGGGTATTGGCTATTGGTGTTTGACAAGGGAAGTTATTGCCCCATTGTACTTGGTACTGGTGAAACCACGAAACCACGTTTCTAATCCTGTGTCCAGTTTTGGACCCACCACTTCAAGAAGGACATTGAGGTGCTGGAGCATGTCCAGAAAAGGGCAACAGAGCTGGAGTAGGGTCTGGAGCACAAGTCTGATGAGGAGCATTATTTAGCCTGGAGAAAAGGAGGCTCAGGAGGGACCATATCAATCTTTACAACTCCCTGAAAGGAGGAAAGGAGGTTATAGCCAGATGGAGGTCAGGCTGCTCTCCCTGGCAAGAAACAATAGGAGAAGAGGAAATGGCCTCAAGTTGTGCCAGGGGAGGTTCAGGAAGAATTTCTTCATGGAAAGAGTTGTCAGGCATTGGAGTGGGCTGCTCAGGGAGGTGGTGGGGTCACCATCCCTGGAGGTGTTCAAGAAATGACTGAATGTGGAACTCGGTCTCATGGTCCAGTTGGCAAGGTAATGATTGGTCAAAGGTTGGTCTTGATGATCTTGGAGGTCTTTTCCAACCTGAATGATTCCATGATTCTGTATAAAAGAGAAATGTCTGCGTGTTAGCAGGAACAGGCATGATGCAGGCACAAGCACAGATAAAATACCAAGAATAAATTTATTTTCATTGCCTTACTAAGCAGAGCTTCCCTGAAGCAGTAGCTGGGCAGTGGCACACAAGGGTGAGCCCATCACACAGACACCACAGAGCCCATGCTGGAGGAGCTCCAGCCCATGCTGGAGGATGAGCAAACCTGCTGTTTTCACCTCTGTGCCAGGGGTTCCTGCAGGCGTGATTTACCACTCTGCTTTGATCTTTCCCACAGCAGGGCAGAAATCTGAAGCATGTTCCACGAGGTGCCTACAAGTCTATGACATGTTATCTAAACAGAGATTTAGTACTGTTCTACAGACAAGGCCAAACAATTTGTATGATTTATGTATTACTCAAAACCCTGTCTGCAAGTCACTCACATATGTTTACAATGCTCTTCACCAATATTCCATCATTTCCCCCTCAGCTCCATGACAAGAACTGTATCATGTAATATATAACACATAAAAATGGTGTGTTTGATGCTATTAGTGGAAGATCTAAAGCACCCATAACTTTTCCTGAGCACCTACATTTGCCTGATCACCTTGCACAGTGCCACAGGCATGTCATAAAGGTAGAGAAATAATAACTTTAAGTTAACTAGAATGTGTGTCTCTAGGAGACAACAAGAAAATGAAGAAGATTTAGGGAAATGCATTTTGTACTTTGCTATCGGCATCTTGGTCTCTTTTGCATAAACATATACATTCAGTACTTTCCCCATTTAATTACAAACCTACCTTATAATGTTCTTTCAATTCAGTGACAATGCTTTAAAAAAAAAAAGGATTAAAAACTTCAGCTTTGAAGTCTGTTGATTTTGTTTCCTCTTCTCTTTGATCTACAAGTGTATTAAAAATCCATTAATTACTTTGAGTTTTTTAAAAGAATGATTTTTTTCTATGTTAAAATGTCTTACAATCAACAAGATTCTATCATGCTTGTGAACTTTAGTTAGAGAGGTAATAGTTACATTCAAGGTCTTGTATTCCCTCCATCTAGCTAGGCATGCAAATATTTTAATATCATTATATAATTGTAATTAATTAATTAATTAATTCAAAAATTAATACTGTACTTTTCTATTTTCCCTTTTTTTTTCTTGAATACTATGAAAAAAAGAAAAGAAAACAAATACAGGTTTTTAAAACAAATAAATTAATCCTTCAAATGTTTAATTCTCTTTCTATTTGATCTGACTCCTAACTTTCTATCTTGCTTTCTATATATCTTTGGGGTAGTCCAGAGAGGCTATGGAGTTTCCATGCTTGGAGTAATTCAAAAGCTATCTGGAGATATTCTGGGAAACTGGCTCCAGGTGGCTGTTCTTGACCAGAGTGTTGTGCCATGTGATTCCCAGCATTCCCTTCTAAACCTTACCCCTCTGTGATGGTTCACAATGTTAAAACATTTGGAGTCATAAGGACTACTTATGCTTCTATTCTATGGACTTTTCCAAACCATTTCTTCCGCCTTTTCCATAATAGAAATTTAGCAATGGATATGTTCCCGCATCTTTTATACATGTCCAGTTGTATTACCTGTTCTATCCAGTTTTTGGTTTTTATAGATATTTAGTACAAAGCATGCAGGTTTGTCTGAAGAATTTCTTCAGTCCAAAAATTATGCAACTAGTTCATAAGAGATACTCTACTGTTTCTTCTTTGTGCCTTTGGATTATTTTCCATCTTTATGGTGTTCTGTAGATAACAAATTGCCTAGTGTTTATTTGCAGAAAATTTGTTAAAAAACATTGGTGACCAAAGGATTGGTTGTAATATTTAAGACTACAGCTCTGTCTCCTTAGAACTGTGCCTTGTGCTTTCTAGAAGTGCAGAAACACTTCAATTTAGCCTTCAATTATTAGGTCTATACTGTTGTGATTCCTGTTCCAAGGTTTTACACACTATTTCCTTAAAGTCTTACTCTCTCAATGAAGTCAACAAGTAAGTATAGTTGCACATTTTGTTTTTTATTCCTGTAAATAAATAACACATGGTTCTTGGCTTGAGAGTGGACAAAATAGGCTGGTTTAACATGGACTTGCTTTCTTGCTACATACATGCAGGTGGAAAGGAGATGGCAGTTCCACACTGCCCAAATCCATAATGGAATATTTATTTTTAGTGGCAAGATATTAAGCAATTTTTCCACAAGGCAAGCCTGCTTTGTCTTCAATGGTATTTGGTTACATGATCTCCCTGTCTTTATCTCTGCCCACATTCCACTGAGGGGTAAAGCAAGTGACTGGCTGAGTGGATATTTATCTGCTAGCAAAGGTTAACCCTCCACAGTAATTCACTTCATTCATGTTCCACAGCCAACCATTCTCCTCTGTGCATTTTCTGCAAGAATAACAGGATTTTTCAGAGCTATAAAGGTTGATAATGATTAGCATTTTGCACTTCAATATATCTTCTACAGCTCTTCAATATATGTTTGGTCTATAATGTCTTTTATCTGACACCTGTACATTCTTTTCTTAGCTCTTTTTTTCTCTTATATTTCCTTTGCTTTAATATCAATCTACTATGAATATCTCCAGCAAGTGACATTAATGTTCTGCTGAGCTGCTTAATACATTTTGGCTCATCTTCCTTCTGTGGCACTGTGACAATTAAGGTTGATGTGTTTTTGTTTTCAAGGCATTATTGCAGATGCTCGGTCATTTCTTTCAGTCAGTCTTTTTCCAGTCAGATTCTGCCTGATATTTTGCCTGGGCCATGAAGTTTCCTGCAGACTTTTTTGTTTCCTTTTTAGTGGAAAGTAACTGCTAATTAGTGAAGCTTTGGGCTACTCTAGAAGTACCTAAGTTTAACCCTAGGTTTTGTTCTGTCCAGACTGTCCAGGAAATGTTCTTATAATCTTTTTAGTTTATCCTCATCAATTTTTAGCATAAGTCCACCTTAATCCTCTCACACAAAGATTACTTGTCTAGGTTTCTTAAAAAGTTTTTGAGGACTTGGTAGATAGTTTTAAAATTGATTTTTTCCTTCTTTATTTTTTTACATCTGCTTTC
>JAOTQP010000001.1:102254985-102282157 GCA_026413545.1 Cichladusa arquata
CTTGACTTAATTGTTGATACACATTCCTTGTGCATTTCTTCATTTTGTAATCAGGTCTTTCATATTCTTGACATTATGTTTATGACATAAATTATTTCTGTTGAAAGAATGCAAAGACTGTTGTAAGAAAATGTAGGACCAAACCATTTTCCTAGCAGTGATTAGTAAACGTTTTCAGAGAGAGTAGGTAGAGGGATCTTCATTCCAGTATTGCAATCAACAGTTTGGGAATTCAGGTGATCCAACTGTCACAGTTAGAATAGCTACTGGAAGACTTAAAATATACAAATTCATCTAAATCTTCTCTGAACATACACATTCCTTTGTTCTCTATTAGATCTATTAGTGCTTTCTGCAGATGAATTCCACCTAGCATGAGAAAGCATATGGTGTTCAGAGGCTGCCAGGTGATTTCAGTGGCTGTCTCAGAGAAACATCCTGTTCATATTCCTGCCCTGGCAATGCTGTAGGTGTGCCTCCTGCCCTGTGGCTGAAGTGTCTGTATTTCCTGGATTCATCCTGGATCTGGCTTGTTATCCTGCCTTTCCCTGGTGCTTGCTGGACCCACAGCAGTCCCTGCCAGGCTCTGCTGGCCAGGCTCTGGTGCCAGCACTGCCAGCACAGTTGCCATCAGATCCAAGCTTGCCTTCCTTCAAGGAACACCCTGCTCTTGCCTCCTCTGAGAGTGTGTGCACTTATAATTCAACACAATGGTGTGCATTATCTCATATTTATTGCCATCGAATAATTCTTTCCGAGTCATTTGGGAGGAGGATGCTCCACTCATTCTAATGGCAATTAAGGGGCTGCCTCTTGCTGATCATCATTTTTGAATTGCTGTTTTAGAATAAGCTGTCAACAGGCATGTAGCAGGGTCTGGATTTGTGTACAAGGCAGGCAGCAATTTCACAGAGAACCAGCCTGCAGAGGCAGTCCTTGAGTGCCGGGGGGAGGCTGAGTTATCAGGTTTTAACTCAATTTTAATGTGAAGTCAGCTTTTTTTTTCTCATCAACCTTAGTATTCCCCATTAAGAAAACACACACAAATAATATGTGGCTTTTTTGGATGGAACAAGAGAAAGGTAGTGAGACTTAACGGATACTATTTTCTTAATTTAATATGAATTTGGAAAAGTATATGGGGCACCACAGTGATGATAGTAAGTGATAATAAGGCCTAATGTGCAATTAAATGGGAAGAACTAGGTTATGTATCCCCATGAAACTCTTGGGAATAAAAGCAAGGAACAGTTTTAGTGTTAGCTATGAAGTGGAGGAAATTAAGAGGTGTAAGGCATAAAGCAGGGTAGATTCTTCAAATGGGTAGGAGATTTTTCCTTAAGTCCATCTAAGAGATTATAGCAGTGTCAGGGTTCTAATGGGGTGGGGGGCATAGAAAAGGTGGGGCTTAAACTCCACAAAATAAAGGATCTTTAATTTTTAAACACCTGAACAGTAGTGGCATAAAGGAGACAGAAAAGGTAGAAGGAAAAAATAGGTAGAGCTAGTGAAGGGGGGGGGAAGAGGGAGGGAGGTGGGAAGCACCATACAAATAAAAGTAGTGAAAATAAGGAACACAGTTTGCAGTTTCTGTTCTGGTTCTGCAAGAGTCACAATCTCCTTTTTTGATAGTGACTAACTAGTGAAAGCCTTATATCCCTGTGCCAACTGTTCCCTAGTGTCTCTTCCCTAGTTCCTCTTATTCTTTACATGACAACTACAATCTGTCTGCTTTAAAGGGTTTAACTAGCACAACCCAAGTAACCATATTTACCCCTTCTAAAAATATTAAATATGTATGCAGATTTTCATATTTAATTCTGCATCCCAAATAATTACAGGAAACTTAAATGGAAGCATAAATGCTAATGTCTTAATAGCAAGAACCAAAGTTTGTCTGGAATCATAATGATAACCTGACACTGAGAGACAGTAATTTTAAGCAATTCTGTGCTGTCAGCTTGGGACATTTCAATCATCATAAGCCCAAATGCCTCATTTCTCACACAAAGAAGCAGGAGAAAATGCAGCCTTGAAGGGATGAGTGATAATAGATTAATTCTGGAAATGCAATGGGACAAAGAAAACCCTGGGAAGCTTACAGTATATGCTTCTGGCTCTTAAGTTCTATTGTTTGATGTTTAAGGAGTTAATAAGTCAAAGGTAATAGTCAAAAAAAAAAGGTGAAAATATAAAGAGACCATGAGCCAGAATTACAAAGATGAAAAAAGAATGAAACAATAAATTTTATATCTTACTCAAATCCTGCTGTCATTTTCTTTCTTTCAGCAGTTTTGTTAAATGAGTGTTTAATGGCCATGCACTTTTCACGCTCTCTAGAAAAAATGACCATAGTGGAGAAGTTGTTCTAGAACAGGCTGTAAGATTGCACTCCCTGTATTTTAACAAAATTGATCAAGAAATTTTATTAGTATTCCTTTGGTAGGTAGATGTTTCTCCTATCAGTAGTGCTTCAAACGGTTTTTCTTATTTAAAAAAAGAAGTTTGATGAGACTAAGAAAGTGGAGCCTAATGAAAAATAATAATACTTTGAAGAAAGTAAGTGGATGAAAATCCAATCTGCCATCTGGGTCTGTTAAAGCAGCAATAGCTCTAATGGCATTAAAATCTTGTCAACATATTTATTTTTCAAAAAGATCTGATAATATTTTCTAAGATGTTTCATAGGAAATAAAAATTACTTTTTTTTTTTAATTTGGTCTTCAGAAATCTCAAAAGATTAGTTGAATAAGTTCTAACTGTGATTACCAAAATGTCAAGATTTTTCAAAAATATTAATAATGTTTTAATAATTTTCAAGACATTTTGTGACATGGTAGGAGTAATCTATGATCTCTTAGGCCCTAGTGTAATGGATTAGAAACTACTTTCAAATACAAGTAAGAACACTGTGAGGAAGTGCCTGTCTTGATGAAGCAGTGCTGTTTTTCTGGACACTGAACTGGACATTCAGTAGCCATTGTGGCCAGAAAGAAACCATTCCAAGGCTGACCTCCATAAATATCAAGTTTGCATCAATGGAAAATAAATATATCAGATATGATAAACACATGTGGGATCTTATGATCTTTTCTGGGTGTTTGTGACAGAATTGAGACAAATATTCTGTAGGTATTTCAGAAGTGGCAGGTGTCCTGTTGCACACTTTAAACACATAAACATCCTCTGTTTTGCCCTTTCTATTAATGAGGGTCATATTTTATAACCTAGTCAATAGAACTAAAATGTACTTATTTTTTATGAGAATGTCTGTTTGCAATGACAATTATAATTCACACTTACTTGAATTTGTGGGGGGAGTGCTCCGCAGAGCTTTAGTATAAACAAACATGAGAAAGCAAAAGTTACCTTTCCTTTGTGGATATGATACCAAAAATACAAAATGTATGACTTCATAAACATAAAATTGAAGCTTGATACCAAAAAAAAGAGCAAACACATGAATGTACACCAGTCCTTCAAGTTGGAAAAATTTTCTTCAGCATGTAACCATTTCATCTTTCTCAACACAGAATATAATCTTTGAATACGTTTGCCTCAGTTATATAAAAATATCATTAAAGCTTTTTCCTTGCTGGAACTGATGCCTAAAGTGATAGCTTTCATGTTTTTCAGATTCTGTACTGCATTAGTGTATAACTCTGAACTTCATATAAAGTGTTAGCAAGTTCTCCTCACAGTTTAGTTAGACAAAACAATTCTTTTCCAGCCTGAGAACCAAGGACACCACTGCAGCTTCAGGCCCAAAAAGTGCAAACAACAGCAAATTGAGGAGAACAGTCTGGGAGGATGGGACTGCATAACCTGAAGCTGTAATGGGACAATTAACCCTAATATGTAAATGGATCAAAACTATAAAAGTGTGAAAACTAGTGACAGGTCATCTGTCTTGAATGTAGCCTCAGCCAGGCTCTTGCACTGCCCAAGGTGTGTCCTTTGAAGGCCTTTTAATAAATCCCTACTTTATTCCTTTAACTCTGTCTAAGCTCTGCTCTAAGTAGTCTCTCAAGGCATCAGAACAAAAAAAGACATTCAGTTCCCTCAGTAGCACTTCCACCACAGTGGTGCATGACAGGAATTCAGATATCTATTAAAATGAGATATTTGAAACATTCAGAACTTCGGGATAGGAAAGAAAAGGATGAGATCATGAGACCTCATGAGCAGTAGCTCCAGACCTTGTTTTGATGGTTCTTTAACAAACTTGAGAAGGGCTGCCACTCTGTGGTAATTGAATTTAAAGTTAGTCACATTCATTCCAAACCATTAATGGCTGTAACTCGCCGCACAGTGACTGCACAGTTATAAACATTGTGGAATTTTGACATTGTTGAATTTGTTTTATAGATATGAAAATACTGCTTAGTTCCATGATATTATTCATCATTGAATGCTAAGAATAAAACAAGCTGAAAGTTTACACATTGCATATCAATGCACTTGTCTTTAAGAGCCAGATTTGTTGCAAAATTTCAAAGCATATAAGCAGAGTTTACAATGTACTTATGGCTTTCTTGCAAGAAGTTTTTCAGTCTTTCTTGCCTCTTAACCTTCTTAATGTCTAACAAGCTTCAGCCAATGCTTGTTTAACCTCTAAGTCTGTTTTATCAGATTCAATTAACAGGACATTATTAAGAACAGTAATGTCTAAGTGAAAGACATCTAATATCATATTTATTGACCTCTTCTCCTCTGAGCTGTGTCAGTTTCCCCAGTCACTTCTGATAGATTTCCTTTTCCACTGCTGCATCCCAAAAGAGCAAATTACAAACCCATCAGCACAACTTGTGGTGCTTATCAGCAATGTCTAAGACAACCTGGATCATCTATCTCAGTTGGGATATTCCTCCTCTAATTCTGTTTTTCATTAGAAAGAGTCATGCTCTTACAAAAGTGCCACAGCTGCTCTTCAAAACAAATATGATGTTGTTAGTATACTAGTCTTTTCATCAGCTTTGGAGGGTCAGATTTTATAGTCTGCAAAATACTTTGGTCTCTATGTTTATTAATATGTTTCCTATTCAATTCTCAACTTTAGGGCTTAGAATCAGAACATTTATAAGGCCACAGGGATGCTTGAATTATCTTCTTTGACCTCCTGTGATCCTATTCCACAGACAGTAACTTTTGATGGAAAATAGAACTCAAGGAGACCATATAATTTTCAAAGTTAAAAATAGCTGCAGATATTATAAAGTTTTTATTTTCAATATTTAAAAAATATTTAGACTTCTAATTTTAAAAATATAAAACCAGAACAAAACCATTAATCAAAATAAAACCAGAAGGAGAAATAGAAATGGATTTACAAAACACAAAATGTTTCATAATGACTTGAATTGTTCCAAATCAACATTTCTAGAGATGGAGGGAAGGATGAAGGAAATAGAAAAACTGTTTGGTTTCTGACAGAAAATCTAGTCAAATCATAGTCAATTAAACTTTATTTTATTTAATTTAGCTAGCTAACTGGTAGATTAAAAGCTGACCAATGTTTACTTACTCTTCAGAGAGATGTAGTTTGCCTATTGTATATTTAGGACATCAAAGGAGAACACTCACAGCTTCCTTCTCATTTGTTACAGTGATTATTCTTCCTCACTGAAGTGAAATTTGTACCCAGCATATCATTCCTGTTCATTTTAATGTATGTGTGTGCTGTGTGTGTGTGCAACCAACATAAATACAGCAACTCAACATAGACATTTTCTGGGATAACTTGTGCTAATATACAGCCTTGAAACTTTTAAGTCATAACATCATTTTTATCTATTAGCTCTGTATTTGGTTCATGCTCATTTCATCTAAGCACACTTGTCATGTGCTAGGGATCGTTTCAGCAAAAGAGGTTACTCAGTGTCCCATTTCCTCTTTACAGGTGCAATTTCTGTTTTGCTGTAACATATATCTGGCCAAAACAATAGGGCCCCTAAGATTTTCTCAAGAAATACAGCTGTTAGCTGCCCCCTACTTAAATCTTACCTCTGTAAATTCTAATGGAAGTTTCATTTAATAGTACTCAAACTGATCAAAAACTGGGTCAGAATTGCAATTTTTCATTACCCCATTGACTATCCCTTCTCCTAAGCCCAAAATACGAGGAAAAAATAAGATGTGGTTCTGATTCCTGTGTTATCTGATTCCTGCGTTTTCTGAGATGATGCAAGAGGATAGAAACAAACTATGTTCCAGTATTTCCTCAAGTTTCCAGATGTATAATAAGTATTATAGTCCCAGAGGAACTTGACAGACCAAATACTTCATATGTCTACATTAGGGACTAGTAAAGTACATAAAATTGACAAATTGACATTTTTCTTCCTTTCTTTATACTTTGCTTTTCCAACAGCTGTTCTTGAAAGACTAAGCACTTGGCCCTCTAAACATGGCTGCTCATTTTTCTAGTTACAGACTTTAGAGAAAACTACCAAAATATTTATATATATTAAAAAAAAAAAAAAAAAAAAAAAAAAAAAAAAAAAAAAGGGAGAGAGAGAGAGACACACACACACACAGAGAAACCTCCTAACTGTATCAAACTCTCCAGCTCTCAGATTGCCAGACTGACTAAAACATGGTCTGAATTTTTAGTATCCTTGCTTTAAAGGGCAGTTGTCATGGTTTAAACCCTGAAGGCAGCTAAGCCCCACCCAGCTACTCACTGGGGAAGAGACATGTAGGGTAAAAGGAAGAAAACTCATGAGTGGGGATAAAGACAGTTTAATAGGAAAAGCAAAAAGCCATGCACACTAGTAAAACAAGGAATTCATTCTCTGTTTCCCCTAGGTAGGCAGCTCTTCAGACATTCCCAGGAGACCAGAATTTCACTATATGGAACTTGGGAAGACAGCATCACTCTGAGAATCTCCCTTTCCCCCTTTTTCCCCCCAGCATTCTATTCTGAGCATGATGCCATATGGTTTGGAATATCCCTGTGGTGACCTGGGGTCAGCTCTCCCAGCTGTGTCCTCTCCCAATGCCTTGTGCACCCCCAGCCCACTCACAGGTAGAACAGTCTGAGAGGCAGAAAAGGCTTTGGCTCTGTGCAAACACTGCTCAGTGACAATGAAAACATCCCTGTGTTATCAACACTCTTTCCATACCTGTCCAAAACACAGCCCCATACCAGCTGCTATGGAAAAAATAATCTTTCCCAGTAAAACCTCACACAACAGCACACTGCTAAATTCTAAAGGAGCATGTTTGCTATTGATCTATCCATCAAGCAGAGTTTTTTAGTCATTGACAGGGAATTTTTAATTTCTCTGTTCATTTTTTTCTAAAAATGTAGCATGTCCAATTGTATTCCCAATGGGCATCTTTTCCTGTGTTTAGTTAATGATCTAACATTATATCTTTCTCAGTAAGGGAAAAAACAACACTTTTAAGACAGATTTTGAAGGGAAGTAGAAGCTGATGACAGCTACTATAAGTGTTCTTTAATTGACGAAGAAGTTTCTTTGCTTATCATTGGGAGGAACATTCAAAGAGTGACAGTAATTCACACATGCACACTCAAAGACATAGAACTCCCAGTTAATTCTTCACATAATTCATTATTCTGCACTTAATTTTACGAGTTCTGAATTTTTTGAAATCCATGCCTAAGGTGAAAATGATGCTGATAAAGTGTAATTAGGGGAAGAGGTTATATTTACATTTTGTTTACTACTATTATTTTAATAGGCATGTCAATAATGAAGGTTAGTGGAATATTTCGTTTTCCTCACTAATTTTGCAAATATGATGTGACACAGATAAGAAACAGAAAGTACTTGTCAGGTGGTGTGTATTGGAAGAACACCAATGAAATCCAACTGTATTTTTAAATTTTCATTTCTTTATTTTTCTTGTCACTTTTGCAGTCTAAATTGTGTTTTTGTCCCTTCGCTGGAGTGAAATCTTGCAGTTTGTCCATGCCCACTGTAATTCTTGAACACCTGCCCATCTGAACCCAATGTTTGCTTCCTGAAGGTGGTGAGTATTTTAGGAATCTGTGCTTTATCCCTTGGGATAACTGTGACTAGTGGCTTAGTGACTGACAGCTGTCTTGACAATATATTTAACACTAGGGGAAAAAAAAAAAACCAGATTTTAAAATATCAATATTTATGAATCTCCATCATACCTGAGGTGTTACAATTATAAGAATGAACATGACAAGCTTAGCATTTTGTGCATGATCCCACGGGTTGCTGTGGCATGTATTTTCATTTCCTGCTGACTTTCCTCAGGAAACTTTGTGGGTTTAATAGCTGTGTATGAATTTATTTATCTGCCTAGGATTATTTTAATCCTGAACCTTTTCTGACTTCCTTCCTCCAGCATATTGAGCTAGTTTGCAGGCTTCTTAGAGCAGAGTAAACCCATTAAATTCTTTTGTCTGGCAGTGTCCCAGAACTGTCCTAAAGCATTGGCATCAGATGACTGTCAGAAAACAAACCTGCTGCCTGTTAGGGATGTTGTTACCTTGGTGGGTCCCAGCAGTGGTTGTCCTGAACACTTCACTGATAACAGCTCTGACTATATGTTAATAATTTTAAGCCTTCCCTCAGTGATTCACAAATAACATGTCTAGGATGAGTGCCTATATTTGAAGTTAATGGAATTAAAAAGACCAGTAAAAGTATTCAGAAGAACCTTGACTGCACTGCCATGAGTAGCCCACAGATTCACTTACTAGTGTTGGAAAATAAAACAGGAATAAAAGTAACAGAAGAAAGCAGCATAAAGTGCCATTGCAAATGGGAATTCTGAATGTTCTCATCTAAAACCTTTATGTGCCTCCAGTCCCATGTATGGACCAGCAAACCTTTGTTTCCACAGCTCCCTCAAGTTTAATCCAAAATGATGACCTGAACTTCTGCCTGACTTATGGCAAATTCTCATAAATTCTTTCCTTTTTTTACAGTGAGGAGTAACTCATTCTTGCGGTGATATTTTTTTAGAAATAGAACCAGACCATTGATGATGTTATTAAATATTTCAATACTTTGCCTAACAATAAAATCCTAAAAGGAAGTTTAGTGGGCCTCTATGTTAGGATCCTGCATTGTGATTGCATAAATCATCAAACATAAGGCATGAGATATGGATTAATATTGAGATAGTAATCTGGTTTATGTGACAAATAGCTTATTTTTGAGGGTGTAAGCCTGAAGCTGAGGTCTTTGCCTGAGCAATGTGAATTGATAAGGAAGGTCTTAATTGTCAGTAATCTGTCAACCTATCCTCTCACAATGCATTGTAAGAAGTGATACTCATCTATAATTAAGATTTTTCAATAGATGTGCATTATTATGATAAATTACCTTAAAGTGTTTTTCCAGATAGAACTAAGGGAGGTATTTAGGTCACTCTGGACAATTAGATAATCCTGATTAGATAATAGATAATACATATACATAAGAATTCAGCCTCTCTATTAATTTGGAAAGCTGAGGATAGATTTTATCAAGAAGAGTGACTGAACCAGAGGCTTCTAACTCCAAACTACTTAGAGAGATTGTTACAGAAAGCTATTGATCTTGTGATTTTTTACTGTGCCATTATTTTAGCCTGAAGTACTGTGGGAAGAAGGAGAGGTAGGCAAGGAAGGGGCAAGTCTTAGAAGATTGATTCCACTGAGGAAAAGTTCACAGGCAACTCTGAAAAAACACAGAATTTTCTAGGGATATTAAAGCACTGTCTCACCAAAATACCTTTCTACACATTATAGGACATGAAATGAAAATGTGAAACCTAGAGAAGTAAGAATGAAACCCCAAACAAAGAGGATCTGGTACATTTGTAGGATTCAATATGTAGGATGTGATAATCTGCTTGTTCTTCTCTATTTAAAACTTCCTTGATCCAAAAAAAATAAAAATGCAACATTCAACAGTCTGAGAGCAGATATCCTTCAATCTCTTTTTAATGCAGAAGCTTCAGATATTTAAGGACCCTAAATATCATAAGGAAATGTTTGTAGGAAAAAATTCAGCTGAAAAGCTGAAAACTACCTTTGGGCTCAGAAACTTGTTTTGTTTTCCTGCTGCTCATCTTAAAAAAGGTAGTACATTGTGTTACAAAAATTATCTGCATCCCCAGCACTGCTGGAATCATGACTGGCTGGTAATACAGCAATATGGCAAAGATCTCAAAGTTTATTTGGAGCAGAGGGGAAACAGGAGCAACAACACACTAAATTCAATCTGTTTGGAAGCAGCCAGGATCTGCCTGCTTTGGATTGCTCTGCAGATATCTGAGTTGTTTTTTTTAGTAGGAGAATGAGACATGAAGCTCCATTTCAAGAGCTATAAGTTCTTGAAAAAAAAAAAAAAAGGATTTGTACAGTCTTTGTGGTGTGTCTGTCTGATGAAAAAACCTGCAAACCTGACTTTTGAAGGCACCTCAGGCACTTCTGCTTTAAAGTTCAGAGAGGCCTGGAAGCTAAAAAATAGCACTATAAATCTGACAAATTTGACAGCCTCTTTGCAAAGCTCATTTTGGTATTACCAGAGTTAATGGTAGACAAGGAAATCCAAAGTGTACCCTTCACCTCTAGTGACCTCAACCTGAGGTCAGACTTCAGAAGTGCATTGAAAACTTAGGCAAGGAATCAGAGAGGGGCTGTTTACTTGCTTTGCTGTGGTTGAGAATTTTCTGTCATTTTTCAGGTTCCTTTTTCTTCAAATAAATAGTAAGATAACTGAAAATTTGAGTTGCAGGATGTTTGAAACCATTTAGAATCTCAAAATCAGAGCAGATTCAATCCATCCCTTTAGCTGGAATAGTGAGGAGGAGGAGGGTGTCTGTTAAAACATAGAATTCCTCTGTTAAGAATATTCTGTTACTTTAGCAGAAAAAAAATACCATATATTACTTTGAAATATGGATAATAAACATTTCACCTCTTGCTTTTAGAAGGACGTCTCTTCAAGCAATAAAAAAAATGTGACTTAGCTTAAGAGTAAGGAAAATGAATCCAAAAGAACACACAGTATTGCCTGAAGCTTAATTATTATTTTTTTCCCCTTCACCAACAGCTCTGAAAACTGTCTGATTCAGTACAAATTTTTAGTTCTCTGTGCTCTGTTCTTCTACAGAATAGAAAAAAAATAAACCTATGCTGTATATATTCCCAGATTTCACTGCACTAAAGGCTAATAAAGGCCAGACAATTTGCAATGTGTGAATAAATTCCAAATCCATGACAAGATCATGTCAAATGCATGAATGCTTTCAGTCACTGGAATTCAGATAAACTGCTATGTAAGATTCAGCTGAGTTTAGATCTTAAGAGGAATATCATCTCTGTGTATTGACCTTAAACAGTAAGGCAGACAGGAATTTTTGCCTGAGATGGACATGTCTTTTATGTACTTTACAAAAATTGGCATAGCTGTGGTTTGAAGAGAAATTCACCTTTTCCAGCCATTTCATTATAAATGATACTTCTCTTTCTTCTGTGTTTCTTGATTTCACAACAGGTGGTAACAGGACTTGCATAGCAAGTATTATATGTATTTTTATAGTTCATTTCCTCAAGTAGTTGAGTGAAGCTTAGAGAACAAGTGACTATGAGAAACTCTGCTGAGTAAAATAAAGATATTTCTCTGTATTAGGAACGAAGTAGACTTTTAAAATGTCTTGCAAACCAGCAATCCTTGCAAGCTGTACTCACCAGCTGTAGTTTTTCCTGTTTTCTCACTGTAGATAAATACAGATGGGTCTGGGTTTGAAAAGACTGCTTGTGGGATGTGGAAGGAGTTTTGAGCAGAGAATCATGTGGGAGTAGAGGAAGAGGACTAGAACTTCCACATATTTTGAAGTATTTCTGGAGAAATTTTCTACTGGTGGATTTGCTCTTCTGGAAGAGAAGTCTGGAAGAACAAGAAATTAGGTACATGATGAGTAGGGGAATGCAGGAGGCAATGAAGAAGATTGAAGAAGTGATCAGTGAATCAGAGATACAAGTAACTGCAGAGGGGAAAAGAGAGAAAGGGAAGGGTAGTGAGACAACTTCAGACTAAGATAACTTTGGAAATAGGCAAGCAATTTTATGGCTCATTGATTAGGGATTAAGTATTACTTTATGTGAGGGCTGATAGTAAATCCGATGTTTTGTCACTGTTAGTACTTGGTCACTTGCTTACCAAATATAAAGAAATGGTATTTGTATTTTTTTTTTTTTTAAACCCATGAAGTAAACACAGGTATGTCTTATTTATTATAATAATAACTCTGCATAATTTTTTTCCTGAGATAAGTTTCCTTCTGAAAAACAAAATTGCATTCTTAGGGAGTGCTCAGAAACTAAATGAGAAAATAAATTCATATAGATATATGTCTATATGATGATATACCACATAAGCTATGTTTTGATATATTGTACATATTCTCAATGGAGAACATGAAAAACTGGAATGTATCAGAGACTGAAATGCTATGATTTATGGCTTAAATATCTTTATGAAGGACTTTGGCCTGTTATATCAAAACTGTATAACAAGAGCTGTGTGGAAGACTACCAGATCCTGAATGGGCCTCCTGAGGACCTCGACTGCAAGTTAACAGAAATAAGGTGAAATAACCCAAGTTTGGGCTAAGGGAAAAGAATACATTCACAAGAGGATTAAGGGAAGAAGAGAGGGAACAGGGAAAGTGACAAATATTGAGTAGAGCCATATCACCCTTCCAAGGGTCCCAGAGGTGTCTCATTACTTCTCTCCATCTGATCTTCTTGGTGGTGAGGTTCCCTGCTGAAAAGTACAGAATCCCATGGATTAATATGTATTTGGCAGGTGGGAACACACAGGTACCTCCCGGGGGGGGGCAGTTTGTCCCTTGCAAGACTGTGGATCTGTTACATCATGTAGCATCACTGCAGTGCTCTGCTGCAGGGTCTGGGACCCCTTTGGGGGGCCTTTGGTGAGCCATGACACCCCCTCTGTTGTCCCTCACACAGACGTGGCCTTGCAGGATGGGAGGCCCCACAGCTGGGCCAGTCTGCCCAGTGGAGGATGGGTGTTCACTGCACCTGGCCAGAGGCTGTGCCACACACCCAGAACCTCTCCTCCTTCCCCTGTTTGGTGCAGGGATCTGTGCAAGCCTGGCTTACATTACCAATGTAAGGTGGAAAAGTGTGGGTTATCAAGAAACAACATACAGAGTTTGATATTGTGAATACTATCCAGTAAAAAGATGCAATGGAAAAGGCTGTCCAGAGAAATTACGGTCCCTTGTCTTAAATGCTGGGAAGATGTAACTGAGAAAATGTATTGCTTTCCCTGTAAAGCCAGAGAATCTATATTTCTGTTCAGGCTTGCTGGCACTGACAGAAAGATGTACGGAACGAGCTGCTTTCTGAAGGATTTTGGTAGTTCAGCTTTATTAGCTGCTCTGGCCTTTGAAGCAGCTATATTGTATATATTCTATATTGGAATTCCTGTCTGACCCTCAGACATGTTGTTTCAACCTGTCTTCTTGTCCAGATTGCATCCAACAATGTAAAATTGCAGATATGTTGAACAGAATGTAAACCCATCCCAGACAAGCTAGTAATATACCCTGGGCTGACAGCCTGCAGCTGAGGAGGTACCACCAGAGCAGAAAAAATATGGGAGGGGAGGAAGAAAAAAAAAAAATTGGGGAAAAAAGAGTAAAATATATTTTTAAATTATTTTTGAGAGAGGAAATTCCTTTGTTTTTTTAGGGCTAGAATTGCTTTATCCACATAAAGCAATCAAAAGAAGAATACAGCATTTACTTCCTATATTTGAGCCCCCTTTTATTGATGAGAAATTGAGCCTAACATATATAATCAGAGTATATAAAAATTTATATATACCTACAAATAAGTGCTTACATCTTTTTAACATGAATTTCTGGAATCTCTTTGCAGGAACTCATTGCACCTTTGTCCTTTTATACAGTGGAAATATAAAACCTTCATTGCATCATATCCATCACCCAGTACCCTGCTGAAAAACATTTTTTTTTATATTTTTTATATGTTTGGAACTAGTGAAACAGAAAAAAAAAATCCAAATATTTTGCAAGAATTAAGTTTAAAAAAAATTTCTAAGATAGGATATTAATATAAGTTGTGTTTAATACAGATGTTTGAATGGCCTTGCCATCTCTTTTTATCTTACAATGAACACTATATATTTGCCTAGATGAGATTTTCCTGAAATATTTGGACTTCTTCAACAACTTATACTTAGTCTTTGTACACTTATCACAAGACACTGAAATTACTCTGATATCCAGAACACACGCAGTAATTGAGCTTAAAGGAAAAGGGTGTTGTGTGGTCTCTGCAAAAAAATTATTTAAAGCTAAGTCATTATATCACTGTGTCCATATTTCAGTAGGAAGGTTTGTCAGTCTGAAAAACACAATGAGAAAAAAAGTCATGTGAAGTAAAGATTAGTCATTTTCTGCTGGAGAAAAGCCAAGATGTGGGCAGTCTGATAAAGCAGAAACATTATGGAAGTAGTTATGTTTGTGGGTTGTTGAGTTTTTGGTTGTTTTTATTTTTTCCTTTTCTTCTGGTCCTGCATGGGATGATAAATATCTGTCAATTTTGTTGCACAAGTATTGTGAATTTCCAGAAGCAAAAATAAAAATAAATATGCCAAAGGTAGTGTTTTTTCAAGCAAACCTGTCCTCTAGGTGAAAACCACATGTCTCCCTGTGTCAGGTCCTGAGATGTGTCACAAAGGGAAAGAAGAACTGCAGAAATAATGCAGGGGAGAAGTTACACCTGAATTGCTAATGTATTTCATTAAACCCCTCAAATTTTAAACAGGATTTCATCGTCACATAATGAACAAGTAATCGACATTGCTCTGGGCTAAATTTTAATCATTTTTCTTTTGTTCTATTTGTAGATTAAGGCAGGGAATTGGCTCACTTTTAATAGTACATTTGCAGCAGTGGCATGAGTTATTGACTTTGCTTATTTATTTAGAACATTAAGTGCCAGAAAAATCCCAGTATAATAAATGTATATAAATTCCATCACCAATGAGGGAGGTCACTTAATCTGTAGAAGTAGAAAGATTATTATAGAAATTGTGGTTTTCAAACAGGGCAACATATATATTAAAAACATTCTTCCACAACAAAAAAGAGCAGTACAAACAAATCTCATGTTAATAGACATGAACTATTGAGAGCAAGCTACCTGTCTTCAAAAGTCTTTTGTGTCTACATTTACAGTCTGATTATTGACTGGCTTGTCTAAGTTTTGATCCAGAAACAGGATTTACCTAATTATGTGGAGTAACTATTATAGCTGGCTTTTGAGGGTAATGCATGACGGCAGCAACTTTCTAAATGCACATTATCTTGTTTTTACTGCAAAGACATAAAGTTGTCGTGAATGTCAATTTTATTTGGCACAGGTTAGATGAAAGGAGAGATGGTCTGAAATTTTCTCACAGAAAGCATTTTTATTACATAAAACTTAAGATTTATTTTTTATTTTTGGCACCATGAATGCAACTTTTACAAACAGACTTTTGGAGAGAATTTCTTGTCAGGAAAAGAGAAAAGTCAGTGAGCCTCTTAAAAGATGGCAAGAGAGGGGGTAAGGAGCAAAGCTGCTAATCAAGTAAGCATAGGAAGAGAGAACTGAACTTTGGTATTCTGTATATGACGTATCTATTCTTTTGTCTGCACTGTGGAGTAAAAACACTTGTCTTAATTAATACATACTTAATGAAATACACCAAATCTCATTGATTAAATTGTCTGAGTGGGACTCTTTCCAATGGGAGAGATAAAAAGAATCTCTTTATTCTCTCTGCAGAGTAGTCAACTACCCAGTAGTTACTTACTGCTTATGAGATGCTTAAGGTATGAGAACACATGTAGTTTAAGTTCTGTTCAGAGGATGAAGGATTTGACTTCTGTTGTTTCTTCAGGATTCAGAGAAAAAACAGAATCAGCTGTAGGAAGTTCCATCCTTCCCTCTCCCTCCACTTTTTTTCACCTAAAAATTTGTTAAGACCTCTTCACTTTTTCCCAAGGGAAAATGAAGAAAATTTAAAAAAATATTTTAAAAATAGAAAAAAAAAAAAAAATAGGATAGTCCAAAGGGTGAGAAAATGCCTTCCACTGCTGTATAAGAGTGTTCTCTGAGCTCCTTAAAATGGGTGGAATTCGTTCCTCTGCAACCTGCCATAGCCTTTTCTTATCATTATTATGCCCACAGGTATTGCAGGATAACAATGTCAGTTTTTAATAGGGTACATCTGGCTTTGAGATTGAAAGGATAGAAGGAGTTCCATTTTACTTCTCAATCTATGTGGACAACAATGTGAATGTCAATTCATCTGCTTGTTATCACAGCTTCATGAGCAACAAAATTAGTGATTACTATCAGCTCAAGAAAGGGCAGTGAACCAACCGTGCAGACTAACACAATTAGAAAAAACATTGACACAATTGTCGTTTTACTCAATCAGGCAAATGTATTCAATTAAACAGTTAATTTAATGCAATCAGTCGCAAGCATCTCTGTTTAGGCAACCTCGATAGCTACTAATTTACTTTTGCTCCAGGGTATTTGTTTATGAGGCATTAAGATTAGGTAGATGTAAGAAGAGCTGTAAATTTTCTGTATAATAGAGTCACCAGACTTCATGCAAAAAACCTTTATACTTTTACAGAACTCGTAAGTGCTGACTGTGTCTGAGATTTGTTATTTTTTTCCAGTGCCACAGAAACATCATAGAGTTTCTCTGCATTTTGACATGTGCTTCAGAAGTCTTTTTAGCCCTAGGAACTCATGACTTTATATAAATCTTTTCAGACTCTTAGAAACAGAATTAATACTTCCCATAGAAGCATAAGTTATGTTCTCTAGGTTTACTTTACCATTTCTTTCCACATATATTTGTTCTGCTGTTCCCCCTTTTTCTTCACTTGATTTGTTAAATATTTTTAATGTACCAGATAGAAGGAGTAGGAATAAAGGCTCATAACTGAGGTGTTCCAAGGTGGTTTGTGATGAAGCACATTCATAGTCAGAGAAAGGGATGAGTACTAAAGAAACCAAAATTGCTGATGCTATTAAGTTATTGAAGAGTCTAAGGACAAGTTCTGACTGTGAAATATTGTCAAGACACCTTATAATACCAAGTGACTGGGCAATAAATGTCAGATTAAATTCAGTGTGTTTAAATGTGATACACATGGGGATGACCAGTCCTAATTTTACATATGAGTGCTATGAAAAGCTTTAAGCTGCCTGTTACTACTCAGAAGCAAGATTTTGATGTTATGGAATAAAATCCTGTGAAAATGTCAGTTCAATGCACAGGAGCAAGCAAAAGAGAAAATCAAATACTATGACTTTCTGAGACTTCATCAAAAGAAATGCAGGGAACATTATTAATATATGATGGAATTTCTAGGTTGTCCATATCTTGAAAATGTGGGAATCTTGCATACTTCACCTCTAAAAGAGAATAACTGAACAGAAAAATGCCCAGTGAAAGAGGATAAAGATACATAAAGATAACGAGCGTCTTCTGTATGAGGAAATATTGGATAGGTTAAGGCTGTAAGAGAGAGAACTAAGTATTAGAGAGCATACAAAATCCTAAGACGCATTAGGAAGTAGGAAATAGGAAATTTCCCCCTTCCCCTTAGTGCAGGCAGTGAGACTCAAAACAAGCCAGTCAGAGTTGATAAAAAAACACACAAGACGTGGTTCTCCATATAGCAGAGAACAAGTCTGCAGCTCATCAAAATAGTGGAACATGGATGCTTAAATTGATGAAAATTGCAGGTGGGACTGGACAAAGCTGTGTGAGGGCAACCTGCAAAGACTTGCTACATCAGAAAGACTACTCTTGGTCTGTGAGAACTTAATGAAATGAAAATAGTTGTATGTAAGGAACACTTTTACCAGAAGCATCTGGTATACCTGCCTACTCTTGTTCATCCTGTGGTATCCCTTTTAAGGTTTTACTGGGGATACACGTCACTGGAAAGACTCTTTGTCTGATTAAATGTAATTTTCAAGTTTTAAATGCATTTAAGCGTCTTGTTTCACAGTTGGTATCATCCTCGAATTTTGAGTTCAGCTGTGTGGATTCGGTTTTTTAGGTATTTGTTGGCTGCAAACCTGTCCTCTAACTCCACAACTAATGGTGGTGTGTGTGGTGGCTACAGTGAATGTTTACATGTACAGTATTTTCCATGGTGTTTTGATTTCCAGGAGAAGGAAACCGTGGACATACAGCTTTAAGGGTCATTGAAAAAGGATGTTAGGATATACCCTGTCATACACCTGCTGCACAATCAGTGGATGGTTTTGATCTCTGGTTTCTATTTCAATAGATGTCTAGGAAACTTCAGAACCTCTGAAGACTCTGTTCTTGAATTGGTTCCAATGAAATCATATTGATGTCTTCCATCCACTGAACAGATATTTGCTATCAATGACAGACAGTACTAGTCATTAAAGACTGAATTTCTAGGCCACAAGACATTCATTTTGACAGAATGTGGGGAGAGTTTTGGTTTAAGTTACATGAGTTATTGAGAGGAAGTTCTATTACATTGGTGGCACCTCTCATTTGGCTTAGAAAAGACATGAGTAGCTACAGCAAAAATGGGGAAATAGTACAATCTGTTTTATCTAGAACGTTTGCCTGTCTTTATTTTTTATGTTTTGCATTTTTACTCCAGCATTTGTAAATCTTCTGAGAGATCATTTGTTTGGCACAGCTGTGACATGCTTCTGCTCAATGCTCTGTTCATAAAACTGCCTTTGCTCAGGACTGATGATATAATGCTTGGGAGTTTATGTCTTGCCATCAGTTTTATGTCTCAGACTACACAGAGTATCTAATTAATGACATCTATACATTTTAAGATATGTAAAGGTTCTGCTACTTTTTTGAAATGAGTTAAGTTTGATGCTATTTTGTTGACACAGATTCAGAGGTAAAATAGGTTGCCATACAATCCTTTTGAGGGGCTCTTACATCATGCTGTAGGCAGAGATCCCAAACGGTTAACTTCTTATCTATAATTTTGTTTGGGAAACTTTTACTCTATAAAAGGAGGAATATGGAATAGTTCTGTTTACACAGCAATAATTTCTGGGCTACAATAGTCTAAGCACTGATATGTTTTTACTTCTGGTGCAGGTACCTGTGGAGTCTCTACATCCAGCTGTTAGCAGTGAATTTTCTGCACATTTATTCACACTTTTCACATTTCTCTGGAGTCCTTGGCTATTGCACAGTCTTATCTTTAGTTTATGCAATATATCACAGCTTGACAGCATTTTTTTTTTTTAATTAACAGGGCCAAAGTCATAGCAATGCTGGGATTTTGTTCACAGGCAGCAGGGCTGTGTGTTATCCTTATTGGAGCATGGGGTGTGTCACTTCTTCTTATGAACAGCTAAAATAATAATCATTCTTTGTCAGGGTTGCAACCTACAAAGAGATTAAATGAAATACATTATACATGCTAAAAATACAATAAACCTAGAAGTATTCTCACCGTATTAGATGCTGACTGCAGATATTTTCTCTGTGACTGGACTTTAGGCTAATTCCTTTTCTTCGTTAAGGATCATATCTCTTTAGTGGTGATATGCATTCAAGAAATTACTATAAATCAGTGGTTTCAGAATAAGTTAGAAATATTTGCTTGCAAGATTCCTTAGTTACTGAAGCCCTGGAGATAAAAGCCCTGTAGGTGTGGTGCTTGGTGACCTGGCTTTGTGGTGGCCTTGCTAGTGCTGGGTTAAAAGTTGGACTCAAAGAACTTAAGGGTCTTTTCCAACCTAAATGATTCTATGATTCGAAAACATGCTCAGGAATATATTGGCTAAATACTCACATTTGATTTCCCACAACTCAAACCAGAGATTAGCCAACATAACTCAATTAAACAAAAATAATTACAGGGAGGTTTCATTAAGTTTTTACATTTTTCTTTTGTCTCTGATGTCAGGGAAAACAAGTATGTGTTCAATGAAATTGTTGCAAAATTTTCGTGTTTTCTGTATCTACATAAGAGACCAAAGCTATGAAGTCTGTCTGAATATGTCTTTTGACTCAGAATCCTGCAATTATTAAGAAACATGAATTAATTATCTTTCATTATCAGCTGAGTTAATACCTGGACATATCATCATACCTGAGAGAAATGAAAAATGAGAACTTGAGTAAATTCTCAGCTGATGATAGATGAGCCTATGATTGCAGAATCCAGGCTACATCATAATTTGACTTAAGATTTGGGTACTTCTTCTTTTTATTTTTAACATGGATGGACATTTTAATCCTGTACTAATTATAAAAAACTTTTTGGGAAGCTTTTTTCACACTGTCTGTCATCAGGAGCACATTAAATGCATGACATACTCATAGCTTGTGGCAATTTTCTAGTGGTTATAAATAGCTCAGTTTTGATCCTGAAGGTGAGATGGAAGCTATTAGTATAAAAACTTAATTCTGCTTCCCTGTCATTTTACTAAAAATGCTTTTATAATAAAAGCTTGTATTAAATGGTGTTGCAATTAAGCCGAAGATGTTTATGGTGTTTGCTCTGTGTGTTCTGCAGTTTTGGAATTCGAGATTACTTTTTGTGCAATAGTACACATCTTCAATGTATCTGACTAACTTACACTTAAAGTAATCTGTCAAGTAAGAATAAGAAATGTTGGTATTTCAGTTTCCTGAGGCATTACAAGTGTTTTCTTAATTATTGTATGTGTCAGGAAAATAGACGGATCATAATAGCTATAAACTCTTGGCTGATTCTTCATTTCTAAAATTCAGATTGAACATGGATATTATATTCTGTCATTTAAATTATATTTTCCCTTGCTCTTCAAATATTGCTGTATTTTAATTATTGTTAACTTAGAAATATGCATTTTATTTAAATGTTTATATCTTAAATTACTAGTACACGTATTGATTTGAAAGATATTTCTATAATTATTTTATAACCAATTATTGTATTGATGCTAATAAGGGAATAGTAATGATACATGTAAGACTGTACATAAATTTAACTAAAATGTAATTTATGTAAACTCAAACCTTCCAAGATAATTTTCTATCCAATTAAAAAAGAAGAAATATTTAATACACAAAATGCAGCTTTTATTTTGAATTTTATTATGTCTTTAAAATGGAGAGAAGGATAATTGAACTCTAGAAAAAGCTGATCTAATAATTTGTTCCCCATCTCTGATCTATCATTGAAGAAAATTTCCTAATTAGCATTTTGACCTTTATGAAGATAATTTAGTGAATCTTTTATTAGTAATAGACCAGGAAGGAATCATAGATTAAAACACTAACATTTTCCTGATGATGCAAAGCCTACTTTTAAAAGTTTCTGGAAGTTCCCATGTTTACTTTGGTGTTCGATTCACAGAAACCCATTTTAGGTCAAGCTACCATTTGCTGACAGAATGCAAGTTAACAGACCATATGCAAAATTTCAGCCTGATTTTTAAAGAGGGTATTTCAAACCCAGTTCCCTGTCTCAGCTGGACTGGCATTGTTTCTTGTAATACTTCTAGAAATTTTTATTAAAATCAAGATCATTAAGGATTAATGGAATCTGGTGGCCAGTCTGCATAAAATAATAGCTTTGATGCCAAATTCTAAGAGGCTTCAACCTCACTCAGTACACTTTTCCACAGAAAGACTCTGACATTTGCTTGGAATGACTTTTCTACTAGAATTTTGAAGCACAGTAAATAACAGGCTACTTTGGGCACTACTGTAGGTAATAATTCTTATTATATTTACTGCTGGAGCTCGGTTGCTGTGCTAAGGGAATGTTAACAAAAGTGGAGCTTCTTCAGCTGGCAATATTTGGTGCCTTTAAGCACATGGTCTATTCATGCCTGTTTAGTGAAGTGTATAGGAGTTTATACTCCAATCATGCCGAATATACAGTGATGTCTGTTTGTTTAGATTGTGGAGTTATGATTGTTTGGAAAACAGTATAGGTTTATTTTGTTTCTATAGGTTTGCAAGGCTCTTTGTGTAAATCTTGCCACTTCTGATCTCTAGGGAGTCCTGGGAACCTCTGACCAGCCTGACTCCCACAGGTGAGATGGCACAAACTGTCATGGGAATTAAGAAAACTGAGTCCATGGACATGCAGCCTGCTGGGGAAATGGCAGTACAGCTTCTGAAAGATGAAATACTGGCTTAGCCTGGCAAGACCAAGGCAGGGCAGGCACAGTGGAATCTCCAAACAGGCAAGGTGCAGGGATTTGTGAAGTCATGATGCAGCAGGCAAACTGAATGTGGAATTCCTTTTCAACAGCCACAGCACAAAAGCTAGGAAGCACTTGGTGAAAGTAGTGAGATTGGAGACAGAGAGTTTACAAAACAGAAAATAAAGTTGTGAGTCTTCCTGCCACAGGAAATTGTCAGGGGAGCTGTAATTAACAGGTTCAAGGGATTAGGTAAATTCCTGGGAGGTGGGTCCAGAAATGAATGACAGCATTAGGCAGAAGCATACCAGGAACCTTGCCACAATTTGGCTGCTCAGGAAGTGGGAGAACAGAGGGCAGAAGATGGTTGTTTTAACATGCTCTGCATAGTTCTAAATAGCATTTCCTAATGCCAGCTGAAGAGATTAAATATATAGCCCATGGTTCCGAGATATTAGGACTTACCTTACATTCATATTTTGCAAGTTGCACTGCTCTGCATTTTCTCATTTGATGTTCAGATAGTTTGGAGTTCAATCTATTATTTCCTGAGTAACTCTGCTTTGCTGAAGGCCATTTTGTGCCACTTTCCAGAGAGCACTCATTACTTTAAGAAGCTTCACTGATTTTGGCCTTTAAAATTTCTTTTATTCTGATAGACTATGACACAACAGAGTCCCTGGAAATTTCTTTTTTTCACTTAGAATACAGAAAAACCTACTGAGTTAAAGGAAAAGCACTGTAAGTGTCAAGACATTTCCAGTGCAATGTCCTTGACTTTGTGTGCTTCTAGCTCTATAGTCCTCAGGCAAGTGCAGTTCTCTTTTGGCAGTGATGGAATATGACCTGTAGTGCACATAAGCTAAAGTTTGGGTTCCTGATGTACAGGGAAAAAAAAAGATCTGCATATTGGCAAATCACACTGTGTTTTACACTGGAGCTGGGTAGTTTTTAGACATGGGCAAAGACATTACTCAGAAGGCCTGTGGGCAGTGGGAAGTGTGACTTACATGGTGGGGAAACTATGAGGAAAGGGTAGAATCAGCCATTTGTATATAGCTGGCACACAATTTCTATGAAAACTGAAACTACCTAGAGCTCTTTTTAATGAATACAGTCATATTTCCCATGTAAAGACTTGCAGCCAGGCATACTTTTCAGCAAGTAACCCAGTGCACACATTCTGACCACTGATACATCCTGAAACATGATAATGCTTGTTTATTTGCTTGCTTATTTATTTTACAATTGCACCTCAGGGGAGGCTGCTACCTCTGTTGGCACCCAAAGTGCAGTGTGCTGTGGGAACTGTACAAATATTGTCAAAGCAGATCATTACTGCCTTGGTTGTCCAATGGATGTGCCATTTATCATGGAAGGTCACACATAATATCCTAATAGAATGGCATATTATTTTTTCCTGACAATTTGACTTGCAGCAAAACATGACATGTTTATAATTTTATGGTAATTCTTTATTAATAATCCCAAAAGAAGTACTCGGAAAATGACAAAATGTGATTGTGGGATAGAGCATTAGATTTTAGGAAAAACAGAACCAAACACCTCATGAAAAATGGTCTTCCTTTCTTCCTGTGTGCATAAAAAAGCCTTGTGTTTGTGGAGATAACTGAATTCAGACACTGATATTAAGTTATCTGGTTAATATTGGGAAAGGTCTGGTATTCAATCAACGTTTTTGGCAGATTTCTACTCCCACCTTTTTACCCATTCCTGCATTTTGTAATGGACATTAGGGTTTTTGGCTTTTAAATATAGAGTTCAGAGAGTCTTTGCCTATTTCTTTCTTCTTCCCACACCTTTTTCTTCCCTTTTCCCTTCCCTGTATCCCCCTATTACTCATATAGACAGGATGACCACAGCAATGATATCTTGGTTAACCCAAGTAATGGAAAATGTGTTACAGAAAAGTTCCACTGTTAGAATAAACAGTGAGTAAACTCTGCTTTAACTCAGCACATCAATAAGAAAAGAAAAATCAACAAGGGGATCTTAGAACATTTTCCTCATTGTTTTTTGTTGTTGTTTGGATTTGTTTAGATTGCTGTTAGACCATTACAGCAAGAAAGTGCAAGCAAAAAAAAGAAGGATCTCATCTTAATTCTGGGATAGTAAAAACTTGTTCTTGCTGTAGGAATGTTGCACAGAAATAATGTTTTATTTTCTTCATACCAATTAGGCTGCTTCCACAGTAAGTCTAGGAGTTACAGTTCATACAAATATATTTTTCATATATATTTTTAGATATGTCATTATAGATCTTTTTAAATGAGTGAATGAATGAGTGAATGAATGAATGAATGAATGAATGAATGAATGAATGAATGAAGATTGTTTTTACAATATCTTCTTATACTTCTTTTACAATGGTTTGTGACTGCTTTTCTTTGCACCTGAAAGAATAGGTTGAAAGGAAACCTGAGGAAAAGCTCTGCATTGTCTCCATGCAGAGGGAAGGGAAAGCCTGCAAATATCATATGTTGTAATGAACATCATTAATCCATTTTAGTGAAGCCTGGGAGAAATGGAGCAAGTTTTGGTAAACAAACTCCAGATGGAGATAACAAGAAACATGTAGAAAAATGGCACTCAGAGGGAATACCTCCAAAATATAATTAAGTGGGCAGAATTATTCAAACAAGATGAATGAAGCAGTACTTTAATTGCAGTTTTGAGAGACTGTTTTGATGTCTAGGGTTTTTGAGGATAAGAGGTTACATACATTTCTCAAAATAAAATTTAACTGCTATTTTAGCACTAGCTTTTAATTTCGAGATCTGTTGACACTTAAGTTCTAGCCTTACTTTCTGACAGTATTTCTACATTTTGCATTTTTTTAATACTAATTAAGTAATACTGATTTAATAATACTGGCTCTCCCCAGTTACAATAGCAGAATTAGACTGAGAACCATTGCATTGCATTGGAATGTTTTGACCCTGCCTGCCAAGTATGATCAAGATTACTGAAATAAGATCTATTAATGGCCTGCTGTGGGCAGGGACACCTTCCACTAACCCACGTTGCTCCAAGCCCCATCCAACCTGGCCTTAAACATTTCCAGGGGTAGGGCAGCCACAGCTTCTCTGAGCAACCTGTGCCAGGGCCTCACCACCCTCAAAGGGAAGAATTTCTTCCTAATATATAAACCTCTGTCAGTTTGAAGCCATTACCTCCCTGTTCTGTCACTCCAGACCCTTGTAAATAGTCTCTCTTCATCTTTCCTGTGGGCTCCCTTCAGGTATTGAAAGGCCACAATTAGGTCACCCCAGAGCCTTCTCTGTTCCAGAACAATCCCAATTCTCTCAGCCTCCTCATAGGAGAGGGGCTCCATCCCTCTGATCATCCTGTTGGCCTCCTGTGGATGATGAATATGGTTCTTCCTTTTTAGCCTACACATTTGCTCCCCAATGTGTATTTCCCACTTTTCGGCCCTTTTTGATAGCTGTAGAATTTGCGGCTACAGCACATGAAAAATTTGCAGCTGAGCTTGAAAAAAACTAAACAGACAAATTCATAGGTCTACAACCCATTAAAGCTTATTAAACACAAATATATCACATTTGGCTCAGGAAGGGTCTAAGCCTCAGGGTGGCTGAAGTCATATCTTATTGTAGCAAACACTTTCTCTTGCTTACACTCTTTTTAAGTACATCTTGCAGACCACTGGATTAGACTTTTGATCCCGTGTGTCTATTCTAAAAATAGACAATAATCACTACAAAATGTGTGTTCAGCTGACAAAACTAGGGTGGAGTTACTGAGAATGAATTTTGTAGACCTGAGGGATTAGGAAGAGGCAGAATTCTTCTGTCATCAGTTTCCTTGATTATGGTGCTTCTGAATAAATAAAAATACAGTCTCTATGACAAGTAACATTTTTTTTTCCCAGTGAATAACTCACTGTGATTTGCCCATGTTATAAGATCTTTCACAAACAATGTCATTGCATGTATGTAATACAGAGGAAAAGTAGTTTTGTGCTCTTTGAGACAGAATGAGGTACTTCATTAGAATGAATCCTACAAGAAGAAAAAATCCATAGTTGTAACTTACTTCATTTTGTTTTAATAATCAGGTGAATATTCAAAAAATAAAAACATTCCAAATTCCAAACCCCAAACAAAATAAAAATAACAAACACCCCCAAATAATAATTTAAAAGAGCAAAACAGTAGGTCCCAGCAAAACCTTAAACCTCATTCTGCAGTTTTCTAATTTTCATTTTTATCTGCAGACTAAGCAGGATAGCAGCTGTTTTGGAAGACAGGATCTACAATCAGGACAATCTTGTTAAATTAGATAAACAGATTGAATTCTGAAAAATGAGCCAACGTGCAGAAGAAAATGGGAAGATTTAAGTAATAGGTTAGTGCCAAATGCACAATAGTAGAAGAGAGAAATTGTCTAAATCATTATTTATAGAGTAACATTTAATGGATAAAAATGAATGAAGAAGACATTTGTACAGATATGGTGCATTAGGATTATCACATAAGAAAATTAAGGAAGATTGCTCTGATCTATTATTGAATTTGCCAGAAATAGGTATTTGATATATGTTTTCTGCTCAGTACAGGTCAGAAGTCTTGTAAAATAAAACAGTAGAAGAGTTTGGATAGTAAGGAGCCTTTAAAGGTCAGATAGTCCAACCTCAATTGCAATGTCCAGGGACATTTCAGCTTGATCAGGTGGCTCAATCATCCAGTCTAACCTTGAGCTATCTTTTTGAAGGATTAATTCCACAAAATAAACCCTAGATCCAAATATGCGTTTAAATCAAGAATCTGAATTTATCTATAGATTCCATTTGGATTCTTTTGATATTTTGCATTTATCTAAAATAGAAGCTATTAACCAGTATTTACCACTCTGGATTCAGTACCGAGAGAACAAGAAAGAAAAAGAGAAAGCAATTTTTTT
>JAOTQP010000001.1:102282866-102342838 GCA_026413545.1 Cichladusa arquata
ATTAAATAGATATAATATTTAATCAGGAAAATGGTATTGCTAAGATGGCTGTTTGTTCTGAAATAATACCCTCTGAAAACAAACTGGATACAGTCTATGAGTTTCTCTCTGTAGCCTTTTGAGTAGTTTGCAAAAATCATATCTGAAATTCATTTATACTGAAAGCTTACCCCCCAGGACTTTTCTGCCATAAAATATGCACTTTTTAAAGAGCAAGTACTTAACTAATAAGGTTCATGGTCTTTTGAAGCCAGCTTTATGATGTTCTTTCTCTAAAGAACAATTTAATTAGATATCAAAATGTCACCTGCAGTGAATAAAATCCCTAAATGTTAAAGTTAGAGCTTTGTGTTGCCTACAGAAGTGAAAGTCACTGACACTTCTATTTTACCCTGTTGCTTTAGAGGCTGAGTGGAAGGGTCATAATATTTGTTTACAACCAGAAGAAACTTATTGTCTAACCTAGCATCTGAGCCATTATCCATTCACACAGTAATTTCCACTGGGTTTTGCATACAATATCAGGACTTTTGATTTGGCAGAAAATGTGGGATATTTTTTCAGGAATTAATGATTTAATGATTAATACTGATGAATGACAGGAATTTATAAGACTATGCAGAAAATGTATTTGAATTATATACAAGATTATAATTTTCAGCCAATACTGATAATTCAAACAGCAGAGAAAACCACCTCTACCTCTGTTAACTCTTTCTGCAATGATTAGAATTTTTTTCATTTATGTATTTTGGGTTAAGGTAAATAATCATAGAATCATAGACTATCCTGAGGTGGAAGGGACCCACAAGAATCATCAAAGTCCAACACCTGGCCCAAAATCCCACCATGTGGTTGACAGTATTGTCCAAATGCTTCCTGAACTCTGCCATGTTTGGTGCTGCAACCACTTCCCTGAGGAGCCTGTTCCCGTGGCCAACCACAGGATGAAAATTATTTTTGCTAATGAATATTAGTATCTGTTACTCTACATTGCAAGGACTACATGAAATCAAAAGACTGTGGTGGATATTTGTGTCAAAGTTTTTTTACAGCAAACCATCACAAAAAAACGATTCAAATAGTGGATTTTTGGAACTAATGTATTTTCTCTTATGCTTTAAAAAATTAAATTTGAAATCTTACTTTATTCAACTGAGGGGATCAGGGGGAATCCGGATGCCATTCCATCAGGGGTATTATTACCGGGTATTAAGCATGCTGACTACATAAACCAAAGTATTCCTTCCAATTATTTAGTAGAGAAAAGGCAAACAAGTCCTCTGAAAGCTGTAAATTATATAGAAACAAGTATTCAGTGTTTGCTCTTCAATCTTTAGACAAGCTCTAGTGTCAAAACTTGTGAAATCAGGATATCTGTCTCAATAGAGCCTCAAGATGTATTTTAATAAAACAAAGAGCTTTATAATAAAATGGAATAGAAATGTAATTTTAAATGCATGTCAAATTTTCTGCCACTTCAAACAAATGCTGACATTTTTAATCTTATTCACATTTTCTGTGTATATTAATTATAGATGTAATTTAACAGTCACTAAGTATGGAGTCCAATATAATTTTGGTTGGGATATGAGTGCAGAATTTCACTGTTAATTAGAAGACATAAGAGAAAATATTAACTTTTTTTAAAGATCCAGGATATCATTCTCCCTTTTGGAAGGTTCTAGTCTGTTTCAATTGCCTTTTTTTTTTTTCTTTCTTTCTTCTTTTTTTTTTTATATTTTTTTTTTTTTTTTTTTTTCTTTTTTTTTCCTTCACATTTGAAAACTTTCCAGATAAAAGAGGAGTGTGAGGATTGGTTTGTGTGATGCTGAACACCAAGGTCTCCCTGGCAGCAGACAGACCGATGCCTCCCGGCCACCACCGTGTAATTCAGTACAACTAGCCTGGAACAGGATGTAATTGGAAAAGTAGAAGTCCATCAGATCATCTTGGAAACTCACTGAGGAGGAGGCAGACATGACACAGCCCAGAGGCCAGGAAAGGAGACTGAGGATGTGCTTCCATCCTCTGATATATTTTCAATGTCCATTTCGTCCTGCCATTTGCATTGGCATATTGAAGCTGCTATATGGATACAACACATTTCCTGTGGCCTTTCCATCTTTTTTTTCCTCATTTTTCTTCCAGTCTAGAAGTTTAATTCTCACGTGGGCAGGCTCAAGCAGTGTTCCCAAATCCATTGTGTATTCCACGTCAGCTGAAGCTGAACAAGCGAGAGCATGGGCCGCTGTTCCCACGGCTTGTCTGTGATGTTCAACAACTTGAAATGCTGCCAAATCCACTTATTTTCCAGCTCTCAGAAGCCAGTGAACCACATTCCCGTGGTAATCAACTGCAAACTACCAGGTGGTTTCATTGGATACAGGACTGGACCCATAAAGTTAAAATGGGGGTGGAGTATTCAGTGAAATTACCTGTCAATATCTATTTGTAAGCAATCATTCAGTCTGTAAGGTGACTTTGCAACCCTTAGGCATGATTAAACAGATTGAGACTTCTGCTTGTATTTCGTGATGCCTTTTTAAATTTTCCAGGAATGGCTTTGTTTGGAGCTTGTGGCTTGTCACAAAGTTCATTTTTATTCTGTGCTAACAGTAATTTAATGCAAACACCACCTAAGCAAGGAGAAACAATTTTCTTTTTGATGGGTGATGCTTCACAATGAATTACAAAGGGAGTTAATACTGTCAGAACATGTATGCAAAATCTTTAAAATGAAACTACCCAATTTGTCTGCTTAGTTGATATTCTTTCCTCTCCATCAGTTTTGGGTATGTTTTACTCTTTCTCAAACCCTCTAACTGGCAATATTTTAATGGGGCTGTTTATAGTTGAAAGAAAGCACAGATTAGACCAGATACCATCAGAAGTTTGCATGATCAAAGCTTCTTACCCTTTGAAAAATCTAATAGGTTGGAATGTAATCCAGTTTTAGTTAAATAAAAATATTGCCTTCTATTTAAGGCATAATATTTCCTATCTATTTTGCACAAAACATTTAAACATTTTTTTTAATGAATGTGTGAATATTGATTTCTATAAAGGAGATCATGGATACAAATAGTGAAAATTTTTGTCTAGCGTTTTTTATTGACAAAGAGCTAGCAACTTCCAGTTGAGAGCACATTGTTTAAAAGTATGATACAATCTGTATTTGCAGTGGTTTAATAGAGCTTGGCATTTTCAGAAGTGAAATAGCAAATTAAGTACTTAAATGCTTTCATAATTATTAGTGTCAGTATGTTTCTAGAAGGCTTGATATGCATTTTCTTTAAAGTAATCTGACATAGCCCTCTGTTCTTATAACTCATTTTAGAAACAACAACAAAAAATCATGAGAAGTCCTCTTCTATTGCATTAAATTTGGCTTTCTTAAATGGATTTTTGACTTTGCATACTTTAAAATAGCTACTTGAACATTTTATATTAACCATCCAGGACAATGAAAGAGTAATTTGGCAAAGCTCAAGAAATTCTCAGAGCTACTCAAACTGTGAAATGTGAATGTTCTTTCATAATATAAAGGGCCATTATAATTTAAAAAAAAATCTGCTGCAAGTAAAAATACAAAAGAAATAATTGCACATTTTATGGATAGGGGACAAGCTGAAATAATAACACTGAAATGTGATAAAAAACACGTGGATTACATAACTCAGTAGTATTTTAACAAAATGTGGAGACAGACTAAAATATATTCATAAAAGTGGAATATAGAGTAGAATAAACCCTCTTCACTATTTTCTATCATTTTGAAGGATATTTCTAACCTGTTCCCTACTTTTCTTTATATTGTTTTAAATATGTTAGAAGTTTTTGTATATACAATTAAACTTAATTAAATAAGGATGAAACACTTTCTAGAGGCAAAAACCCTGAACACTCTCATCAAATAAGTGAAATAAACATTTTGTTAAAGGAAATGTTGGTAGAAAACATTTTATAATACACAATGTCTCTTTTGAAGAACTTTAAGTTCTAGAAAAAAAGTAGATTTTCAAAAAATAAATGCATTATACTTCTTTTATTTTGTTTCTTTGCTGTTTTTTAATTTTAAAATTTTAACCACTTAAGAATCTGAAGTAAGATAATCTCTGATTCCTTTTAATATAAAGTTTTAAAATTCTTTATGTTTAAAATCTATCATAAGTCTTAAAGCTAATGCCAGTGTTACGCTTTGCTTTTTATTTTGTTTTAATTAAGGTACTTATATTTCTCTTAAGAGTGTTTTCTTCTAGAAATATCTGAGATAATTGCTTGTAAAAATAATGAGATCAGGAGACAGATTAGGGAAATTAGCTAGGCTGGATCTCAGAAACTGCATTTCTCTATTAACCTCCTAGAGAGATCCATCAGGAAACTTCTCACTACAACTTCTTAGTTCTACTTTGAAAATATCTATTATGACCCTCTCCTGAAGGAGTAACTCAGGTTCTTCTTAATAGATCCCTTGGGGAGAATAGAGTGAAATGACACTGAATGATCATATTAAAATATTTTCATGTACATATCTATCTATCTATATGCATGGATATTTATGCAGGGGTTCTTTTAGAACAATTTGCTCCCAGTGAAAATTATTATATAGCCATTTTGGTTATAGCATTATATCAATACAAAAATAACACTTCAGAACAAGTGTAAAGAAAAGAAAGAAAGAAGGAGAAAGAAAGGATAAAAGCAGAAAGATATCATTGCCCAAGGACCCGGGAGTCTTGATTGTTGCAATTTTGATGCCTGAAGTGATCAAAGTGATGGTCCCAGTCCTGATCTGTTGAGGGCGAGGGAAAGTACACAGAACACAGTTCTGTGGGTTAATAAAGCCCAGATTTATGTGGGAACACCCAGGTGTCTCCCCTGACAGATGAGTTTTACATGGGCTGCTGCAGCTCTGCAGATCTGCTGCAACATTTTGGATTTTATACAGTTCTCTGGTGGAAGGTCCCAGAAATGACTCTGGGGGTACATAATGTCTTTTGGTTGTTTATAACTCCTTCTGAGATAGGACATCTGCCTCTCATGTCAGTATAGTTGAGCCAGTTTTGCTCCATCAGAAGGGACAAATCCCTTCAGACCTACATGTGAATGTCCCAGTACCTTCTGCAGGGTGGGGGAAGAATTTCACAGCTGATCCAGTTCTGCGATTTTCGATATTGTTTTTTACTTAAGATATTCAAATTAGCTTATGAGACATGCCTTCAGTCATATATCAAATCAGTAGGCCTGTGGCAGATCCCACTTTTTTTTAAACTCTGCATATTGTATGGTGTCTTGGATTTGCTTGAGGTAGAGTCAACTTTTTTCACGATGGCTGGCATGGAGCTGTTCTGGATTCGTGCAGAAAACAGTGCTGGTAACTCAGGAATGTTCTCATTATCACTGAGCAGTGTTTGCACAGTCAGAGCCTTTTCTGCCACTCACACCATCCCAGCAGTGAGTGGGCTGAGGGGGCACAAGGGCTGGGAGATATTCAGAGTGATGGCATTTGTCACCATTACATGTGATGGGGCTGTGCTCTCCTGGGGATGGCCAAACACCTGCCTGCTCATGGGAAGAGATGAATGAATTTCTTGTTTTACTTTACTTTTGAGCAAGGCTTTTGGTTTCCCTGTTAAAATGTTTTTATCTCAATCCATCACTTTTCTCACTTTCACCTTCCCCTAGTTCTCTCCCCTGCCCCACTGGTGGTGAGTGAGTATCTTTGTGGAACTTGGTTGCTGGCTGGGGTTAAATTATGACAGATGGCTAAGGTAGAAGCCTTAAATACTTTTTTCAAATAATAAAAAAAGATTTTACAATTTTTTTTTCCTTATTCATGACCACTAGATATTTTCTTAGTAAGAAGGTACTAGTAATCCTTTCGATTATCTACTTTTCCTTCAGTTTGCTGCAAATTTACTATTTAGGCCATCCATTTATTCATTCACTGGCTGGTTTTATTCTTTTTGTAAGGTCATGTTCTATGTGAAATTGCAGAAGTCACTCAGCCAAATCAAATGTAGCTCTTGGAGGATCAATGTTGTAATGCACCTAGCCTGACAGCATTAATCCTTTACTCTGTAGCACCAAGAGTTCTACTCCACAAATTCAAACTTCCCAAAAATGACAAAACGTTTCAATCCTGTAAATCAGTAGCACTGCACTGAGGAATTTTGTCTTTAATGATTGTGACAAGAAAGGGAAAGCCATTGGATATTATAAAATACTTCATCTAATTCGAGTCTAACAGTTTGGATATCAAGTTAGTTACCCTCTGCTTGCTTTCCTGAGACCTCAAGTTCTGTATAACACCAGGATGTGGGGCAAGAGCTAAAACACTGATTTATGGCAGCTGACAGAGCTGTGGAGAAGGGACAGAAGAGCTCTGCCTGTATATATGTGCATCCTGATGAAGTGATAAGTAAGGAGTGTATTATTCCTGATAAATTGAGCTATACAGCTACCACAAAAATAGGGTTAAGTGAACATTTGTTTCAGCTCTGCGCAGCTGGTTCTGCAGATCGGGTTCCTGCTCCTTAATATTCATTGCTAGCAAAAACTCACGCAGAGAAGTTTTTGTTCCACATGAATATTTAGGAAATTACTGTTCAATGTATGAATATTTAGTTTTGCATGCAAAAAACCCCAGCATTCAAGAACAATTTTGTGGGTCTGTTGTTCATCATTTACTGTTCTTCACATTCATGAGTTTCATTCTTTTAGGAAGAAAACAATGAAACTATAATACTTACAGTCACAAGGCAAAAAAATGCAGTAGGTTAATCTTTGCCTAATCTTTTCAAATCATTGTTTATAACAAACTTATCCACAATCCTAAGATTTTTGCTTTGGAAAACAAATAAATAATTCCATTTCAGTAAATTCAATACATTTTCTTTAGTACTGAATGATAAGCATATGGAATATATAAAAGTGAGGATATTTTTAAAAAGCTTTTAAGGCAAAAGGTAAGCATAAAAATGCTCAGTTAGCCTATTTAATCCCTTTTAAATTCAGAGAATTTAGATTTTCTATGAAGAAACATCTCAAAGGTCAGATATTGATGATAACTACCATTTAACAAAATTACCAGATGTTTTGCCTCATAAAGTGGGAATTCTAATGAAAAAAAAACAACTGTGAAATAATCCACAGAATTAGTGGATTCACTATTAATTAAGTAATGGGAAAAAATAGTCTAATCTTCTTTTTTCTTCACTGTTTAAAACATATAATGCACAGATAATTATAGGAATGTCTTTAGACCAGGATATTAGATACCAAATACTCATAACTGCATCTTGTTGATTTTCTAGGATCACCTCCTACAAATGCAAGGGCAGTCCATGCCTATGTGCAAGAAGGCAAACAAAAGTGGCGGAAGATCTGCAGGGTAAATTTTGACAAAACTTACGCATGGAAAGAAAGCACACAGTAATTGGAAGCAGGGGAAAGTGATCCAGGAAGAACATAGAGACAGTGTCCAACCATGCAGGAATGGGGCTAGGAAAACCACAGTTCTTGGTGTGTGTGTCACAGATGATGCTGGGATCACCATTGTTCAACATCTCAGTTAACGACCTGCATGACAAGACAGAATCCACCTTCAGCAAGTTTGCAGAAAAATGGTTGGTGGACCAGAAGATTGTGTTGCTCTTCACAGGAACTTTGTTAAAGTGGAGAAATGGGCAGACAAGAAACTCATAAATTACAGCAAAGGGAAATGCAAAGTCCTGTACTTGAGCTCCTCAGCGACACCAAGTTATCTGTGCTCCAGTAGTCGAGCTCAGCAGTCTGACAGAGTTTGACCAGCAGATTGACAGAGAAGGCTCTTTCCCTCTACTCAACCCTGGTGAGACAAACCTGGAGTGCTGGCCCAGTGCTGGGCTGCTCTGTACAGAAAACAGGAAGATACTGGGGTAATTCTTGTAAACATCTACTCAGTGATTAAGGGCTTGGAGCACACGACACGTGAGGAACACAGAAGTCTTAGGGGAGATTTTATCAATGTGCATAAATACCTCATGGAGGAAATACAGAAAATACATTGAAACACAGAAAAGCCATTAATACATGAGGAAATATTAACTGTGAGGATGATTGATCAATGGAGCTTGTTCCTCAGAGAGGTTATGGAGTCTTTCTCCTAGGAGAGACTGAAAACACAACTAGAGTGACCTGCTCTGGTTCCTTAGAGGAAGGACTTGACTAGATGGTCTCCACATCTACCTTTCAGCCTCAGCAATGTTGAGAGAGCAGCAGCTTTTTCTTTCATATGCATCAATCATCACTTCAGTTGTTAAGACTTGTCTAGTCTGACAAGTTTGACGAGACAATTAGAAGCTTTATTTAACCTTCATCCTAACCCCTACATTAATGCAGATTTAGATTAATTTTTATAAAAGTAATTAAATTCCCCATTGGACTAGAGAAGATCCATCATCAGCCTCAGTGTGATGCAAAACTGCATCAGTGTAACTGTACCATGTATTGTGGATGTTCCTGCTGTGCTGGAAAGTGATGCTGAAAATCCTCCTTTCTGGATTTGCATCTCCCAACATTCTGGTGGGTTCAGCACTGCCCTCTCATTTTTGTTGTGCATTGTCCTGAAATGGGTACAACAGTACTAATGACACAGCAACCAAACACTCCAGGACAACAACTGACAATCTATTTGCTACTATTTTGCTCAATCTATCATTTTTAATAGATTATTTGTGAGAAATTGATTGAATATTTCTGTTTCTCTATGACTTCTTCCAAAAGGTTGCCCTTTCTGAAAGATAAGAGAAGAGCATTGAATAAGTTCTTGGCTTTGTGAACTCTGTCATTGTCAGGATTTTTCTCCTATCTGTCAACCACAGTACTGGGAACAGGAAAGCAGAAAGCTCTAATATAAGAATATATGTTTCAGACTGTGCAGATGTGTTTACAAGTAGTCAACTTCCCCAGTAGTGATGAAAACTGGTAGATTCTAAAATAAGGAAAAAGATATTAATGTTTACCTATACTTTTTTTTTTTTTAAACAAATACTTTTAAAAGGTCTCAATTTCCCTTCCAGTTTTAGTCCATGTAAGGAGTTTGCATGACCTAGTTTGGCACTCACATCAACTACAAAATGCTTATATTTGACATGTGAACCGCACAAGAACATATGGGCAATGGGTGTATGCACATCGTGCATTTAATACTCCACTGTCCTCAGAGTTTCAGGAAAGAAAACCCATACACACTTTGAATTTCAAATTCTTGAAGGTGTACTCTCACTGTATGAGTATTTATTCAACAGAGTAACACTATCACTAATGTGGATTTTTTGATTCACTGGTCATTCTGTTCCCTTGTTTTGAACCATGACCGTCACTGTAGATTGGCCAGTGAATGCAACTGGGTGGCCACTGTTATCCTTCAGGAAATTGTAGTGTTGACATCCTGCTTTGATACACCACTCTAAAAGGAAGAAAATAAAAATATCCAGAAATGAGATAATCTTAAAATATAGCTGATGAAACAAGAAAAGAAAATGAATTAGCATGGATCTATCCTTCAGCTAAATGTAGAACTGAGACACGAGAATGAAACATAAGAAGTTCTATTTTACAACAGTTTCTAGTTTAATAGATGTGCATGATCTATTTTTCCCCCCTGTGGCTTATTGTTGCATGTGAAAGTTGTACCTCATAGAACAGAATATGTTACCTGTTCTATCACATTTATAAATAATGAAAAATAACATGACAAGGATTAAAGCAGCATAAAGCAAGTAGAAGAATAGAAGCAGAAATAACAAGGTTATCAACATTGTTCCTGAACAGTTATTTCTATGAATTATTCTGGTATAGCTCAGTACATTTCCACTCAGCAACAGGAAGAGACTAAAAAAGAGTCTGAGCTTTAACTTTTGCTAAATTATTTCTGGGACAGAGAAAGAGTATTAAATTTTTTTTTTTAAAAAATTAATAATAGTAATAATAGTAATAATAATAATAATAATTATAGTAGTAGTAATAGTAGTAGTAGTAGTAAGTTCCTAAATAATCTCTATTGAAACTGAAATCCTGCTCCTTTTATGGCACTCTCAAATATTTACTTAGTTGAACATCAGTATATTATAGGTAAATGTATTTCAGAATGCTACTTCAAATATTCAATTACTTTAAACAGTAGTTCAAATAAAAATTTTAATCAAGAGAGTATTGTAAAACCTTCCAAAATCAAATCAAACCAAAAGCAAAATTCTTTTAGAAAAAACTCCCAATATTTTACCATCATCTCGATAAAAATCAAGTGAAAATGTAAATTGCATGCAAACATGTTAAAGTGAGTTCAAGAATTCTGTGGCTCATATTCAGGACTAATTACTCACTTTCCTGACTCCCTTTGCAGGTGGCTGTCACACTGACAGTCCTTCTTTCCAGAGGTGTGCAGACTGTCCAGAAAGCACTTCTAGTTCTGCTTGGATAGAGATTAGGTGTCGTGGGTGGTCAGAGCCAGCACTGCAGATTGTTGACAAAGGTTTACCAATACAAAAATAAGGATATCATTCACTCTTGTCTGCAGTCTTGCATTAACAAATATTTGGAGATCAGTTTGAGAGTAGAAAGACCATCAGAAAGTGTCTGTACCAGACTTACGTCAGGTTAAAGGAGGAGTTTGGTACGTGGGCTTGGTAGGCAGGGTAAGGTCACTTTGTTTGGGACTAAAAGGACTGAACAGGCACCCAAATCCATCAGGGAATCACAGCAGACATGGCAGGAGCAGGATTCACAAATGGGTTTGTTTCAAAGGTCAGCATACTTGCTGTAGTTCCCTCCACTGTGAGCTACTGAGAAGACGGGAAGGAATTCCAGAGTACGCAATTTCTGCCCCAGCTTGCTCAGGTTCAGGGATGTGTATGAAGTATCCTCAACTCAACATACCTATCATGCTAATTTAGGATAACCTCTTGTGAAAGAGGGTCATTCCAGCTCATGTCATGTGTGCTGCTACTAGGTCACACTGCCATTGGCAGATGGATCCCTGGTTCCCTACAGTGACATCCGCTGTTCACCTACACCAGCCAGGCTGTATTTCCAGCATCCTGAGGAGATTAACCACCTCTCTCTGGAAAGGTATAAAACTTAACTCAATTTTAGTGGTCATGTAAGCCTTTGTGTTATCTTTGCTGTTCACTGGACCATCAAAAACCATTATTATTTTATATCTATTATTTACATCTTAGCACTGTTGCTGTGGTTTGTATAAATATTATCCAACCTCCTCTAAAGCTATTCTTTAGTTTCTGGAAAGTATTTTTATTGCCACTCTCTTTCCTGCTAAGGCAGAGGTGATGCACACAGCCTCAAAAGCACTCCAGTTTACACTTGCCAGGGGTGCACTCGCATCTTTGTCCAGCCCCTTCTGTCATCAGGTCAAGGAATCACATCCTTGTATCCTGGTGGATGCAGACCAAGACAGAGAGGATTCAGTCCTGAGATTCAGCTTGCCACAGCTGAGAATCCATGCCCTGTTTCAGCCCTGGGCTGTTCGGTGATGGAGAGTGTGGCAGCATTAGGTGAACTTTTAAGTGAAATAAAATAATTTTATTGTAATAAAATACGAAGACTGGGAAAAAGTAAAGAGCAATTGCTTTCTTTTGAGTCAGACAAGAAAAAACCCCCGAAGTATAACATTCCTTCTCCTTTAGCTCTCACTCTAGCTTGGTTTCATTTTGTTTTCTCTGTTCTCCCCTGCCAGTGGAATAACAAGCCAGCTATCTCTAAAGTCAATTCAAACATCTCCCAGGAAATAAGCAGCAGTCTGTTAGATAAATTTCAGCCTTTTCTTGCTGAGGAGCATACTGCTCTAAGATGAAGTCTCTCATTATATCCTTTTTTCTTGGACGACTTCTGCTGAATGGAAGTTCAGCCCTGGGTGTTCCTATAATCTCCAACACTGAAAGTGATTTGATAGGGCATTATCTCTTCTCTCCTGCACTGCTCTGCTGCAGTCACAGTTTCAGTCTCTTGCCATTGTTAGAAAATTCATTCCTATGTGGAAAGAGCCAGGTAGGTTTAACTGTTAATTGACTGCAGACTGTATTGGAATTTCTCCCTGGCAAAAAGGTAAGTAAGGAGTGTTTCCCATATTTCTGAGTATTAACTATAGTATATAAATTTTTAATAGTGGCAACTTCAGCATACTTGATATAGGCCTTGATATCATTAACACAAAAAATCCTTTGAAGGTCATTGAGCTTGGAGAGATGAATTCTAAATAGAGATGTGGTGAGACTGTCTTTTAGGATCTGTAAAACAGAAATAATAGGGTTTGAGAATGCATTTTGAAACATTTCTGTGAAAGCACAGGTGAAATAGTTATTTATGATATTCTGAAGTATTTCGTCTATATCCCTGATCATTCCAAGCATAAACCTGTTCATGAAATTTCTTTACATCATTACTGCTAAGAGATTGGTCACAGGGGCAAAAGAGATGTGTGGTATAAAACATAGGAAATATAATGATATATTCACTTCACTGGTCACCAAAACCAGATTCTGTATTTAATGCAGACAGCTACTACCCAAAGCAGTCCTCATGAGCTCATTTGTTTGCTGCACTGAAAAATCTGATCTGCATATCTACTGAATTTTCATATACTTATCTAATTGAGAAATAATTTATACATGGAGTAAGTTGTGTTAATGGAATAAACTATTGGAAATTAGCATCTGTACTTCAGTGAGAGGCTCTACATGGAAGGATCAGACCGGAGTTAAGTTGAATGGCTTTGGTGCACAGTTTCAAATGCTTGTTGGCACTTTTTGTTTGTTTTTCAATATTTATGAAGTTGCTGCAAATAGATTTCAGAGTTTAGAAAGAGTAAGATATTCTATGTCAGCTGAAAGTTTGTTAACATCTCCGATTCAACAGATTGTTCATCAGACCTAAAGAAGATGACAAAGTGAATTTACACTTCTTGTTCTCACTTTGTTATGGCATTTTGGCATGGTACCTGTTGTCAGAATCAGTGAGATAGGCAATGATTTGGCAGAATAAAATGAGCTGAGAGCAGCAAAGTTGCTTTCCTTTTCAGTTTTCAGAATATTCAATCCCTTCAGTAGATCTTGTTATATACACAGTTTATGGATCAATAATTTACAGGTCAAGGAGGATGCCTTGTCCCCTTGATACTGTCTCTCTGCCAATTAATACTGCTTTTTCTACTCTATCCAAAAATATTCAGAACATACATGTATCAAGAAAGGAAAACCACAAAATTCTGAGTATAAGACACAGTATAGCAACAGGTATTAGAGTCCCATTGGATATAAATTACTTATTTATTAGAAAGACTTTATGAATTCTCATATAAAAAAAAAGGTGCTTGTGTTGTCACCTGTGTAGTAAACATTAAGTAGATACTTATAACATTTGGGTTAGGCAAATACTCAGAAACTCTGATCTTTTTTTTTAAATCTGCATCTCTAGGACCAATAGCATCCTTGGTCTTTTAAGTAATTGATTTCAGTACAGGCCAGAAATCCATGTTGTTTTGTAAGTAAATATTGTCAAGTAAATAATGATGGTGAGGAATGTAAACAATGACATTTGCTATTTGACCTTAAGAAGACCACAGGGTCAATAAAAAATTGCTGAAGGAATCATCATTTCTGATTAACCAGCTTGGAAAAAACCTACCACAAACCAAACAAAAAAAAATGAATGCAATAAAAATGACAGAGGATAGTTAAAACCTTTTGTAATTCATTCTTAAATTGATCTATTGTTTCTATTCAATGGTTGTAAATAAGAAGAAATAGATTTGGAGTGTGATATTTGGTCAGCTTTTTTTTTTCTTCGCTCAAAGTAATTTTGATTTTGGAGTACAAATTGATTTAATTTCATCTTGTTATTATACCTTCCTTCAAACAAAAAAATATTTCAATAGCCAAATCCAAATTAGAATAGTCTGATTAGACGACAGAGAAAAATAGCAGACCTATGTTCCAGAGTTATAAAAGTAAAATTTAGGAACATTAGAAAAAGTATGTCAATGTCTTACCTATCAAATGTGTGAAATATGTGTAGTTAATATTTTACTGTGAATTTTTACAGATGCACATTTGCATAAATGGCATAGATATGTATCTAGTATTTACAAGCACACTTTCATTAAGAGAACACTGAAGTTGCAGTGTTAGAGGAATTCGAGAAAGGACATACAGTCATGGATTGTTATTTTATTAAAGTTGTAGTCATATTTCCCTGCCTTTATTCACATAATAATGTGAATCCTGATGTGTGTACAGAGCTTGAACATCTTCACCAATGAAGGAGGGATAGGTAAAGCTTCCTACCGAAATGGGAAAAGAATGAGGTTTGGCTACCTGACGAGATGATGTACTGAGGCTCTAATGATCTTTACCTGGAGATTGGCCAGGTGTCTTTACCTGCAGGCTAAAACCATCTGCAAATAAGTAATACACAGTAGGACAGTTGTATTGTAGGTTATTTTGTACAGCTTTAAGCGCATCAACTTCCTATGTGCTTGTAGCCCCTGCCTGTCTTCCCTACCACATCCCCAATTTCCATACCATCCTTCATTTGTCTTTCTACCTCATTTAGACCATACATCAGGAAAAATAATGCATAGGAATAAGCAGTGTGTCTTTCCAGCTTTGAGAGGGAACCAGCACAGTGTTTTATCAGGGAAATGTTGACAGGCCATGGACAAACAGGGCGACAGGTCAGACAGCCTGGCTGGGATGCTCAGGAGAAGGGACTTCAGCTGTGTTCCTAAAGCCTTCTGCTGTGATGGGATTTGCAATACTGCACTTCATGTGGAGAACCACGAAGGGTTGAAGGGCCCAAAGAAAGCAAATCAAGTCGCTAAAGATGAAAAAGAGAATAAGAAAATCCGACTCTGCAGAATCGTGACTGGACCAAGTCATGACCCAAGAAAACCAGCGTACAAAGGACAACAGAAAACCCTTGGCTCCTGGGAGAGATTTTAGCCAAAATTTTTGCATGACAGGTCTTTATTTCTGTTGCATAGAAAATGTAAAGCATGTTGTAGGACTTCCCAACCAGGGAAGATTTTTGCTGAGAGTCCCTTTCATATCTGTGACTACGAGAGATGACTGATCCATGCCAGAACCTGTAAAACACATCCTGACTTGAATCAACCTAGTGAAACCAAATGCTTCTCTGACTTGGTGAAGGGGAAGAATGGAGGGAATAAATTTAATATAAACCATAAATACAAGAAAAAAACATTTGCAAAATATAAAAGCAAGAGTTATTTATCTGTAAAATGTATTGCATAACTCAGGGTTACCTTGTATCAACATGTTTATGAGATGATTATGATTTTTCATTAAACATTTTTCTTCCTTTTTTTCTTTTCCTTATATTTTAAAAAAGTGCACATTTTAAAGCATTTTGTAGAGAAAGGCAGTATCTCTCCATTTTCTATATTTGAGGATATATTTCAAACGAGAAAGGAATTTGAAGCCCTCTGGAAGCACACTAAAAGAGACCAAAGTCAATTATCACTTCCAATATTGACACTAGAAGTAGCCATTAATACTGAATATGAAACTAGGGCCCAGGTTAGCAATAATAGTAATTGATTGAACATGTAATGACTTTGACTTGCTTGGCCTTTTTTTTTTTTTTTTTTTCTTCCATCAAAACTCTTGCCTTTTTCACTTCTGGTATAATCTTTAATCTTTAGTTCTCTTATCAATATAATAATTTGGATTTTAGTCCACACAAACCATCCTGCAAAAAAAAAAATCCTAGACCTTATGAGTGTTGAAAAAGCATTTAGAAGCATGGCAGAAGAAAGAGAAAATTACCCAAAACAGTAATCCAGATGAAGACAATATCTGTATTTTAGCTTAGCACTTAAAAATAATGTTTTTGACTACATAGATAATTTTATGTGGCAGTTTTTATGCCATTTGGGTGCATTGAGACTTCGTGCTAAGAATCAGCTACACTCTGTGTGTGAGAGCTTTATTCTCCTATCTGCAGGAAAACTTGCTCATTTAATAAGAATTTAAAAATTAAAAATGGCTTTCCTTCAAGACCTGAATGCTTGAAACATGCTTTGCAATCAATATAGAACACAGCTGGCTTGCTGCAAGAAAATACCACCTTGATGATAATTAATATGTTGTGTTGTGCTGGTTTTAGCTCATAGAGATCTAGCACTTTACCTAAAAGAAATCCATGAACTCTTTCTCTAATCAGTGCTTCTTTTAAAGTGTTAATGCAATTTATCAGTTGGAAACTGTAGAGCAATATTATTAGGGAATTATAGAAATAACATTTTCAAGGGTTTATTACTATATTTTTACTCTGGTTTATAATTAAAACCCCTACAAGTATGTTAAAAGTCAGGCTTAAACCACAGAAGAGAATATATTTATGAAAAAAATATTTTTCAGAGACAGTAGGAAGCTGTGTAACATCTGATTTGTGTTTCCACTGAGAGAATGCGTGGCTTGTACTCATTTGAGAGTTGGTTAAAATGCAGGAGCCTACATGTTCATATATTCTTGTTCATAGAATATGGAACATTTATGAATAGAATAAAATGTTTTGTTTTGAAAATTGAAAATTAGTAGCTGGGAAAAACGTTATTGAACCACATAATCTTTTAAAAACCTCTATAATCAACCTACACTTAAGATCACAAGACATCTAAAATATGATTTGCAGATATAGTTCACAGCTTCAAAACATTTCTAATATCTTACCAGAAAGCTTGTTTTTCTGTGAAGTAGTTTCGGGTTTGTCAAAAGAAGATATGCAGATTACATACCTCTAAATATATATATATATATATAAATACATATATATAGCAATAGCAACTAATTGAAGTGAAATCATCTTCAGTTGTGCTTTTTCTGAAGTTGAAGATCTGAGTAATAGTGTTTAAATACCGTTAAATTATATTAACACCAACTTAATATGCAGGTTGTGACCGTGTTAGTGGTAATTTGGTAGAATATGCTGTTATATAAAAGTCCCTGATATTCTAAGAACTCGGCATCACACAAGCAGAAAGTGGAAATATGTATTAACCATAGTTTTTTATAGTCTTTATTTTTAAATAATCTTTAAAGTTTCTAATTAATATTTTTTTATTTATTCTTAAAATATCTTTTCTGAAGAGTATGCATGCTGGCAAACTCTTGTGTCTGTCTTTAAACCCAATGTCTCACCATGGTAAGCCCCTGTTCTCAAAACAATCATGCCATATTGATACTGCAGATATTGCAATATAGAGCGGACTGACATTATGACTAAATATTTGAAAGATTACTTACAGTCTAAATGGAAATTGTAAACTAAGGTTGTCTAAACTTAAAGAAAATGGATGCTGTAGCAGTTTGATGTTTGAAAAGAGGAAAAGAAAATCAAAATTGTTCAACTACAACCCTATTTAGCCAATGATAAAATTTGTAGCTTAGGTGAAGTTCTATAAATTCCTGTGTGACTTCTTGAAAGGGAACATTTTAATAATTTGGTAATAAAAGTTTATTGTATTAATTCAGAGCTAGCTGGAATCCTACCACAAACACAACTTCTTGGTATTTATCATCAGATTTGTAGGAGCTGATGAAAATTTTTGTAATGCCTGTTGAACTGTTGCATTGGAAAGAGAGAAAATGGCTTCAAACTGAAAATAGGTAAGTTTAGATTAGATTTAAAGGAGAAATTCTCCCCTGTGAAGTTGGTGAGGCACTGGCACAGGTTTACCAGAGAAGCTGTGGATAACCCATCCCTGGAAGTGTTCAAGGCCCAGCTGGATGGGACTCTGAGCACCCTGGGACAGTGGAAGGTGTCCCTGCCCATAGAGATGACTTTTAAGGTCCCTTTCAAACCATGCTGTGCTGTATGAAAAAATAAGAAAGGACCAGGAAGAAGGAGCAAGAGACAACAGCTGTAGAACAAGTGTACTTTTCAGAGCTTTGAAGTAAGAAGCTCAAGTTTCCATTTTCTGCACCAAAGCTGTGGGGTCACTTTAAACAATTGTTAGATGAAATACAAAATCCCTATCACAAACAAAACCACGGTTCTTAAAGCATCATTTATTTTTCTCTGTGTATCTAAGTAATAGAGTCTAAGCTCTCTGTTCTGTAGTGCTTTCAGTTCAACAACACTCAAACATCTCATCAAAATTAATGAAATTTCCATGTGGAGATCTGCCCTTTTAATGGAACTTGCAAGACTGGAGGTCAGTTATGGAAAAAAAAAATACAAGAAAAGCTAAATGAAGGCATGAACCATCAAGAACAGATTCTGAGAGGAAGAACAACAATAGTAGCAGTTATGGTGAAAGTTATATCAGTTTGTGTTTGCTTTTAACAGAAATATTCAAACCTTTTATGACTTTAGTTACTTTTTGACAGATGTTAAAACAGGAAAGGGATATTTCAAAAAGATCCCTAAAATGTTCCATTTGCTGTATTTAGAATGCAAATGGTTTCTTTCTGAGCTAATAAAGGGTTTGTTTTAATTTCACAATGTGTAGAAGAAAGTGGAAGCTGCAACACATTGTCATGCTTCTGAAATGAATTTTTCAGGACTAAAATGCCATAATAAGATGCTTTTTAATTTTTTCCAAAACAGTTTTAAATTTTTAATGCATTATATTCCAAAATAATAGAAATCTGACAATAATACATATGCTTACAGAACTGTAAATACTAGGCCTAACCAGCTAGCAAGATGGATTTTTTTTTTTTTAACTCAGCTACTTGCAAAATGAAGTTAACAAACTAAGAAAAGTATGCAGTCAAATTATGTCAGTGTCCTTTGCCTGTGAATTCACCATGCATTTAGTGATGCATTTAGTTGTTTCCTGTTCTTTTAGCATCTGGAGGAAAGATGAAAAGTTGATTAATCAAGGCATGCTTCTTTTCCTTTCATGTTATCATTTTGATTCATTAGTAATTACCCAACTCTTTCCTACCTTTATTAGCTTCTTCTTGTGTACTGTCAGGTTTGGAAAACTTTTGAACTATGTGACTTATCTCCTCAGACCAAACTCTAATGCTTTCTCAAACACTTTATCTCACTGCATTATATGCTGCAAAGTCCCAGAGAACTGTTCATGAGAACAGATAATTTGATTGAAACTATATTTTATATAGATAGATAGATATAGATATGGATATAGATATATGCAGATATTTATATATGCATTAAATGTATAGATGGCTTTTTGTAATTAATATTCAAACCTATCAGCTGTAGTTGATGAGCTTCAGCATGAAAAGAATTGCTAAATAAAAATTTTGAAGAAATTAAAGAAATGTATCTATCAATATGTTTAAAAGGCTAATTAAGAAGTTACAACCACCCTAAATGAAAATTTTCTAGACACTTGGGAGGTCTAGTTTGCTCTAAAGAAAATGTTAGAAATATTTTAATAGTTATTCAATTTCTATTAAGCATTATGTCGTTTATTCTAGGAGAATTCAATAATTATTTATATAATACATATAATTGCAAATTCCAGTATCTTTTTTCAAAGAAAGAATTATTGAAATCAATCAGTTTGATAAAATAATAAAATTAGTTTGGCTCCACAGTATCTCATTTCAGGTGAATGAAAATAAATCCTTTTATTACATGGATAAATTGATATGCTAACTGAATAGAAGCCCTTACAATAAATGAACGACTTAGAAAACGTTTGTGTATTTGTTAAAGTTTTTTCACTAACTACAAATTCACTACAGCATAAAGGCAGAATAAGAAGAGTTATTTTATGTATCTGTTTTCAAAAAGGATAAAATATCTAACATCACAATTTAAACTTGACTTCTGCATTGATGGTAGATTACCAACAGCCTTCAGTAGATTTTGTGGAAGCTAATTTTGGAACATCTGAAATGAGAAGCAAATTTTAACTATTAATTGAATCCCTTAAAATTAAAGGTTAGTGTTAAATGAAAATTCATTAACATTTTTTGAAGTCAGTAAACTGCACAAAAATATAATAGTTTACCGGCTCAGACCAAATAAAATAAGACACTTCTTCATCGCTTTTAAATCCATTGTGCCATTGTCAATCTTTAAACAGGCCATAAACCTCTTAGAATAGAGGAAATCCTATGACATTTTAAGTATTTAGCATAAATCCTTTGTAAATATACACATTGTTAAAGACAACATGGATGACCTGTGGGTGACTGTGGATATCAGTTGTTCAAGTCTCAAGAAAGGCAGTTTTAGAGTGGAGTCACACTGACATATTTCAGTGACAAACACTGCTGCTAGCTTTAGAAACAACACACCCTGATACAAAACCAACACTTTAATTAATTTCATCTTATTTGAAAAAACTAGCACAAGTGTTCCCCCAGTCTTGAATGCAAACTAAGATAGGTTATAGGTGTTGTGTCTTGAATCAAGTGTTCTGCTCAGTCATTTTTCAGTAGAATAAAGGAGACAGTAGTAATTCCTAGGATTTATAGAGACTTATGATTTATACATATTAAAGGACTGTATAAAGAGGCAAATCTATTTTTTCTTCCTCTTTTAAGATAGGAAACAGAATGAAGAGTGACCTGCTTAAAGTCATCTAAAAAAACATGACAAAATTTAAAACTGAACTCTTACCCTTGATTCTTTGTTGAGGCTCAATCTGTTATAACACAGGGAACCAGAGGGAGCTGAAACTGTGCAGTGCTTGAAGTCTTGGCAAAGAAAGGTTAAAGGCAACAGCAGCCTGTGAATGCTACTCTGGTCCTGAATCAAGCTTACCCAGTGGGGGGAAGGCTAGGTCACCGTGGACATGACTTAAGAAAATCTAGGGGGAAGCTTGAACAAATCATTTCTGATCTCTGAATGAAAAGGTGGAAGCTCCGTGTCTTCTCTTCTGCTCCGCTGATCCCTATTCAGTTGCAAATAAAGGCATTTCTTTTACCCTGTGAGATAATAAAGGAAATGGGTAAGATCATTCTCTAGACAGCAGCTCAGAGGATTTGGTGGCAACAAATGGTCACACCATTTAACCTGCTTAGGCAGAGGTCCAGGAATAGCTGTGTTACCTGTAATGAGCTCATTAATGTCTACAGTCAAAGAGATCCATTTGAAAAGCTCTTCAAATAGATACAATACTTAGTCAATATAAAAAACATCATAATATTAAGGAAAGTATGTCTAACTTGTCCTTACTCTAATTCAAAATGCCTCTAAATTTATTTAATCATATTTAAAACTTTAAAACATATAGTCTTAATCATATTTACTTTTATTTAACTCTTATCTTCATATATATCAAAGATATTTCTCTGTAAAATTAAGCTGGTTTAACTCCACCTTTCTTTTTCTTTTTTTTTTTTCTTTTTATTTTTTTGCTTGTTTTTATTTTTTTAGTGTGAAGAGCATTAATCCATTATTAGATCCGATTTAATAAATCATAATAATGAAAAGCAGTGCTTTTCTGGCCTGACTTTTGACAAGATTCATACTGATTAATTAAAAAAAAAAAAAGTATGGCATTGAACCATCTCAAGTTTTAACATTAAAGGCATTCCTCTACGTTTTATTCTGCAAGTTTGCTTCTCATGTATTTCTAAATAAATGCAATTAGATAAAAACATACTTCTAGAAATCAAGTAAGCCTACAGTTAAGAACCAGTGACTCACAAAAGGTGCTTGCTTAGTTAATACTTCAGAAGTTGAAATTTAATTGATACAGCATAGTTCAAAATGTTCAAACATGCATGAATTTTACAAAACAGCAGCTGATGAACAAAATACTGGGAAAATAAAATAAAAAAGAAACTGAGAAAAAGGATGGCTCAGCAGATAAAATACTCACTTTCATCTTTTCTTTGACTCTGTATTCAATCATCCACAGAGGACACAGCCTAGATCACAAACCCACACCTAATTTATCAACATGGGCATGATCCTCACCTCTTCTCTCAAAGTTCATGACTAATCTATCATGGAGTTTTAATAGCCTCTGGCAGAAGAAAGTCTTCTGGCAGGTCAGATTCATGGTCACTATACAATAAGATCCATGGTCTTTGGCCAGAAATATTTTCATTTTTGCACCTCCATGATACACATGGCTTTGAGCAATTTTCACTTAAATATTTTCTCCAGATCAGTCTCCATATAATCTATTCTTTGAAGAGATCTTAATAATATTTTTACCTTATTCATTTCTTCATCAGGGAAAGGTTTTGAAGTCTGACTCATAATGTCCTAAAAATTGTCAGTGTTCACCATGATACATCAAATATCTGCTTTCCTTTTCCACATAATTAAAACAGGTTTTTATTAAAACTTCACCTGATAGAGTATTCATTATCTCTTATGTCTTCCATATGAATGTCATCAAAGTTTCCTTTTCATATTACTGACAGATAGAGAGAGTTCAAGACATCACATCTGAAGAGAAATAAAATGTTCCTTTTTGCTTCAAGATTTTAAGCACTTTTCATTGATTACCTTATTTACTGACAGGTACAAACCAGTTGGGGACTGTAATCCATGGTATCTTCTGCAGAGAGTGCAGGTTAGCTCTGGCCCTGTAAATATGTTTTGTACTGGGGGCAAGAATGGGGCAGCATTGGACCCCAGGGGCTGTCCTTGCCTTAGGGGGCTGAGCTGGGTTCCCCTTGCCCAGCCTGGCTGAGCTCCAGCTCTGGGAATGCCAGTGGGGAGGGAGCTGGCTGATCCTGGTGGTGCTGGATGGACAAATGCCCTCTGAGGGTGCAGAGGGGCTGTGGGGCAGCTTTCACCTCTTCCCTGGGAGAATGTATTAAAACAAAGCCACAGCACTAAGGAGAAAAACCATCTTACCATCAACACCACACTCCTCTCAGTGAAGACCTCAGGATACTCACAACTCATCCTAAACATCCTCTGTCTTTGAGAAGGCTAAAACTATCAACCTTGGAACACACTGGACTGTGTGAAACTGAGCACGCTGGACTGAAAAAGGTGGGCATAACTCCAGAGGAAGGGGGAAGATACTAGAAATACTCGGATTAAAATTTTGCTATTTTATTAATGAGGCCTTTCACTTGAATTTTTAGGATTAGAGCACCACAGCACTGATTGTGCTACTATGCTTTTAGCTCTACAAAGATGAACAGTTTGCTCTCACCCATAAGGTTTTGGTTGTAACAGAAGAAAAACTGAAATGCAGAATTAGCCATAAAGACTAGTTATTTTTTTCTACATTGCTCATTTTTTTCATACCAGAAGTTTATCCTAGTAAAACAAGACGTGATTAGATGATGGAAGGTCAGGAAGCAGACAATGTATGTGATTTGTTTCTCTCTCAGGGTTGCTCGTTCACAAGGTTAAGAGTCCTTTTCCAAAACAGAGAGAATGGTGCTATGGCTGTACCAGTACGACACAGTGACTGCAACAGCTTGACTCCATTGACATTAGCTCTTCACATTAGCTAACGTCAGGGGACTAATTAGCACTGTAATGCTGTACTTTTGAAGTTAATGTCCTGGTCATCCCTACATTACAGCTGTAGCATGACAGAGTCACTTGGTGGGGAAGGCACTTTGGGAGATCTGTAATCGCATCTCCTGCCCAAACCAGCAGGGGCAGCTCTGGGGTCAGACCAGGCTGCTTAGGACTTTCTCCAACCAGGTCTTGAAAACCTCAGGGGATGAGGTTTGAAACAGTTAACTCCCATGCTTGATTGCCCTTGAGAGAAAAAAATAACTTATTCTTATACCTAGCTTAAGCCAGTCATTTCAATTGATGCCTGTTTTGTTTTGTTTTGTTTTGTTTTGATTTGTTTTGTTTTGTCCCAGCTCCTTCCTTGCAGCCATCTCTTCTCCAAGATGAAACCCAACTTCCTTGGCCTCTCCTCACATGGCAAGTACTCAGGAATGAAGTGGTTTGACATGTCTTCTCTTACCTTTCTTCAGCTTCTAGATGCCTTTGTTTTACTTGGTGATCCAAACTGGACACAGCAGCTCAATGTGATCTAATGAGTGATAAATAGAAGGGATGGAGCAAATAATAAGATGGTTTATGGATAAAATGTTTTTTTCCTAATGCATTACTTGAATTGTTCAATATTATCAAGTGTGTGCTTCAAAATGCTCCTGCTCTTGTTAATGCAGTCCAGGAAATATTTATGGTTTCATAAGCAAATGATGTGGGCAAAGGTCCCATTAGGTGCCATCATTCAGTGTATTTGTTTGGACAGTCAACAGATAAATTGCACAGAATGGTGAAAGATAGATGGTAATTAGCTTGTGTTAAGAAATTAAAAATGAAAATGAATATAATAAGAAGCAAGTCTTCCGTTCTGAGAGTGATGTGGGAAATCAGAAATAAAAATATACTATTCTGCTTATTGTGATAACTCCACTTAAAATTAGGCTGAGTATGAGACATAATTACTTGTAAAGATCTAATTTCCAAGAAAAATAATGTATATATATTTCTGAAGACTTTGTTCTTCTGCTAAGTCTAAACCCTAGGTTCAACCTGAGGAACAGCAGTAAAAAATTCTCATCTTGTGGTATGTTTCTGAAGAGACAGAAGAAATGCAGCTTTTTGACCATTCAGTGCCTGCCAAATGCAATGGCACTTCCTGCCAGGGTGCTAATTACCCTCCCCTGAGGCCATGGTTTTATTGATCTGGACTCTTGGCTTCTGGCAATTGGATTGAGGTCACAAAACTCATTTCATGTAGTTCTTGAACTCTGAATTAAAGGTGTATGTGTACAAGTGTTATTTGTAACTCATTACACTGCTGAAAGTACACTAAGTCAGTGCAGTGTTAAGAAGATTTAAAGCGACTGCCTGTGTGCTAACCATTCTCTTAACCCCTGGGCATCAACTTTTGGAAACTGGAGGAATGCTGTGCCACTGCCTCACCATGGAAGCAGCACCTTAAAGAGGTGTTATTTCTGAGAATGACATCTTGGTGTCAGCAAATACTAGAGTTACATGCTGTGTCATTTCAAAAAGTACAGTCTTCAAAGAAAGGTCTCTCAGGAAATCAATGGAAGGCCTTAAAAAAAACTTTGATGCTATTTGGATAGGCAAGTCACTAAAGTGGCCACAATTTTCAGCTGGGAAATTGGTCATACTGTCATTTTCTCCTAATCTAATTTTCCGAGTCACTGCTGGTAACAGTTACGTTTATTTGTTCCACATTTGTATATTAAGATCTATTTTGTATTATTTATTGATTAATATATCCTGCTTCACTATTTATTTCCCATTCTTGCTTTGAATCCTATTTAATGGAATCTTGTTTTAGTTTTGGTTTGGTTTTGGTGGTATTTTTGTTTCTCTGTGCCCTCTTGCGCTTCTCATATGGTTTTCTCATATTTGTTATCCTGTTTTTCCATTTCCTTTCAGCCAGTGTTTTTTTCCAAGTACAATCTGTTCATTTCCATCTCTGTAGGAACATACATAAGAGGCTATGTTCATACCTGTTGGGGAAACCCTGTTTCCGTATTTACATGAACAGCTCATCTTCTTTTCCCTGTTCTTTCCAGCTGCAGTTATGGCTCACACTGCAGCTGCTTTGCAGAGAGAAGCCAGACTGATGTGATAGCTGGAGAAGGTCTGACACTGGCTGGACTTTTTGGAAAACTTGTGGAAATTCAGAGGAAACCAGAACTCATAAAATTAAGCTAAAATTCAGGTATAACTAGAATGTCATGGGTCTAGAAAGCCCTTGGTTACTTTTCATTTTCATTGGCAAAGAACTGAAGCATATTTTGAATGCATGAAATCATGTTTTGCTGGGTTTTTGAAGTAATGCATGTATTTCGTTCTTATAGTTTCTGAGGTCTTCTAAATTTTCAATATGAGCAGAGCTGAACAACAAAAACTTTAAATAAAAAACCTTACAATAAATAAAGTGATTAAAGGATTTCAAGGGGGAAAAAACAGCTTTGAAACCAGCTTACAGGAGCAAATATTTGAAAAAAAGTGGTTTTACACCTACACATAGTTGTACGGGAAAATAGAACTATATAAGAAAAAGACATGGGACTTCTAGTTAAGAGATATTATTTATTTGGAATTTTTGACTTATAAAATGGGCTATAATTCATCTACACTTAAATATCCACAATATCATTATAAATTGATCATCTAGATTCTTGTATGGTCAATTGTGAGAAATATATTTTGCATGAGGTTCTTCTGTCTTGTCGTACATGTTTTAGGATAAGAATAATGGTACTGTAGAATTGTGTGAGATTTCTTTTCCCTACTGACTATAAAGGCACCCTAAAAGAGGCTCTCAAGTTAAGATATTGTGAGATTACTCTTAAAACAAGAATGTGATTAACAAATAAATATTTTACAATGATGCCCTAAACCAGACATTTCTAAGTGTTCCCTAACTACTGCATTTTGATATTTTTGTATGTAAGTATGAAACTTTAGAAATCCTGACAGTAACTTAAATTTTCAAAATGTTATCGTCGTATCGTGAACCTGGACTAATAAAAATAGTCCCAAGCTGCCTGTAAAATTGATAGTCCCAGCTTTGACCAGCTGGAAACCAAAAGTGTTTAGTTGCTCATCATGAAAACAGCATGGCTTCTCTTGGTGAAAGTTCAGCATGCCTAGCTGGACTTTACGAAATTAGTTTTGTCAGAAAGCTACTGGCAAGTGCTGCCCATAACATGCTGCTTTCTTTCTTTCCCCAGACTGCCCTCGCAATGGCCCTACACTCTAGAGCCCATGAGGAGAGATGCCAGAGGGAAAATCACATTGCTTTGTGCAGAAAAAAACATAAAATACTGCCAAACCACAGTTGGTTAAACCACTTTCTTTTTCTTTTTTTTTTTTTTTTTTTTTTTTTTTTTTTTTTTTTTAAGGCTGTAGAATAATAAGAGCATGTAGACAGTGTGAGCACCAGTGCATTGTACAGCACATCCTCAGGATCATTCTGTAATGATGTCATTGCTATCTTACTATGTATCATTACAGAATATGAAAATAAAAATTAATTTACATGAAAAATTCCTCTTCTTTTTTTTCCTTCCTTGTGAAATTCTGTCTGTGAAATTCCTAACTTTCACTGAGATTTGTCTATCTTCGTCGATGTACAAATCTTTCTCTTTACTCTTGATGATGCAATGATGAGGAATAGTGGATAACTGCTCTTCAGGAATTAGCCACAAGAATAACACATTTTTAATGAGGAAAGCGCCGTATGCTAATCATACATACTTCCAAAACACATGGTAGCAATTATTATCGTCTTTACAACTTCTCTGTCTTGACAAGAACAAAAAGAAATGTCATATTGTAGAATCCTTATAAAGTAGAAAATATCTCTTCCTCATAAAGCAAACACACAAACAACAACCAACAATGTATCATTTCAGGCCTTGAAATGTCTGTGATGCACATTAGTATATTGCATCCAAAATAATTTTCACAGTGCTTTTTAAGTAACTAATTTTGTTGATTTAATGTTGCACTTCTGTTAATGTTATACTGCAGCAACATCAGTTGTAACATCAGCCATTAGCTGTGCAGTATAATGGAAAGGAAAGCCTGGCAACTAAACTTGATGATGAAATATCTAATAACTGGTAGTCAAAGCACCCTACCATATATTTTACAAGGATTTCAAAACCATTCCATGATTGTCTTAAAAGGATAAATGTTTTTTCTATCTCATTACAACAAACTGATATTTTTATTCTTTTGACTTCACATGATTACTTCCAAGGACTCATGTATCTCCTGCATCATGCACTTTGATACATGTTATATGCAAGTAATAATGATTTAATAAGGAAAATCAAAATCTCAGTAATTTCTTTTATTTAATCAGATATACCTCTAAGAGTTTTAATAAACAGTGAACATCATAATATGATCAATAACTGTTACTCCTAAAAATAAGACTGAACTTTTTATTCCAATTCTTGCTGACTTTATGAATAAGGCTGTTGGGATCTGGAGGATTATCCATATGCATGAGTTAGGTATGTACAAAAGTATCAACAGAATCAAGGTCATAACTTACTGAATGAGACTTTTCCTCAGTTATTTTTGGACTACAAGCACATTTTCCTAAAACTTGAATTGTGTCTACTGCATTTGCTGATGGCCTCCAAGCCAAATTTTGCTAAATGTGCAAAACAGGCTCAGGTTGCCTTGTACATTCAGCTGGGAGAAAGTCTGCAATGGTTCTTAGATTATCTGAAAAGAAGGTCTCTCCTTAACCCAGAGATTAAAGTAACAAACTTTACTGCACAATATGCAATATTAGGTTCAAAAGTCTCTCCAGGATCTCCCAACCAGCTGATCGTAATTTCAGGACCTATTATTACCATTAAAAATGAATGTTCTATTGACTATTCTACAAAATTGCCATTACAAAAAATGGCAAAGACCATCTCTCAGTGCTATCCTAAAATATCTGATCTCTGTCCCACTGTACAATGATTCTATACTGAGCTGCCTGACGTTTAAAAACTGTGAAAGAAAATACAAAAAATACAAAAAATAGAAACAAAAAAAAACCCCTTGACTTTCTGCATTTAAGTCTTTGAAATGTATGCTCAGGCAATGAAAAGAAAATATGCTACTCTTCTTTACCAAGTCATATTACTTCTCTGCTTAACAACACTAATAAAATAATGCAACCATGATAACCTAGAGAGAGCTCTTGTGTTAAATGTATGTCTGAGGCTTTCTCGTGGTACGATTTCTTGACCTTCTTCCAGGTCTCTCATATATGATGTGTCACTAATTATTTATATCTTTTCCAGACTGTCTGTTCCACAGACTATCAAGTTAGTGAAGTGTTTATTTTTGTTCACTATACGAGCCACTGATATATGGGATTGGTACCTAGTGATATATAAATGCCTGGAGTTCAAATCCATTTTTGTGTTTGACCTTCATAATGTGAACAAGTAGATATAGTTAAAGTTGATGAACTATACTGAATGAATTATATTTAGACAAGTAACTAGGTCTAGGAAACGCTTCATTTTCCTTGGATTTTATGACTATGGTTGTGTGCTCTTTACGCTTATAATTCTCAGCAGTTTTGAGAACTGAGTGTATGTACAGCCATATTTTTGAATTATGCAGCTCATCTAACTGAGGGTAGAAGTACAAGAGGACCTAAGAGGCAAGAGAGATATTTCTGCAGAAGTGGTGCTCTCCATAGCACAGCAATAGCCCACTGAAGTCTTCATTCCAATTTTTTCTCCTCTCTTTATGACACAGACACAGGCGTGCAGCTATGCTGGGAGGACTTGATAACATTGACTTACTCTGGTCAATATCTCCAGAATGAGTTGTGCCAAATTTGCTGAAGATACCTGTAGCTCAGATTCCCAAGGGGAATTGGGAACACCTGTTCTGAGAGGTTTCCTCTTAGAAGAATACTGCCCAAGGATCAAGATACCTGCATTTCAGGAAATCTACTGTTTAGAAGGACAAATTAAAGTAGCACTGCAAATCCTTTCTTAACATAAATGAGGGAAGGGCCTCATTGCTGCGTTTTGTGTAGCTGCTGATGTTCTCCAGTGCCATAGGTAGCATTTAGGTTCTAGGTGTTTGAGCTGCAAATTTGCATTCTTAACACTGCCAGCTTCTCACAACTGCCCTGAAGTACTGAACTTTGGCCATTCTATTTCAGCATCTAAATACTCCTTTTTTGGGGCACATGGGGTAGAGCTCCAGTGTTGAAATAACAGCTCCTTGCCCACAGTGTGCCAGGCCTTGTGGATTGAGCAAAGGGAAGGCTCAGAGAAGCCACAAAACAGCCCATGAGAACCTTGGGACACCCTTATCCCTTAAAATGCTTTTTTAAAAGCACAAACAGGAAACCTGCTGGTGCTTAAATCAATGAGTTAAATTTATACTTTTAAAGTCATGTTTCTGTAGTAAACTTAAAGCTGGGCTTCAGGAAAACAAATGAAATGTAATGGTTTTTAAAATATTTTTTAAATCATACGGTTACTCTTCTGACCTGTATCCTCAGTCTGTGCTCTAGCTTTATCTGTTGATAGGAAACTTGTTTCGTGTGGAGAAAGAAATAATGCCAGTCAACTAAATATACTTAATTATCAGTGATTTGCTTTTCTTAACCTGGTACATCTGCCCAGAGTGGTAAGGAATTGGCACCAGGAGCACTGTATTCACCCACAGTGCTCCATGCAGGAGGAATGAAGTGGTCTCCAGTGATCTAAGGATAAAAATTGCAGTGAAGGACACTGCCATGCTGCCCTCACCACATCATCACTCTTCCCTCAAGGTCAGTCCTCTGCTGCTGCCTCCACCCTCCAGAAGCTCTCTGTATAGGCCTGCTCTTCTTGATAGCTCAAGAGAAATACAGCTGAATTATAGAATATGCTCTTTCAAATCTAGAAAATATCCCTACCTTACTGATACCTCTCACCTCCAGTTTCATCAACTTCATTTCTCTTTTCCATGGTGTCTGGAAAAGAGATCTCCACTGTTTTAGTAAGCAGTGACTTCCTTTAGAATGATTTGTGCAAGTGACTTGTCCTTGCTCATTATGATATCACTAACTTTTTTTTCAGATTCTGAGATAGATGTCTTGCAAACTGCAAGGGAATGCAAATATTTTTAAAATACACTTTGATTTAAAAAATACTAATGTAAGATGTTGTTAAATATCTTGAGGCTTTTTATCTGATGCAATGTCTTAATGCATTATCATACATTGATCTGAAGAGGCTTGGTGATGCAAACCCCCCATCTCTTCAGTTATGCAGCAAAATTAACATTATACTATCATTTTGTTGTATAACTGAAAAGTTAATTGTGACTTTGCAATTCTGGATTGCTCGTTTCCCTTGTAAACTCTTTTTGGTTCTCAGAAGTCATATTAATCATCCTTGCTTGTGACAAATAAATGCATATTTAATCTTCATGTATAAATAATGTGCTCTTCTGAAAGTGCCAAACAAAATGTGATGAATGGTAGGGCCATTTTCTCTCCTTTAGATTTCCTTGTGATGCCAGTAGACAGAAGGAGAATTGAGTCTCAGTCCCTAGGGATATCTTACCATTGTAATGGAATTAATAGAGCTGATAAAATGAATAATTCATGATGCAGTATTTGTTGACAAAGCTTCTTAAAAGTCCAGTACAGACCAGCAAACCTGTGGTTAGGAAGTAGCAATCATTGTTCCACCCCATTTTTGTTGTTGTTTTTCCCTCCATTAAACTGCTGTTATTAATCATAAAATGATGAATAATAACTGTCCTTCTATGTCCTCCCCTCTAAAGAAATATATCTTAGGAGGGATTGTGGAGTAAAACCAAATAGACCAAAGAAGATACATGAGAAAAACACAACACATTTCTCATTGAACAGAGGGATTTAACTTTCCTCAGTAAATTGGCATATACATATATGTGTTACATACACTAGAACCTTCACATTTAGAGACAGACCATTATAAGTATCTTCATGTTTTTTAACCATTCTATCCCTCTCTGCTCCCAGCACTTTGAACACCATCTGCTTTTCCATATCTCAGATATGCCTCAACCACAAAATTGCATACCTGTGCACTTGTGTTTATCATGATTACAATTTCCAAATGGCTCTGGATAAATAAACCCTCTTTGTTTCTAAGAAAATTTACACCTTCCATAGAACCAAGAAAACTGACCACTGAGACTGAGGAGAAGTCACTGCTCCCTAAGGATTAAATGCACATCCCTATCTCAATTCAGCAGTATTTGTTATATCATATTGTCTACTAACACAGCATTCTCCTTCTGGAGAAGTGTTGAATCAGCCAGTGAAAATACGAAATGAGGCAAGGATGTGTTATAAGAAATTATCATACAGGAATTTGGATATCAAGCTGTTAAAAGAATCATGGAGCACATCCTAGAATTACAACCTACAGTTAGAAGAACCCAACCCTATCATAATTGCACTTCTGATTTTACTTTGACTTCCCATGGTAGCTTACTGTTCAAAAATCAAGGGTGAAGTTGATTTCTAGATACCATTATAGATTAAATGACACAAAGTGAGATAATCTTGTTTTTAAGTTGGTCTAATTTAAAAATCTTTTGAAGACAACAGAGTTTCAGAGGTAATGAAAAAAAACTATTAAAATTAGACAGCGTTTTAGATGAAATGCATTAGATACATTAAATTATTCTGCGCTGCATGCATTTAGATAATGTCTGAATGGGAGAACTATGCAATTCTGAACCACTTCATCTGATTAGAAAATTTACATTATACAGAGTAGAGCTAATGAGAGATGAAGGTGGAGTTATATCTCCCTTAAGCCATCTGGCCAACCTACGTGTGCTCTTAACATTTACTGTTCTGCTAGTTTATCCACAAGAAGGTTAAAAAGGTAATTTAGTAGACTCATCAGTAATTTACAAGATTTCTAATGGAACAGGATGCTTGAATTAACTAAACTAAAGTACAAGGAAATTCAGTGGCTGAAATTCAAACCTATGTAACTTAAGACTGTGAAAATGACATACATTATTAACCATGAAGATAAGAAACAACTGGAAGAATTTGTATAGACATGATGGCCACTTATAGTCATTAAAGTAGGGTTATGTTCTTTTCTACAATAAATGCCTTGGCTCATGCTTGTTAATTAGCTACCAGAAAGGCCTAAGTTGCAGCAGCTTTCTTCTGTGTACATTATATACAGTTTTGTTGAACATATCAAAATTCCAATACCTTGACATGTTAGTTGTAAGAAATAAATACTTTATAAATACAATTTGGCAGAAGTGGTACAGAATATTCTAGCAAAATTGAAAATATATTTACCAACAGTATTACAAATATACAGTAGTCTACCTCTCCTCCTGTGCTCAAGAGTGTTTGAATCCATATCTTCTTCATTACCCTCCTGCTGTACACCTCCATGTAGTCACAGCTTGGATTGAGTTCCTGCAAAGCCTGATAATCAGGAATTTGTTCCCTCTGCCCACTCTTCCAGACAAGTTTGGTCTAATTTAGCTATGTTCTCACTGACAGTCATATGGATTCTTAGCACGATGGAGGTGAGTCATTAATTAAAATGAATTCAGAGTAGGTAAAACCACACAAGTACTTTTGCTGGTTTGTGTGGTCCCTGACAGTATCTTTCTCTTAAATTGCAGAGACATGGGTTTGATGGGTGGACTGTTAGATGGATAAGAAATTGGTTAGACAGTGCCATCCAGAGGGCCACAGTCAACAGCTCAGAGTCCTGATGGACATCAGGGACCTGTGGTGTCCCTCGGGGTCTGTTTTGGGACCAGTGTTATTTAATGTCATCATTAATTGACACAGACAAAGGGATCTGGTGTATCACTCAGACAGTTTGCAGTTTACACTGAGCTGGAAGGTGTGGGAGACACATGTGACAGAAAGGATGATCCAGGGACCTGGAGAAGCTCAAGAACTGCCCATGGGAATCTCATGATTTAACAGACCAAGTCCACGGTGCTGCACCTGTGTCAGAGCAGCCCCAGCACCAATCCAGGCTGGGGATGAGCAGAGCCAGAGCAGCCCTGGAGAAGGAGTTGGGGTGCTGTGGGTGAGAGGAGGCACCAAGGTGGTCACAGGGATGGAGCAGCTCTGCTGTGAGGAAAGGCTGAGAGGACTGGGATTGTTCAGCTTGGAGAAGAGAAGGCTCTGGGGTGACTGAATTGTGGCCTTCCAGTACCTCAAGGGAGCCCACAGGAAAGATGAGAGATTATTGACAAGGGTCTGGAGTGACAGAACAAAGGGCAATGGCTTCAAACTGACAGAGAGTAAGTTGGGCTAGATATTAGGAATAAATTCTTTACTGTGAGGGTGCTGAAACACTGGAACAGATTGCCCAGAGAAGCTGGGGATGCCCCATCTCTGGAAGTGTTCAATGCCAGGTTGGATGGAGCTCTGGGCAACCTGATCTAGTGGAAAGTGTCCTTGCCAATGGCAGGGGGTTGCACTGAGATAATCTTTAAGCTCCCTTACAACCGAGGCTGTTCTATTATTTTATTATTCCACAAAATAATGCCTTTGGGAATTATAGTTGTAAGAATACAAGGTAAGATTTGTAAGATTGCAAGTGCTCTGCCTTAAATTTGTTGATAAATTGTTCTTGAGGTAAAACCAGTCTTTTTTCAAGTACAGAAATACTACTTTTCTTCTATTATAATGCACGGGACTAGAAGTTGTTTTGCTCTTTGGCTGCTTATTCAGCAAGGTTCTCCTTTTGCTGCCCTTTCTCCTCATGACACAGCTGTGTCAGTTGTCATCTCTCCTCAAATGACACAAGTGAGCCTCCTCACAGGCAGAGTGAGATGGAGGATCATCCATCAGTTATCATGGCAGAGCAAAGTGAGAGATGTGTAGCTCAGCACCGACTGAAGAGGAGCAGACAAGGTAGCAGTGACAGCTGTGATTTGGGTGTGTGAGAAATGACACTGAGGAGTACAAAAAGCATCGACAGCCTGTGAGACTCTGCTGTAGCCCACCACTTCCCTGTAGCACTGCAGGAGATGCTGTCAGTCAAGCTATCTGAAAATCTTATCCCTCTTAGATCCTGAACATTGCCAAAGCTGGATTTTCTTAGTGTAATCTATGTGAGAGGGCAGGACCTGAAATGATGATAGCCGTATCTGGCAGGGTGCCCTTGCTTGGGCCCAGTAGCTTCTATGGGCATGGGAGAATTAGGCTTTTTTTAATCTGAAGCCAGCAAGCCAATCAAATCTGGTAGGTTTAAATTAAGCTTTAAATTAATATATAAATTGCCAGATGCATTATCCAAGATTAAAGGTCTCTTTGGACTAGGTGTATAAACACCCATCATCTGCTTTTTTGGCACTGACAAACCAACCTTTAAATTTATTTTTTTTTCCCTGTAAGTTCATTTTTTGTACTTTGCCCTGGAGATCGCAGAATTGTGAGGTATTTCCCTTCAGGAATCACCTTGAAATATTTAAAAATCTCTTCTTCCTCCCCCAGAAACCTATGCTACTGTAAGAACATTTCTTGTTATGCTATTGCTTCAGGCTTTTGGCTTATTTTTAGGAAGACATTTTATGGCTGTTATTCATTCTGTGTTTTTTAGTTAGATGAAACCTAAAATATGTATTTTTAAAAGCTTTTCCAGGTTTTGTTGATATGCTGAACATAGAAGTACAACAAAACAATGACTGTGTTCATAATTTGTGCTAATAATTGACAATGGTTGAGACATATGGCTGAAGAATTGTCCTTCTGGACATAATCAGAGCAAAACTATCTGGACATTTGTTTAAGAGATGATGATACAGTTAGACAACCATTTCTGTCTGTCAAGGATTTTGATTTTGATTTTGCTTCTCTCTTCCTTTTCTGCAACTGTTAGACTTCTTCACCAAATCCTGTAGTAGGTCATATCTAACAGAGGCATGGGGAAGGTATGGGAAGATGTAAATGATGGCTCTAATAACCTTTTCGTCACATTTTCTAAAGTTCTCAGTCTGAAAAGTGTGTGCAGCCATCCCGAAACCATCACCACCATACGCAGATGATGAAAAATTTTATTCTAAATTACTTACTTTAAAATCAGATCTTCTCAACCATGTGTACAGCTTGATACTTGATATAATTCTTAACAAGTCTGACAAATACATAAATAGCATTCCCATCATTAAAATTGACATTTGAATCCTCACCTTTCCTTAGTGAGTCTTGTCTTGTGACTCCTCAGAAAAAAAGTTCCTTTTTATTACTGTGATGCATTTCTTCAGTCTTATTCTAGCCCTCCAATACTTATTCAGGCCCACCTCAATATAAAGGACTGTGCTTTTCCATTAAAGAAATGTTGCTTCTATGACATCTATATGAGTAAAATCAGAGTTTTTTTACAACTCAGACTTGTCTACTGAAATATCTCAACACCTTTTATTTCAAATATTATTCAAATATTATTCAGTTTTAATTAGCATCCTGGCCAGCATGATTCATGGAGAGTATTCATGAGATAGCACTGTTCTCTCCTAGGTTCCAAGGTATATAGCCATATTATTTTGTTCATAAGGAGATAGTTTATTCTCTTATTTGAAAAATCATAGAATTATGGAGTGGCCTGGGTTGAAACAGACCTTAAAAGTTATTTTGTTCCAATCTCCCTGATGTGGGCAGGGACATCTTCCACTGGACCAGGCTGCTCAGAGCTCCATCCATTCCCATTCCCAGCAATGGGGCACCACAGCTTCTCTAGGCAACTTTTTCCAGGGCCTCACCACTCAACATAAAGAATTTGTTCCCTATTTCTAGTTAAACCTACTGTAGTTAAACCTTAGTCTGGCATGATGGGATATGTTGTGATACTACTTGTGTTGTAGAAAAATTGCTCATGAACAACAGACATTTAAATTGTCCAACCTCTGTTGTGGTATAACATCAAACAATTTAATTCTGAATTAATTCAGAACATAAGTCTAATCAAAGTTTCTGAGATGGCGTTTTTGACCGTTTTTCCCCTGTTTTCATTAAATTGAATCATAAAAATGGTTAAAGAAAGTCCCAAACAATCGCCCTTTTAAACGCTTGGCTTGTCTCTGCTGTCTTGCTCTAGGCAGTAGCTGAAAAATTAAAGCGCAAGGTCTTCTGAGGAATCTGGTTTTGTAATAATTTCTGTGAAAAGGTAATGTGAGTTTACAGAGAATATTGAAATCTCTTCAGAATCTGTCTTGCTAAAACAAAGATGGAAAAAAAACCCTCTAGGAATTTTTACTAGTAAAGGGCTTACAAAAAAAAAAAAAAGATTGTGTCCCCTTCTCTAAAATAATGTGAAAACAACTTAGGCATATTTTATATTCAACTAAGCCACCATATCTGTGATTTTTTTTTTTTTTTTTTTGGTATGTTTGGTTTTTGTTTCATTTTCTGTACTTGTATTAGTCTCTGCCAGCAACCCGTAAACTATGCTTAGTTTTCTTCTATGGATGCAAGATTTTTGAATGAAAATTGATTTGAATGAACCTTTGGAATATATGAATGTGCCTTTGGAACACTGTTATGTTTTAGAAGAGCAGAAAAAGTGGACTGGGAATGAGAAGGCATAAGGGAAAAGAATAGAAAACTTATTATTTTCCACTTATTTTCCACTTGTATAGACGTCTGGACGGATTCCTCTGTGTTAACCTTCTCTGTCAAATAAAGTTCTTTCAAAATTTATTACAAAACTACAGTTTTTTAAGGGAGGAGCTAACTAAGGACTCATAATGTAAGATCACAGATGACTGTGGTGCACTTCTTAAAGAGATACATTTCATCCTGGCCAAATATTCCCTGTAGGAAGTACATTGCTGCACTCAAGAGAAAGTTTGAGTTTGGCTCAAGCTGTTTTGTCAACCAGGTTTTTTACTTTTTGGATCATCTGTTGCCCTTTGTGTGACTTAAAATTCTGTTCACTGATCAGTGTTTATGTGTAGCTGTTGCTCAGCAGATGTCTTCGACTCTAAGGTCCCCCCCGAGTACAGTATTTGTTTGCATGTGCAACCATTCCCAATTGCAGAAGTAAACTTGCTCTGAAATATGAGGCAAATCAGCACTAACTCCACCTGTACACGCTAAAAAAAACATTACACTCATTCTGTATGAAACGTGAGTTAACCAAATGACACAAAAAAGGTGAGTTAGGCACAAGATTATTTTTCTTGTTAGTATTTCAGAAGAATATATCCATAAGGAATAAGACATTTGGTGTTTTTCTCAATTTTATTGCTTTTTTTTTTTTTTTTACCAATAAAAATACTACACTAGTTTAAGAAAAAGTCAATAACATGAGCATGAGGCATCATTCTTGTGAGTAAAGGCTTTACACAGTAAAGGATCTTCGGTTCACTTCTGCAGAGAAATACGTACTAACTTAAAATCTCATTAGTTTTAATTCTATTTTTCTTCAGCATTTACCAGCTTAAGCAAAGAAATCTATGTAGTTTTTTAACTGTTATTCATCCAGTCAAACTAATTGACCATGAATTTGTTGGTAGTTGAGCTTTGACGTGGTACCAAACCAGGGCACAGGTACATATTATTTTAATGAACAGTGATGTGTGAAACAAATTATAGCCTTGTCAACAAGATAATAGTGAATTATATTGCAGTCGTGGTTAAGGGACTCTATAGCAAACATGCTGAATGTAGTTTCCAAAAGCTGCTAAGGGTTTGTCAATTATGATATTTCTCCGTGAAAACTGCAAAGCAAAGAAACCCTACAAGTGCTCATTCATTAGGCAAAAAAATATGATTCAACACGATATTCATCCACTCAAGTTTTTTGTGAATACAAGGCAAACCTTTTTTTTTAATAATTGCTTAGCCAATTTTTTCTATAATATATGTTTCTATTAATAAAATTTCCATGAACATATGGAAACAGGATGGAAACATCTAAATGAAAAATGAAGATAGTTGCCTTATTTGAAAATGTCTTTATTTTATTTTTAAAAATATTTGCTTAGTAATCCTGGTAATTTCTTTTGTGAATGCTTAATATTAAAACTATTGCTTTGCCATTTATAGAATTATTGAGTTATGAAATATCCCGAGGTGGAAGAGACTCATCAGGATCATCAACATCCAACTCCTGGCCCTGCACAGGACAGCCCCAGGAATCCCACCATGTGCTGAAAGCGTTGTCCAAATGCTTCTTGAGCTCTGTCAGGTTTGAGGCTGTGACCACTGCCCTGTGAGCCTGTTCCAGTGACCAGTCACCCTCTGGGTGAAAAACCTTTTCCTTATGTCCAGCCTACACCTTCCCTGACACAGCTTCATACAGTTCCCTTGGGTCTTGTCACTGGTCACCAGAGAGAAGAGATCAGTGCCTGCCTCTCCTAGACTGTGTTCCTCCTCCAGCAGCTTTATATCTTTCATTATGGTACCTGAATTGCCCCCAGGACTTTCGGTGAGGCCGCCCCAGTGCAGAGCAGAGCGGGACCATCCCCTCCCTTGCAGAGCTGAGGATGCTGGGCCTGATGAGCCCCTGAAAACAATTCCTCTCCTGGCTGTCAGAGCACATTCCTGTCCCACTGGTACAATTGTAACCTGAAAATAGTAAAAATAGAGGATTAAACATCGGAGAGACTCAATTGACTAATTCTTGTAAGATGTTGATTTGGTTCTTTACTCAGTTGATTCAGAGATGTAGTGCCTTCAGACTATAAATTACCAACCTTCCTCTTTAAAATGATAGTCCTGAAAACCTGCTTGATCATGTTTTTCAGTAACGCCTTGTAAAGGAACATAGATTTAGACAAGCTTTTGAAAGTGGGAATAGGAAGAGCTCCCCTCCTGTCTGTGCCCAGGAAAAGGCTGCATACTTAGTTTATCTATTGACAGACACAATAAACAAATCTCCCCCTGACAGTTATATATGCTGCTCTGTTTTATTCTTGGAAAAATAAATCTTGATAGATATTGAGAATGCTAACCTTTAAATATAATATTGGGTACAGGCAGCTTATTGAAACACATTTGGTTACAAGTGGTTTTTTATAATTGCTTTGAATTGATATATTTTAATTTCTTATGCTGTCACACCCTCTTAAAATGATTATTTTGAAGCATTCACTTTTATGTTAGCCATGACCTACTTTCTGTTGAGTACTTTGGGTGTATATATCTGGTGCCTATTTCACAAGCCTTATTTGCATAGAATAATAGACATTATCTAGATGTTTTCAACAAAGCTTTTCCACTTTGCTTTACTCTGCTTCGGTGAATACAAGATTTTATTATATTTTTCAGGGAGAAAAGTGAGGTGAGGGAGGAAGGACTTATTAAGGAATTCAGACTGTTCTTCAGTGAGATAATTATTCTCTATAATTCAATGTTTTTCTTCATTGGATCATTAAATATCTTCTGTACTGCAGTGGAAGAGAAGAAATGTGCTGCACTGAGTATAACAGAAACATAAATAATAAAACCTTAGTAGCTGCTACAATGGGGATTTGAAACACATTGAGGATCTTGCAATCCCTCTTGTCAGAAAGGAAATACAGAAGCCTTGACGTTTAAAACAGTGACTATGTGTCACATCCAGGTCCACTTTGCAATACAGGGGTGTATAGGGTTGTACTTAAGAAGATGGACAGAGACACAATCACTAGGGATAATAGGGGTGTAATCACTAACAATACTGGAGAGGGTTGGCACTTTGTTTTGGTGGTTTCTCTTTCAATATTTAGCACGTTTATTGTCCCAAAGACCTGCTGAATGCTCTAATTTAGTCACAAGTTTGGAATTAACTAAGCTGAGAGCAAGATTTGATGGAGTTCGATAAGTGAAGTTTCTGTACAGAAAGCTCAGCAGGTTTGAGAGAAGTCAAACAGGCATTCTGAGGCTGTGCCGTGGTTATAATTTCTGAATTTTCAAGTTTTCCTCTCCTCCTCCCATTGCTGAAATAAGACACTGCTGGTCTGGCTCTCTCCTTGGAGACTCTCCTGGCTGCCTTTGTTCACTCTCTGGCGCCACTTCCATTGAATGCCTTTGCTGAAAGTGCATTTCTAGTTCTTGGGTGTGCCTTGTATCAGCTGCAGCTTCTCCTGTCTGATGCCTTCATACAGCCTCCTCTCACACTCCACTCTCAAATGCTTTTTCTGGGCTTGGAGCACAGCCACAAATCAAGCCTAAAGCAAGCAAGGCATTTGCCATGAATAATAAAGGAGTTTGCAGCATGACCTAAAGCATATTGAATAATATCTTTGGATCAGAAGTTCCTCCTGGATTACTGCTTTAACAGTAGACTGATTTTCTGAAAAAGCAGGAACTGCCTTCAGCAAGACCCAACAGCGGATAAACAACAATTTTAATTTTATCTCAGTTTTTATCAGGTGAATATTGATTTAGTTTCATTAGCTTTTTCTAGTCCTCACAGCACCAATCAGTGATGATTTAGAAGCCTTAAGATGAATGCAGATGAGGAAAAAAAAAAAAAAAAAAGAGCATAAATGGTATATAATAAAGAAACTGTGAAGTGGCCCAGTTCAAACTAGTTTGTATTTTTCAGTGTGTAGGGACTGTTGGTTACAGAGCTGTTAGGAGAGCTGCTACTTTTTTAGTTCACAGCAAAAAAGGCACTATGAATGCTGTGACTTCTCTTGTAAGAAAGAAGATTTTGAAAACATACAGAGAGTGGCACATTTGATCTATTCACCAGAATTGCAAACACACAAATCTCTTGGCACATATTTTCCAGAGGGTTTTTTGATTGAGGCAGTTACGTAATTTCAAACAGAGATGAGAGAATTTCTGAACTGCAAGAAAGCTTTATTTCAGTATTATTTTAAATCCACAGATGAGCTGTCAAAATAAAAAGAAATGTACTCTTCAAAAGAGTATGTATTTGATGAATTTGGGACTAAAGTAGAAGAAAATTTTATAAATAACTTTGACATTATAGCTGAATATCATAAACTTGCACATAAATTTTCTTTTTCCTTCATTGATGATAGCCATGATTTTTTGATTTTTAAAATTTTGTTTAAAATGAAGAGCAGATCTTTGAAAGTATTGATCTTGAAACCTTAATTTAACTTGCAGTAGTTGTGTCAGTGAGATACTAGACAAAGATCAAAAGCAAATCTGTTCCTTTAAACAGTGGCACAAAAGGTTATAAAGAAATTACAGGCAGATCTGAAACTTTTTGACACATAGACCTGTGCTCCTGCCTTTCATTGTGGTCTAATTTGAGGTAGTATATTATTCTTTGCTCACTACTTTTTATACCCCTTTTCACTGGATTTATTTTCGTGATGACTTTTTTTTGTATCTTCAAATGAAGGCAATCAAAACACAGGACAGATGCTTCTTGCACTTCTTTCTGATCTTACAGTTCTAAGAAATACAGGAGGTTTTGTTCTCTTTCTCCTTCCCTCCCTCTTTTTCAAAGGCCTGTGATTTCCCACGGTAAGGAAAAATACTTACAAACAAAGCTTCTTCAGCAATGGCCAGGTTTTCCCTCTTCATTCTATGACAACAAGGTATAGACTTAGTTTGGAGTGTACCATACATGCAATCTATTTCTTGTCCTCTTGTTTTGGTAGGCAAAAGTAAGAAGAGCAAATGAAAAAGACATTTAAATCATGAGGCACTAGAAGTGTCTGAGAGTCCTAGCTCAAGGGAAATTAAATGCAGCAGCCACACTACTGTTTATTCTCACAAACTTTTGTCCAGAGTTTTCCTTAAAAAGAGAAACAATAATATGTAAGGTAGTGCTGGGTTAAGCAAAGATAACTTTATTTGCATTATGCTAATACTAAAGATTAATTTTTACAGCACTTCTAGCATGAACCATGCATCTAAGGAATACAATGTGTCATGAAATTTCCCTGCCTGGGTGTTTAAGTAGGCCTACATTTCATGCTAGAAAAGGGCATATCCATCTGTATGGCAGAAAGAAGTTCCACAGAGGGAGACACTTGTGCAGGACAAAGGATGCTTCGACAAAGAGCTTCTGGGGCAGCTAAAATGAAGAGGGGTGTTTTTCATCCAGGGGACAGATTCAGCTAAGAAAGGATGAGTGATTAATTAGAAACCTGTTTTAGTGTAGGAGCACAGCAGCAAAGCAGTTCTGGGCTAGTGTGACTGCAGATGCTGAGTAGATGTTGATTTAGGTTTAGAGTAAGGTCAAGATCTGCATAGAGGAACAATCTATTTTGGTGAACGTTGCTTTGTGAATCAGTAAAACACAAGAAGCAAAGAAGTGGGGAAAAAAGATCCTCATCTTACAATAGACAGTAATTGCTTACAAGGGTAAGGACATACCCTATGAACTCCTTTGCATTGCTGAAGCTTTCAGCAGCTACTGTAGGGACTTTGTGGTACAGGAGCTGAACCTTGAATCAGCTCTATTTCAATTCCAATCACCTTTTCTATAGAAAGATATTGGAGAACTTGAACAGAATAAAATACTTGTGAATCAACATAATCTTCTAATTGCAATTTTTTTCAAGAAATGCTCAGAATACTTGAGCTGTTTTCCACAGGTCTCTTTGTTTAGTCACTCGAGAAATGAAAATAGTCTCACTTTATCAGAAGCATGGCATATGGTATTCACAAAAAAAAAAGGAAAATAATAAAGAAAAAAAAGAAAATCCAATGATGTTTTATGTTGGAGTAGGTATTTTGTACAGTGAAATGATGTCTCAGCTAAAAAAGTATGTGGAAATGTAATAGATCAACTATGTAACTATTCAGTTAGCTTTGTTTACAGTTAAATTACAGTGTGAGAACTATTACTGATTATTTCTGAGTAATATTGACAGTAAATCACTTAGGACATAACAAGAAAAGTGGCAGTGCAATTTTCTAACATATCTTAGTCTGCACAATAACTGATGCAAATTCTGCAGCACTCCACATTTGCCCAAATGTAAGGATCTTTTGAAATAACATTACAGTGAGCTCATTTTGCAGAACAGGAACTTCGTTTTTACTTATTGAAAGAAAATTTCAAGAATGCCATTCATGGTAGTAGGGCATGTCTTTGGGCTTACAGATAGTTTTATTGAAAAGGACTTGCAAATGGAGTCTTGGAAACATTCTTCTTCCCTTAAATCAGGCAGATGTCTTTATTGCCATACGTAAGAGTCAGAGAAAACCTTGATACCTCAAGTTTTCTTTCAGCTTGATAACACCATTTAAATTGGATATATAATTGATATTTTCATTGTTTGCATAATGTTAAGTGAAATTAAAAGTAAACAGAGTAGTGAATAGCATCAGCTCTATGTAAGAACAGCCTGCAAGCAGTCGTGTAGCTACAGCAAGATCCTCGTCAGAGCAAACTACACTTGTGCATTGCAGACTTCTCTGTTCCATCCCAAAGACACAGCCAATACACCTGTTATTTCAGTGTCACCAGGCCACATCCCATTTGACCTGAGATCTCATCTTTAGAAAATCACTGTAGTTGTTTTGATTAATTCCTATTCAAATCAGTTAGCTGTGTCACTAATTACCTTAATTTTTTATATTTTTATTTGATTGCAGATGTTTACAATCTCATTTTAATCTGTATATTTTATCTTTTTTGTTTGATTTTTGATTTTATGTTATCTTTCTTTGATGATACTCACTTCTACAACCCCATCATTCAGAGTATCTTCTCTCTCCTTGTCATTTTCCTTGCAGTAACATTGCTTCACTCTTTTCTGTCATTCCCTGTTATTTCATTGTACCTGGGTAACTTAGCTGGGTATTTCCTACTGACATTACCAGCCAGTGTCACTGCACATCTTACTCAAGGTTCAATGTTGAACAACTCTGTATAAAAATTCTGATATTGTATCAGAATTTCTTGCATCACAAGTTGTACCCACTGCACAATTTCTTCTTTTCAATCTGCACCTCTCAGAAAAGTCTGGCACAATTTTTTTCCGTATTCTCCTGCTAGGTAACTGAAGAGACATTCAATGAAAATTAACCAATGCCTGTAGCAATGGATATTTTCAAAGAACTACTTGTGAGCAATTTAAAAATGTGCTTTGGGGAATATTTTTAGCAATAAACTATATATAGAAGTAATCTTATCATTTCTTGAATATATTTCCCTCCTAAGTTTTGGAGAATGTATTGAATGCTTTGTTTAAATTATTTGATCTATGCATTTTGTAAGCACTTCTGTAGGATTACTGCTTTCACAACAGGAAGAGATCATGTGTTAACAGCTTGCAGCTGCTGAATGCTAGTGCTTATCCTAAACATCATTTTAGAATTGCAACCCTGAAATGAAAACAAAGTTTAAGAAGTGAAATGTGAGTGAGAAGCAGTCCTTTAGATGTGGGAATCACAGCTTAAGCAGCTCGCAGTATTTAGCTTTGAAACAGAATGGTTTGCAAACTTGCTTTACACAATTTCTGGCCTCCCTCCTCTGATGTGTCCAGAAAACAGCAATAGAACTGGGAAGGGTCCAGAAGGACCTATGAGTCCTGTGAGGAGCAGCTGAGGAAGCTGGTGGTGTTTAGCTTGGAGAAAAGGAGGCTCAGGGAAGACCTTGCCACTCTGGTGTAGCCAGTGGGGATCAGGCTCTCCTCCAAGGTAACAAGTGACAGGTTCAATCTGTGCCAGAAGGGGTTCAGGTTAGGTATCAGAAAGAATTTCTTCCCAGAAAGGGCTATTAAGAATTGGAAAGGACTGTCCAGGGAGGTGGTGAAGTCACCATTCCTGAAGGTGTTCAAGAAACAGCTGGATGTGGCACTCAGTGCCATGGTCTGGTTGAGAAGGGGTGGTTGGCAAAAGGCTGGGCAAACGATCTCAGAGTTCTTTTCCAACATAAATAATTTTGTAATTATGAGATTGTCCTGCTATAGCAAATAGCATCCCAGTCTCACCAAGTGAACACTGGACTAGAACCTCCATGGATGCTGCTCCTTAGTTCACTTGTGAGATAACTGGCCTGTGAACTATACAGCATATCTGTGAGGAATTTGTTTCTACCTGAAAGGAAAGAAAATGAACAGCTGACATCATGTTACTTCAGTTAATTCCTCAAGGGATGTGTCTGAGAGCAGCTTCCATGCTCCTTTCCTGAATAAGTATAGTAATGAATTTTGGAGCTCTCTAAATGGCAATTCACAGCTTTAGATTACACTTGCTTGTGGATGGTGGAGTGTCCTCACCTTCATGAACTGAGCTAAGCTGAGTTTTGTCTCAGTGACATATACAAAGTACGAAAATGTATTTTCATTTTTGAGGAATATGATTTAAAGAAATGATGAACATGATTTCCCTAGTCATTCCTCATATGATGAAATTGGTATATATACATGTGGATAACATGTAGTAGGTTTAGTTTTTTTTATTTTTTTTTAATTTTGCTCAAGTAAAATTATATCATCAGATACAGATGAGCACATTTCAAATTTAAAAAATGCACCCGTTGAGGTCCATAATCTTGCAAATTGCATTTTCTTGATATTCTCTACACCATGGTTGCTAATTTCAGCAGTTCTAATTCTTACAGAAATTAATTTTTATTTTGATTCACAGGTACAGAGGTTCGAATTAGACTGTGCTATTATCATGCAGTCATTCAAAAGTTGATAGGCTCAATGGTGCCACATAATCTGCATTTCTAAATTACACAGGTCTTATTCTTTCCCAGCATGTTTTTCTCATTCCTCTTCCTTTGCTTGTCTTAAATCCTTATATGGCCCTTATCATAGAAATATTTATGAATTAACATCTATAGTCTCTTCCTTTTCATAGTTTTTACTTCTAATTTCATGATTTTTAAGACCGTTTCTTAAATGCTTCCAATTTGATCAATTGCCCACCAAGTTGATTTGCAATGGAAGACACTTCAGATGTAATAAACAGTATGTGAACAGTCTTACAAAATAAGTGATTTTATTTGAAATGCAATAAATTAAATATGTTGGTTTACCAAGTAGAAGCTTGGTTAGATGAGAATTGACCCTACTAGAGGGAACAGAATACTCCTTGAGGCACCTGGGAAAAAGAAATCTGCGAGTACAAAGGTTGCTGTAGTACAAGGTATCATTCCCCTCCACCAAGAAATTCAGTGCACTCTCTGAGGCACTTCTCGTTTGGCTGGATAAATTTTGCCAAGGAATATTTCATTTTGTGTCACAATTTATGCAGTCATGATTCAAATTTAAGACTGTGTAATCCTTGAAGTGATGGCATTTTCCCAGGATGCAAGAGATATCACTGATGACTGACAGAGAGGAACAGTTTGTCTCCTTTAAGGTGCATCACAAAATTACAGAATGCTTGAGATTTAAAGGGGCCTCTGGAGGTCCAACCCCCCTGCTCAAGCAGGGCCACCAAGAGCCAGGAGCCCACCACACAGTGTCCAGAGAATTCTCTGTGTCTCTAAGGAGAGAGACTCCACAACCTCTTTGAACAAGTTATGACTGTGCTCAGTTATCTGCAGAGTAAAAGTTTCCTGACATTTAGAGGGAATGTCCTCTGCTTCACTTTGTGCCCATTGCCTCTTGTCCTGACACTGAGCAGCACTAAGCAAAGCTTGGCTCCATCCTCTTCACACTCTCTCTTCAGGAATTTACATACATTTATAAGATATCTCTCCAACCTTCTCTATGTTTTCTTCCTTTTCATAATTAGCAGATACATAAAAAATGACATCAATTGTAATAGTTTAATTTTTACTAATTAACTGTATTAGTTTTTTGGATTTTTTTTCCCCCAAATTTCATCTTAATAATTTTTTAGTGTGTTAGCACAACATAAGTGAAGGCTGACAGGGAAAAGTTTAATACTCCTGAGTGACTATCAGATGACAGACTTACATCTTCTGCTGTTTGCCCTGAAAGTGCTAATGATGATTGAGCATCATTGCCCTGCTGAGGCTTGTATGTGAACTCCTGAATGCTCAGCAGCCAGGTCACTTGGCATTTTTACAATAAATATTGTAAGAATACTTGTAGCTATCAAAATAACACAACATGGATAACAATACTAGGCAGCCTGGGTTCATGAGTTCTACATGGATATTAAATTTTCTTTTAAATGGAAGTGTCATTGACAGCAGCAATAGTACAATTTACCACTTCCTTTTCTGTAAACTGTTTTGGTTTGCTACAGGACAATATTTTGATTAAGAAGCCAGGTGATACAAAATCAATAGAAGACTTCATACAGATTAAACACTGCCTTTCTTACTGATGTTTGTGAGGCCGTTAAGAAATAGTTCTTGACCTTTTGCTGTTTAATACTGTTATCAATGATTTGGAGGAAAACAAAACTGCTATTGATTGAATTTATAGTAAATGCACACAAGCACAAACAAATCTCAAAAAAAAAAAGCTAAAATTCAGCAGGCATGTGTAGGCAGTTTAGTAAGTCTAGTATAAATATACAATTTGCAACTCAAGCAAGTCCCATTTTGGTGTAGTGAAGTAGAAATCACATTTTGCAGCTACAAATGTCTTGAAGAGAAGATGCTTTTTAAAAGGTGCAAGAAGTCACACCAAGCATGAACACTCAATACAATTCCACATTGAAAAAGTGAATGTGAGATAAAAACATGAGAATATTGAGTAGAAACTAATTGTGCTACTTCTCCTTAGGTGGCTGCTGCTTCTGTTCTGAAATCCAGAGTTCAAAAATTACATTGATAAATTGGGGAGGATTTATTAAAGGATCGGGAAAGATTCAATGATCTCAAACATGAATTTAGCAAAGGAAATTGTGTCTGTAGTACTTCTAGATCTTCACAGCTTGATGTCCAGCAGAGTAGTAGTGTTGTGCTCTCAAGCTTTTCTTGCTGTGTGATGGGATGTCCCACCAATTCTCTGTCCTTGCTAAGTCCCTGGTACAGACATTGGTGTCCCTTTCCAGATGTGGCAGCTCAGCAATGAGATGCCTTGGTTCCAGGATCATGATTGACAACCTGAGCTATTCCTTTCCCTATAAACCACACTTTGAAATAACCAGAACATGTTGCCAACAGGCTTGCAGAGGTTTTGGGCAGAGTAATTTTGCTTTATTTATGACACAAAGCATCAATTCTTGGAAAAAACCTTAAAATTGGAGGTGGCTTTGTTTGGCTTCTTTTCTTTTCTTTCTCAGAATTCCCAAGCAGTGGTGCAGTGTACCTGGAACCTCTTTGGAACACTAGATATCTCTTAAATGTGCTGCCTGGCTGTTCATGTCCTTTGTGTGTGGTGTCAGGCTACTCATTCCCTTCTAATTTATTTAGTACAGCTGTACCTCTTCTTGCTCATGTTTGGGAGTGTTTAGGGCTGTTGCAAGGAGGAAAATACAAGGAAAATTGGGATCAATCTGGCCAGCCATTAGCTCTTGTTTCTGGGCAGATCCTTGCTGTCTTTTGCCTGGTGTCATCTAAACAATGAGACGATTTTGTGAAATTCATTTGTGAACCATTCAGCCACATGATTCTGTCAAGGAGGTTGTGGGAATGGGACACCTCCAGAGTGAGAATTCAATATTTAAAGAATTACTTCTTAAAACTGACTTAGTGATGAGATCACCAGACACCTTAGACTAGTGGAACTCTTGCTAATTTGTCAATTTGCATAGATAGATTGTTTTTAGTTTCTGCTCTGTTAGTTTGCTTCCATTTTAAAATGTTTTCTTAATGTGTTATTTTTAATTCTGTGGCATTTCTTCTCAGAATTTCTCCTCAAAACTGAGGCACAAAGTTGGTAGAGAAAAGTAGAAAAGCTCAATAGTGAGGTGAAATTTGTCCATATATAAGCATTCCATAGCAAAAAACAGAATTCACAAACTCCGCCTTGATTCCCCCACTCGTTAAGTGGGATTTGATTACAATTGATAGGAAATCATATAACAAAAATTATTGAATGGATTCTCAAATACAGCAGGAAATTTTTAATGAATTATGGCATATGGAAATTGTAGATAGATATCTTCTGTTCAAGAATAATTCACAGTTTAAAATATTAGAACCATTTATATTTCAATTCACTCACAGAAGTTAAATCAAGAAAGTTGTATGACCTATGTAATAGAAGCAGGCAGATGATGTGATTATAATTGTCCCACTCTGCCCTCTGAAGTCCATGAATCCATGCACTAAATGAAAGATATATTGAAATTTTTTGTCATATTTCCTGTTTCATCAATAGTGTCAGGTCTGATTTTTCACAATTGATGTCCTACTAGCCATAGTGTCAGCAGAAATGAGCCATCCCAACTATTACCTGCCCACTTCTTCCCCTTCCTCTCCAATTCATATCCCTAAGCCTGTAAATGGAACAATTTGGTTTCAAAAAGATAATAAGGTTAAATGACCTGTATGAATTCAATGTAAGTTTAACTTTTAAAAGTAAAATAACTTTTCTCTGTTAAATTTAAATAAATTTTAAAAGCATTTGTAAATATGTTGGAATAATTTCCATTGAGTTTTGGCCTATTTCACACCTCCAAAACCTCAAAGTCGATTCTCACCCAATTCTCTTAATTCCTTGTGTTGGGCTGCAGGACCTCCCCATCCTCGTGTCAGGAACAGCAACAGCAGGAGGAAGGATGATCCTTTGACCAAATTCTTGTCTGGTGTTTATTACACTGTAGTTTTTCTTTTGCTCAAAGCAGTAGCCCCTCATTCATGTCTTTGATACAGGATGAGAGGACTGAAGGGAGACTGTAGTCACCCTTCAGGAATAAATGCTGCTCCAGAAAGCAAGTGCCAAACAGGGGTCTGCTAAATTAATCTCATGGGGAAAGCAGGAGAACTGACAAATTTCCCTCCTGCCTTACAGAGCCTTTAGTTCTGCTTGTCTTGACCTGCTGAATGATTGGCAATCGCTCCATTGCTGTTTTAGAACTTTGCTGTTTCATCTGTCAGCTCTAAGTGATCACAGCCCTCCAACAGGTGCTCCTTTCCCTAAACTGTTTCATGGAAAATTGTGCTTTGGGGATAGAATCAGCAAAGTGTCTAGAGCTATTAAAAGAGTTCCTTTAGTAAAATTATTTAAAAAAAAATTCTTAGCACCTTCTGTATGTTTTAGTTAGAAGTAAAAACATATTTTCAAATTAGATTTCACAAGCTGATGAGGGGTTATACAGTGAATTCAGATTTTTCCAACAATTATTTAATTTTATTGATAAATTAACCTAATAATCATATAACTGAAGCTCATAGTAAAGCCAAAGCATTAAGTAAAACTAAGGAAGAGCCTCATCTTACTCAGTTAAAATAAATCCAAAGATTTATTTTTCTTTCGTTTTATAATTTCCATAAGGGATAATCTAATCTAATTTAATGCCTAAATTTTCATTGCTGTCAATAGACCTTAATTTTGCAAATATATTTCAGGAAACATAGAGAAGTTAGAGACTTCCTACCACTTTTAATTTAATTTTCATGCAAAAAAAAATAGAAGATACTACCTTTTCTAATTTTCAGACTGCTTGCAGGGCACACATTGATTTAGGCCTGTGCTCTGGTTGCTCTTGCTTTTCAAATCTCAGTGGGAATCATTTTAATCTATTGTTAAGAATGATTAAATCACGGAATCTTAGCATACTGAAATGTGTTAAATTAGCAAGAGGAACAAAGTTGTCGTTGTTAAACAGACAACCTGTGAGCTCTGTGGCCCTCTTTTGTTTATGGACTTTGTTACTCACAGTATGACTTTGTACAATACAAAAAGAGTTTTCTCTAAGGATTAAATTTCAAAGACTTATGTATCTGTGACTGAAGAAAAGCATTTCTTCTCTCCAGGTACACATTCCTGAGAAAGATTAATAAAGCAGGAAAAAAGATCCTCTTCATAAGAGACCACACTCTAGGCCTCTTTTATATGCATCACAATGTTGTGCTTCAGAAGAATGGGAAGGAAATAAAATCCTGCCCCTGGAAATTGATGTATAAACAGTAACTGTCCAGAGTCTCAACAAACATAAATAAATGTGCTAATCTTCACTGGAGTTAGTGGTACCACGCCAGTTTAGGCTGAGTGTGAATCTGATCCCTTAGGGAAATAATGCACCACCAGTTATTAAAGAGAAATCTAAAGAACCCTCCACAGAAAAAAAGATCCTTTAATCTCTCCATTAATATCTTTTGCAGCTCTAAGAACATTGTTTATGATGTTTGAATGCATTGATTTTTGAAAGAGTATATTTAGCATTATCTTTCCATTTGTCAGAATCAAAACTCATTTGACGTATCGGATAACAAAACCTCAACAATAAACCAGAAACTCTGTGATAAAAGTGCCAGAAAATGGATGGTTTGTATATGAGCTGAAGCTTCTAACCTCATAGCATTTCTCTGAAAACATATTTAAAATATATTTCTATGTTTCCTTTTTTTTTTTTTTTTTTATGGTGTACTGCTGCTTGTTAGCATTCCACATGAATAGTCTCCTGGAACATTGTACTCTTTTGTTTGTGTATGCTTTTATGAAATACTGGATTCATAGAAGTACCTTCTTTTTAGGCTTGGGTAAAAAAATCAAATAATATTTGATTTTGATTATTTTTTCCAATTTTAGTTTTTTACCAGAAATCATGTCACTGAATAAGCATCCTAGCTATTAGGATTTTTTAAAAAAGCACAAGAAAGCAAACCTTTCAAAAATGGCTGTAAATAGATACAATTTACCTAAAAAGGTATCTAGCAAAAATGCACAGATGTAAACTTCTGATCCTGTTCTTCCTATGCCATTTATTTGTGAAGCTACCCAGATCCCGTGGATTCCTTTTTGTTCACTGCCCCAGAACTAAATAAACATACTACTTCTGCTACTACAATGGATGGACAACTTGAGGCACAGGAAATATTTCATGTGTGTATATGTGTGTTCAGTCCATGTGGGCATTGCTGAGTTTGTCATGCTCCTGGAAATATATTGGAAGGGGAGGCAAGGAAATGATGGAAATGGAACTTTACTGCAAATTGCAGCACTGACCAAAGTGAGCTCTAAATCATGCTGAAGAGTTCAATACAATGAAAACTCAGTGTAAAATAAAGGAAAAGAACTAAGGGTCATAACCTTCTCTATGTTTTGGAGTTTGTTGTTTTTGTTTTGTTTTGTTTTGTTTTGTTTTTTTTCCCCACTGGCTTGAAGAATTTAAAATCCCTTCTAACCCAAACCATTCTATGATTACAAATACCCTTCTGCACACAAATAAGTCTGTGTTTCCTTCTACATCCAGATTTGCAGCTGCTGGACCCCTCATCTTAGAATGTTTTCCCTTAAGGACAGATCTTGAGAAGGTAGGGCTGATGCTGCACAAACAAAATCCCTTGGTTTTGCAAGTCCTACAAGAAGCAGCTGAGGGAGCTGAGTTGTTCAGCCTGGAGAAAAGGAGGCTCAAGTGAGACCTTCACTCTCCACAACAATCTGAAGAGAGGTTGTAGCCAGGTGGGGGTTTGGCTCTTCTCCCAGGTAACCAGTGACAGGATGAGTGAACATCTGGGGGATGTTTCTAACTATCCTACTCTGTTTCAAAATGAATGGAATTTAATTGAATTAATTTCCCCAATCCAAGTCTGATTTTTTTATGGCAATAATTAGTGAGCAATCTCCCTTTCCTTACCTTTTCCAAGGGCTTTTTCACTGTATCTTTTCCTCTGGTCCTGGTGAGAGGACCTGAGCAAGGGTGACAGTGGCTTGGTGGGCATCTGGTAGCCTGCAGATGTTAACTCACAGTTAATACCAGGGGTTTTGCCTGTGTCAGAAATTATAATTTTTTTTGTAGTAGACACTGTTATTCAACCATTTGTCATAGGTTTACATAAACATACAAATATACATGTATATGTGTGTGGAATTATAAAGTGGCAGACAGCGGTATAAACCTGGCGATTTCAAAAGGTCAGAAGTGTGTTGGTGCAGTTACACAGAACTGACATACCCCAGGCTGACAGGAAAAATTCCTGACAGTGTATTGTGTCTCACTATTCAGATATTATGTCAAGTCACACAAGGCATACTGAAGACTATAACTCCTTCTGGTTAATGTGTCAAGACTTGTGTCAACACATGCCATTTTATTTCCTAATGCGACAAACTTATTGAAAAGAAAAAGATATCACTGTGCTGTGACAGGTTTGATCCTTTTCTAACACTCATCCAGTGATCTTTGAATTACTGGAGCTTTGGAAATATCCCTTGTTCTGTTCTACTTTTTAACATCAAAACCATTTTATTTTGAGGCACCAGATATTTCTGCAGCTGGTTAAAATGGAGATTTTGACATGAAGGAAGTTGTCAGAAGTAGTTTATGATTTTGAAGTGCAGATGGAAATAGGGATATATAGCCATGGGAACAAAAGCAAACTCTAACACCAATGACATTAGCAAAGCTGAAAAGGAAATTTAAATATTTGAGTCAATCTAGATTTCTTCCTCTTATATCATGTGTTGCAAATTGCAGCTGTGCTGTCCACCACAACCTTCAAAATGAGCAGCTGAATAGTTCTGTGAAAGGAACCATAAATAATTAGTGATCATCCCAGTTTTTATAGAATGGAAATTTTGATTTTGTTTAAAGCTCTTGTCTTGTGTGATTATCTCATTATTTCCTAATTTATTTTTTTTTTTTTCACATCTCTGCATTTGGTAACTCAGTATAGTTGCATTTTAACAAGAGAAAAGAAGAGTACATAGGCACTCTAATTTAACTTTGGAAATCCTTAAAACGTTAGAAACATTCACATGAGGAGTTCATGTGGAATAAATTCACAGGAAGAATCTCTTCACTGAAAGGGTTATCAAGCACTGGAAGGGGCTGCTCAGGAAACTCATCATCCCTGGAAGTGTTCAAGAAACAACTTTATGTGGCACAGTGCTGTGGTTTAGTTGATATGATGTGTTTGTAAATGGGTTGGACTCAATGATCTTGGAGTCCCAAACTTAATCATTCTATGATTTTCTTTCTCTGGAGATTGGTAGGGATAAAATGTTCCCCTTTTCTGCCACTGCATTGATCCAAATGATTTCTAGGGTTAAATTGCCATGTTTAAAGGAATAAGCTTATCCTCTTTGCTCTGAGTGTTTGTGCTGTGATACACACATGCAGAAATTTATAGGCAGATTTTTAACATTGGAGAGTGCCATGTCCTAGCCACCTCCTAAGCCTAAGCCACTGACACCTCTTGGTGCTGGAACAACCTATCCCAAACTAATTTCATTCTCTTCAGTGTGTCTCTAGAATATATTGGTCAACATGAAACATCTTCTTTATATGTTATACCTTCGACTTCCACCAGCACCAGTCTCAGCCACATACCCATAACACAGATAATTTATTTTTCAGGTACAAATAGCTACATATTTTCTCCATGATGTTGCTTAAAAGTCATAAATTATCTAAACTACCCAAACACTGTCTATGGTCTTTTCTAAGTTAATCACCTTGTTTCTCTCTGTAGGCCACAGGATTAAAGTTTTCTTGAAGCCAATTAAACCAGTCTTGGACACTTGTTTTACACGAGGACAACTGCCCTTTTTGCTTCTCCATTGATTTTCTGGGTACTTAGCAGACTGGTTTCAACCAGTGTCAAGGATCTTGCCTTAACTAAGAAGAAAACCAGCATAAACTGTCAAAGAATTTATCCTGTCACAGTCTGCTCCATCAATATATCCTGTTAGTAATTTTCCTAGCAGAACAATTTATAGATTACTTTTAAAATTCTGATTCTTGGAAATAATCAATCTCCCATAACTATGAAGAATGTGTATACATGTGGTGCTAAAATTTGCTTTTGTTTTTTTATAACAGACCACACTTAAGAAAATGACTGGTTTACTTGTCACAAAGAGATACTTAACATAATCACATTTTTATCACAGTAATCAGTCAATATATTGAAAAACATCTTGTCAGAATGCTTAAATGAACTGCTTATTTAATATAGGAGTGCTCTGAGTGGGAAGAATGCATTGTGACTGCTCAATCCCACTTGTTTAGTTTTTAGCTGTAACTGATCTCAGTGAAGTACTCTCCTGAAATTTATTGAGACAAAGATAATCTCATAAAGGCAGTTATTTTTGTTACTTTCTATTTGCCTGCCTCAGTGAAAATGTCACCACTTATTAATTATATTTTCATTCCTTCTAAACTTTACTCCTTAAAAATTAATAATAAAAGAAATTAGATGTTCTCTTTGGTCCTGGAGATGACAAGAGTTGTTTTTTATTAAAGTTTTATTTTTTTGCTATTATTTATTTCCAAGGGACTTTGTAAGTCTAGGATTAACAGTTGGCCTTTCCCCATGGAAGCTGTTGGCATTTCCTGTTGCCAGGCTCAAGGGAGATGGTGGGAGAAAAGCTGAAACAGTGGCAGAAGTGTTTGGCAGAAACAAAGCACAATAAAATACAGTATGATTTCCAGCATTTTTCCTCTTTTTAATTAATCAAACAACAAAACCAACCTCATGCTTGTTTAGCCTTTTGCTCTATTTCAATCTATTTTTCCTCATACAGACAAAGTGTGTACTCTGCTCCCAAGAAGTCTCCTGAAGGGGAGAGAGGAAGCAGCAAATGAGCTGATAACAACAGCAGCTGGCTGGGTGATGAGTAGGAGTTTCCTGTCTTTGATAAAAGGCATTGCAGGCATTCACTCTGATCCAGATTTCAAAAATGCTGTGAATAAGGCTCAGTAGCTTCCTACATCTGACTGGAAACAACTTTTTTTACTCACAAACACACACAGACACACACAGGGTGTAATAGCTTTGGGGCTAATGATTTGGCTTGCACAGTTTCTCAGTTTTCTTGGAATGCAAAATTTAATTTACTAATTTTAGTTTAAGAGGGGTTTAGTTTTGAGGACCTCTCCTAACTCGAGAGCAACCACTTGTCCCAGCTGTTCAGAGACTAATTTGCTGCTGAGGGGTAACTGCTGCTTATCTGGTAAGATTATTCCTCTCTTTCCTATGGATCTGCTTTCAGGCTGCAGATGTGGGCAGATTCCATGCTGTCCCACACACCGACACACATTGCTGGCCAACAAAGCTCCTGATTCACTTTTCTTGCTGTACAAAACAGGAACAAGGTGTATTAGGTAGTGCAATGGGAGAGGAAATATTTTGCTGGGATTAAAGAACATGTAATTAGAGATAATTTTGTTGTTGGCTTTGAGTAGTTTTCATTTTGCCAGTGAACATGGAGAAGATAGACCAGATAATTTGGAAATGCAGTTCAATTCTGATAGGAAAACAAAACTGGTTTTACAGATAAACTGTGAGTGCAGAATCATCACCAAGAGAAGAGGAAAGGAGCCTCACACTTCCACCATGTGTTTTCCTCTCCCCCCAATACGGTGACTCTGAAGTGTTGGCACTATTGATGAATGGTGAATAGTGGTTTAAATTTTGTTTTGTCTAATTCTGGAATGAGTTTTGCACATATAGTGGATGCTTTTCATAAAGACTCCAAAAAAACCAAGAACCCATGAAAAAGCGTCATGCCTTTCTGTCCTATGAAATGAAACTGTAAGGCTAGAGTTCCTAAATCACACCTATCCATATTTGCAAATTTTCTTTAAGCCACCTGTTGTGCATCAAAACACATGAAAACACTTTTCCTTGGAAAAGGTCATGTTCCATTCATCTCTTGATGAGAAATCCATCTCTAGTTGATAAATTAGTTCATCCAAAGGTCTGAAACTGTGAATAACGAGCACTATATAAACCTCACATATTTCTCTCATTATAGTTTTAGGTACCTGAATTAAGGATGCAATAGCAATTTGTTTTAAAAAGAGAAAGCCTCCACAAACTCACTGACAGCAAGGATTTACTCATGAAACTTGTCAGTCTCCCCATAACTCCTTGTGTTAGTGCATGATTATATAAATGGCTCTGTGTAGGCTCATGCTAGGAGCCGTAGTGCTATTCAGTCTGCTTTTTGCATGCCACTTGTCTATATTTTTACATTACCTTTACATCACCTATGCCTTTAGAAAAAACTAATTTAAAGGTTCTAGAATTGGCAGAGCATTTTTTTTCCTCCTTATAAATAAAATCTCTTCCTTTTATGATTCTAGACTGGTCATTCTAGGATGCATTTTGCTCTGATGTTATGGCAACAAGTGTTTTAGATTACTCAAGCAATAGCTGAAACCATGTTTGATTTCTTTTTCTTAGCTTTCTTCTCCACCAGCCTTTATTTGCTTTGAAAAAGGAGTATCTGAGTCTTCTTTTTCAAAGTAGGAATTTTTTCCCCTTCTGTTACATATTAAACTGTTAAAGTGGGAAATAATGACTCTTTTTTTTCTATAAAATTAGTTCTCAGTCTTTCAACCTTTTTGCCCAATTGAATGAAATCATGTGACATGCCTAAACACAATTCTCAGTTTTCTTTCATTGTTTAATTTCAAGATGCCTACTATGCAATATTTTACAACTTATTGTTGAATGTCTAGAAAATGAATTATTTTGGTATTTGTTTGGGGGTTTTTTTCCTAATTTTTCTAATGCTTGTCTGGGATGCATGACACATCTAGTCATCTACTACTCCCATTTCTTAAAATTCCTTCTAATGAATGCTAAAAATATGTGGAAAATATTTAAAAACAATCAAGACCTTGCATGTAGTGGCAATTCAGTCTTTCAGTTGTTTTTTCAGCCCGTGGATCGATCAATCTATTTGGACACATATCCTTGCCTCAACTAAAAGTGGTGCACTGGTTACTTAATAAAATTCTTGCTTTTTCATATTTATAAACAGGACAAGTTCCAGACCAGAAGTCAGTTTCGTTATAAAGAACCTTAAACTTTTTTCCACAAAATTTTATGAAGTTTAGTAAACAGGATACATCTGACATGATAGAATGTTTTTGCCAAAAGAGAAAAAAAATCTAATTCATGAGCATGAAGGTCTGCAACAGTGACTAATGTAACACGTTTCTTATCATCAAAGGTATATATTTGGGAACTTTTCTGAAAGGAAATGGAAAGTGAAAAGTATTTTCACTGAAATGCTGAGCTGAAAGCCAAACACACATGGAATAATCTCTTTCTTCTAGGTAGCTGAGGGGAAAAGTTAATTCAGGACAGCTGCATGCATGATTTCATGTTTATCCATATTTCTGAATTTTTTTTAGATGCTTTGATTAGTATTTTTCTGTTTCTATTATATATATGACAACAGATTATGATTGTAACTATATTCATGAAAAGATGCCAAGATTGTGGTGTGAAGTGCATGAGTCATATTCTCACTTTACAGTTTATGCATTAATTTTTGAAAGAAAATCAAAGTTATTAAAAAAAAAAGGGTGTTTAGATAGCAAATTCTGTATCTTAGTGAATAAGGACTCTGTCAAAAGATCTCTGCTTTTTTGCTCCATGTTCATATGTGTGAGTCTAACCTTTGTGGCAGTGAAAATGTGACTTCCCATCAAGGATTCTTTTGAATTACTGTGACACAGAAATGACTTCATAAAAGGCATGAAGGCTTGTAGCCTCTGGGTACAGGTGTACAACACAGGAAAGAACATAATTGTTGACTGAGCTAGAGGCTTGTTTTCTTCTCAACCTCTATATGTAATTATTGATCCAATTCCGGCTAAATAGGCCACTACAAGACATCTTCTGTTTCATCTCAGCAGTTGAGGATGTCCAGAGTTAATAATTCCTGCAACACAATGTAAATACGTATGTGTGTACCTCCACACTTACGGAATAGATCACTCCTCTCAATGAGTCACATGAGCAAACCTCACCTGAGCAAAATTAATGAGACTGACTGTTCTCAACTTTCCATACCAGCTGAAATATAGTGGAGGATTCCCAAAGTCTGAGATGTTTTATTTTTGAAAATAGAGGAGAGTGACTTTGAAATGGATTAAAAAGAAAAAAACAGTTTTTTATAAACAGGAGAAAGAGTGTTTTCTATTTATTTTACTAAAGAATCTACAGAATGCAGACTCCAGCTCCACTTCTGTCATTGGCAACTGCTACTGTCACACTGGAAATGAGCCTTCCCATTTTAACAGTGAATGCAGAAGCCTAAAAGATGTAAATGTGTATGTCTCAAACATTGATGTCCAGATTGCTGTGGAGCCAACCAAGGACTGTTGGTAGTAACAGCCAAGGATTGCTGCCAATAATACACTGTGAGAAAGAGGAGAATGTAGCAGGAGCAGAAACCATAGAGAGGTAGGGCAGCACTTTTCTGGGACAAACATCCTTATTCTGGCTCCTGGAGATCAGCACAGCACAGCTCAGGAGTGAGGTTGGGACGTGGGCATGGACCACACTGAGGTGAGCAAGGCCACGGAAGACCCATTTCCAGAATGGTCTAGAAGAACAGATTATGCATGAGAACTAATTTGCATAGAAACTGGGAAACTTCTCCAGGGTGGGGAAAACTTATCTATAAAAAGATATCTTATTAAAAACCAAGTGTTTGGGCACCACAGAAACTTGGACACCCCAGCTGGATCAATGCTGGACCCAGGACTGATGATTCTTTTCTTTCTTTCTTTCTTTCTTTCTTTCTTTCTTTCTTTCTTTCTTTCTTTCTTTCTTTCTTTCTTTCTTTCT
>JAOTQP010000001.1:102346042-102365236 GCA_026413545.1 Cichladusa arquata
CACAGCATTTATTTATACAGTTAAACGTACTTAAGTGTTAATACATTTAATATAGTTAAGTAGATGTAAAAATATACTAGATATACTATATATATATAAATATAGTATATATATGTGTATATATATATATACATATATATATGTATATATAAAAAGCTGCTTACAATTGCCATTATTGCTAAAGTTTTATACATGTGAGGTATCCTAATTTGAGGTGTTTGAGGATCTGCTATCTAGAAGTCAAATAGCCGACAATAATATATTCAGATATTTACCTGTCATTTAATTCTAATATGACTTGGAGTGTAAGCATGTTTGTCATTCTTTAAAAAAAAATTCCAATACCTACTAAAAGTGACATACAATAATGAAACTGAATGCAGTGAATTCTTATTCTAAACACCAATAGCATGTAATATATACTTGTTTTCCTTCCTTTTTGTTATATATTATTTTTTTTTTTTTTTTTTTTTTAATTAGAATTTTAAATTTTTAGAGCTTTATTATCTGTTTTGGAACATTTAAAAGATCCTCCCTTTTTCCAGAGAGCTTATTCAGCCCTATGGATCAAGATCATAATGGATTTTCTTATGTTATTCTTGAGGATTTTTAGTGATTTTTAGTTTTTGCAGGGTATTTTTGTTGTTGTTGTTGGCTGGTTGGTTTTGGCTTTTAATATTGTTTTTTTTTTTTTTCGTCGTTGTTCTGTGTCCGTGAAGCAAAGACTAGAATGAAGGTATTTTCATTGCTCTCTATTTCATGAATCAAAGAATGGTTTGAATTGAAAGAGACTTTAAAGAACCTTTAATTCCAATGCTCTGAATCGGGCAGGGACACCTTCCACTAGACCAGGTTGCTCAAATTCCATCCAGCCTCAGATTGAACACTTCCAGGGAGGAGACACCCACAGCCTCTCTGGGCAACCTGTTCCAGTGCCTGGCCACAGTCACAGAAGGTATTTTCACCCTAATATTTAGTCTAAATTTACCCTGCATGAGAATCATAGAACGATTTGGGTTGGAAGGGGCCTTAAAGAACATCTTTGCCATAACTTCTCTGTGTTGTTGTGTGTTCTAGCTTTATTCTTCCTTGTTTTCCTACAGTAAGGGTGAAAATAAATACAAAATGAGGTCTAGTCCATAGTTACGTGTAGTATATAACATGTACTAGCCCTGACAATAAAAGAAATTGTAAACTCTTAGGCTGACTGCAAATGGCACAAGGGAAAACCATGCTCTCTCTCGCCTACAGCCTATAACATCCCAAAGTTATTACCAAATCTATGATTTATCAATATTGCTCATTTCTGCTCTAAGGTTACATAGAGTGCCTATTTTACCATGAAAGGATAGAAATAAGAGAGCATAAAACCCTGTTGTATTATGTTTGCAAACACATTATAAAATAAAGGCAAATATTGATCTCTGGGGACACTTACAGGTATAATTGAAGCTAATACCTGCTGATAATGGGAAAAAGGAATTATTGCAATATTTATGTAAGTCTATAGAAATAAAACTGACAGAGTTCTATGTAAAATCGCTCAAGCAATAAGCTACATTTTAGAAGACATTTTCTGAGAGCTCTTAGCTCAGTTCTTTTTTCTCATCTGAGGATCCTCCAACAAAGTCAGACTTAAGCCTACAAGTATTTCACCTGAGAGTATCTAGAGAAAGGTCCAGCATCCATAGCATGCACTCCTTTCTCACTGGCTTTGACTCCCTCTTGCTGTATTTTTAATCAGGCTGATTTACTTTAGCAGGCATATTTTCAAATATTCCATGAATTTCTAGGAAGCTATAAAAATAATCTATGCTACTGAGTTCAGTCTATCTAATAGGAACTTCTTCATCTTAATGGCACTTTTTGGTATTATCAATCATTACGCACTCTGCAAAGCCACGGAAATACAGATTTAAAATTTGTGAGTTTCTCCACTTGTGAAGCAATTCAGAAACAATACTACCTAACAAACTATTTCAAAAATTCAGGGCACTTTGGAATATGTCCTTTTATTGTATTTCAAGTTGAATTTATCTTCATCCAAATTGTGGCTAGATTTAAAATAATTCATAAAGACCGGAGTAAGAGATTTTCTCGTATTTGAATTTTGCCTGCAGTGGATTTTTAAATGATCTTGTCATGTGTGTATATCCGGTAAAGAAAATATAACCAGGAATTCTAGGAAACAAAGTAGACATGCTTATGTTGTGCTGGGGGTCGAGAAATAAATAGAAACTATTACATTATTGATTCATTTGAAATAGATCCTGTTCTGTTGTGGTCATAATTTAATTTAATTACTCCAAGACTGGTAAACTACCAAACTAAATAGTATCTAATATAAAATCAGTGATTTCTGTGGTAGGATAGAGGTATACTGACCTCCAAGTCACTTTCCTATGGTGTGCTTGTTTTTGCCAGGATAAATGTTCAGAGACTCTTGTTACAACTTATAGAGTTTTTGTTTGTTTTTGTTTGTTTGTTTGTTTGTTTGATTTATTTTTTTGGCCTGTGACAGTCCAGGTAGCAAACACTGATTTGCACAACTACTCTTCTGGATAATTCTTATCTTAATGAAAATAATTTTGGAATTTTTTAATTAAGTCCTATACAGTCTGTGATTCTATGTGCCTCAGGTTTGACTTCTGAGATTCACTTGAAACCCTTGCTTTTGGTGAATTAGACCTGACAACAACCCCTTAAAGACTGAATATTTGTCATAATTGTAGATATGCTTCAGGGTATTGAATATGAGCTGTTCTATGCTGGTTGATACATATGCACAGTAATATAAACACATTGTACATATGATTTTGCAAAGACTATTTATATGTATATTACATATATATATATATGAGCATATATATATATATATACACACACACATACATATACATGAGCATGGAAATCATTTATGCATATATCTTCATACTAGTTAGAACACTGGAGATTGTTATGGAGTGTTTGAAAAATTAATGAGTTCAGCCACTTTCAGCACATCAGCACTTGATTGTCAGAGGTTGATATTGATGCCTGGAAAGGCTGACCTGGAACAGAGACTAGACAGAGCACAAGGAATAAAATAGGTATTTATTGAAAGGATACACTTTGGGCAGTGCAAGAGCCTGGCTGGGACTACACCCAAATCAAATCCAAGGTGGATCCCGGTCAGGAGTCTTTACACTTTTATAAGTTTTGGTTTAGCTACATATTGGGGTCAATTGTCCAACCACAACCCCAGGTTATGTAGTCTCAGCCCCTTCGCCATTGTTTCTGCTTTTTGGGTAACAGTGTCCTTGATTCTCTAGCTGGGAAGGGATTGTTTTGTCTAACTACCCTGTGAAGACAACTTACTAACACCTAATATGAAGTTTCAGAGTTGCACATCAAGCAGCAGAGAATCTGAAAAATATAAAAGCTAAAATCCAAGGCAACATTATCACACAGATAGTGATTGGCTCTTAATGACTTTCAGTTGTCAACAATACATCTTCAAAGCAGCCAGTCCTCAATACTTACATCCTGAAGTGGGCTTTGAGTATCCAGCTCCAGGGAGCTGACCCTGAGTAGTCAGTGCTGATGGTCCTTGTTGCCTTGGCCAGCGAGCTCCCCTCATTCTCTCCTTTGTGTTTCTCATCCCACCCTGAGAAGACAAGGGGATTTTCTCATCTGCTCTTGACATAATGCATCTTTTTTTGTGACCAGGGCTCTTTTTTTCTGCCAGAAATCTTTCTTGCTTATTCTGATTCCATCAGCACCCGTCCTGTTCATCCTGCAGGATGGTTTTGATTTCATCACACACCTTTATTGACTGTTGTAAACTCTTAGCTCTTGCCTTGCAGATTTTACTGCATACAGAACCTATTTTCCTGCACCCCAGTTTTTCAGTTACACAAATCTCCATTTGCCTCTTTGTGGCTATGTATTTGTTATCTATTCATGTTTAGGTGTATATACAAAATTCTTAGCACTGTTACAATGTTACAGAATTCTTATATGCAATCACAGATTACCCTGCCTTAATGTGCTTGTGCTCAAGAGAAACATGCTTAGCTTACCTTACTTGGTTTCAAACCTTATGGATGTCACAGGTATTTCTGCTACTTTACCCCAGGAGAAACTCTGCTTTATACGAAATTTAGGATCCTATCTCAGAAATGTAGTGAGCCCTGCAGGGTTGGCTGAACAAGATATTTATTCAGAACTGGTTTTAAATGCCAATAAACCAGGTTTTGCTTGTTTTTTTCTTAATTTAACCTTTATTTCACAGTAGTGTGCGACAAAACATAATTTATTTTATTAGATAGAAATTTCACAAATGAAACCAGTTATACATAAGTGATATTTAGTTCTGTAGCTTCAGGGGTTTGGTCTGAATGCAGAACAAGATGTAGGCAGGATAACTTCTGATAGCTAAATTCAGTTAAAGGACTTGCAAATAGATATGTACAATAAAATCTATTGTGCATCAAAGAGACAGAAAAAGAATGCTTTTTGCAACCTTTTTTTCCTAACAAAATAGTGAAACAAAATTAAATTTCGATAGCCCTTTTGCCAAGTCTGGACAGGATGCAATGACTGTGTGAAAAGGGGAAGAAAATGGCAAGTGGAAACTCTTCCTCCACTGTGGTGAAGGTAACTGGGTGTCCTGGTGTCTAGACCAAGCAACTGGATAATGGATGAGATAGAGACATTTGGCTTCTCAGCCCAGTCCCTAAACTACTTAAGGCTTAGAGGAAAGGTCTAGGATAGCTTCTGCTGTTTTCTCAGATTGCTAGATCGTAGAATTACTTCTGCTATTTATATAAATATATTCATACATATAATACATTGATAATTCAGGTAAACCAGGACTCCTTAAGTTCAGTGAAGGGGTAACAAAGCTGGGAACACAGAAACACTGAGTAAAAGCCTAACATTCTGCAGTATATAAAGCAAAAAACTTATGGTAGAAAAAACAAACCAAACAAATTTTTTAAAACATCTAGCATGAGTGGTGCTTTTTTATAAGTGCCTTTTAGTCTCAGATGAAAGATCAACACATAATCGTGCAGACAGCCTTATTATGAATGCAAAAAAGGTCATATAGTTATGTTACAGCACTATTGTGGTGAAGATAATAGGCCCTGATGTGAAGTGGCATATTTGAAATTAAGCACACTGCCTCATGAGTGTCACTTCAGGGCTTCCCAAGTGAGGATGGCTCTGCTTTTGTGGTTCAGGAACTCAGATTGCACGATAGCCTTTGCTCTCCCTTCAACAGACCCAGAAATAGTATTGAACTTGCTTCAGTTTGTTCCTGTTCACATGCCAGGATATGTCTCTACCATAAAGGAAACTTCATGGTTTTGGTGGGGATGATTAACAGCATTCTCTATTACAAATACCTGGTCTGAAACTTTCTGGCATAAGAAGAGTGGTAGAAGCCCTAATAGCTCTGATTTACCTCCTGAGACATCTGATATGAATGGAATTTGGGGAGGGACTAATTGAAAAGGGAAATACAAAATTCACTGCTAAAAGTAAAACTATGTGGAGACAGTTTTTGACCTAAAGCAAGTATTATGTCAGCATAATAAGCCCAGCCCAGAGTGTTTTCCACAAAAGAAGTATAATGTTTAAGTAGAGAAGAAAAATTCAGTACCTTTTCCCTGATGGGACTTTGCCTTCATTCATATTCTGCACTCAGGGAACATGCTTGTGCTATTCAAATCCTTACAGTTTAACTAAAGGCTCAGGAGAGAAAGTTCAACAACTCTGTTCAGCTCAGATAAGCAGTGTAGAGCCTAACTTCCTATGCAAACCTGATTAAGATGTTACAGGCATTCAGAAATCCACTCTGTGCCTTCACCACCTCGTGTTTCTTTGTTCTTCCTGACACCTGAGCAAGGCTCTGGCACAATGCAGCCCTTCTTCTGTCCTGTCCTTTGGCTATTCATAAAATCCCTGCAGTCATTCCCTGCTGATAGCAGATCATTCTCCAAATAACTTTCATTTGAAGAAAAGTTTCTGTCTCTCATTGGCTGTAACAGTACCAACACTGGTCTTACATGTTTATTTTAGATTATCCTGATGTCTGAACATTCTCCTAATTTTATTGCATCAAATTTTAATGTTTAACCCTGCACGGAAGGTGCCATTATTAAGCATGTGTGTTTCAGATATTTCTCTCTTTTGTTATCACAGTTCAGCCACCACCTCTAAGAGCCAGCAAACTGGTTAAAAGCAGTCTTGCCAAAATGTGTCCCAATGCAGTGTTTCCCTTGGGTATTGTTTGTGGTTATTGATTAACTAATCAGTTAAGTCTACTTGAATGTTCCACACTTCTACAATCTGTGTAGCTATTTTAGCTTACATAAACACTACCACTAAAGAAGGTTAACATCTTCCTCTTTATCTCATGATGATCAATTTACTTGAGTACTCCTAGGACCAACTTAACTGCCAGCTTCTTTCCAACTCATTCCTCTGCTGATTGATCCGTTTCTTTCCTTACCGAACACATGGAGGAGTGATCTGTGGGAAAAGGTGAAATCCTCTCAATCCTTTATCAATCATCTCAACCTTTTTTACACCTTTCTATAGAAGAACTCCTGGGCCACATCATGCTGCAGAGAGATCATCTATCAGTACCATGTGTGCATTATGAGTACCTTACTATTATTAACTACTGGCATGTAATACTAATGTATACGAAATTATACTCTAGCAAAAAAAAAAAAAAAAAAAAAAAAAAAAAAAAAAAAAAAAAAAAAAAAAAAGAAAAAACTTAATTTAAGGTCTGTTTTTGTTGTACTTCTAAATAAACAAAAAGAGAACATAATTGGAATTCAGCTTGCACAATTAAAGACTGGACTGAATACCAAAATTAATCCTTTGTAGTTGTTCACAGGCCAAATGAGTGGATATATAATAGAATCTGCCAGTAATGACTTCAAAAAACAGACTGTCTGTGATAAAGAGTTAGCAGAGTATGAAGAATGTACCTGTCAAATCTATTGTTGTATCTGGGTTTGATATCAGTCTTGCATAGAATAATCTTTGATTGATAGTGCCATTTAGAAATACAGTAAAAAGTAATATAATGTTCAGTATCTCTTATTGTCATGCACTTGTCAGCCTGTTTGTATCTTATACTTTGCATTTCTTTCATTTATAGATTTTAAATGATGATAAGGCAAAAATGGAGTCATTAAAATGATAATGCCTTCAAAGGACTCTATTTTTCCATTCTTATTCATAACAATTAGTAACTTATCCCATGGTAAATCCATTTACTTTAAATAGTGGGTATCAAGAATATAAATGCTTCACAGAAAGTGTAATCAGGAAAAAAATTATACAGATTTAAATCAAAAAAGTTATCACTTTTATTTCCATAGATAGAAAAAAGCATATATAAGTCTAAATCTAGCAAAAGATTTGTGTTCCCAGCCCACTGGAAAATCAAAGTTTATCACTTTACTGATAGTGAAGGCCCATTACATTTTAACAGATTTTCCAGACTTAATTCTGTTTCTGCAGGAATGGCAGTGTTTCTTTTAACTGTGACATGGTTTGGATCAAGCAGTCTTACTCAATTTGCATCTAACAATTTTAAATCTGTTGTGTAACTATGACCCCCGTCAAAAATCGTCTGTTGTCTTAAAATTAGAGAAAATGCTAAGAATGGTGATTTTTAGCCAAAAAAGACCATTACTAATGCTGCTAGTCTTGGGATTGAGTTTGTCTTTAAAACCTTATAAAAAAGTACTAAATTAGTTACAACGTGAAAACATTAGAAGAAAGCATTTTGGAATGAAAGTTTCTCTCAGTTTTGAGATAAAGTTGTCCGTCTATGCAAGAAGGTTTTGGTAAAGACTGGGGGTTTTTTCCTTGTTATGATTGCTCTGGAGAGCAATTCTACTTACCTTGATTTTAGAAACCCTAAGATGTAGAGATTCAAAGAGTCTTTTGTCATTTTATTATTATTGTAATCATTTTGAACTAGGACATCTCTGTGGTTTCTCTATTGCAGCAAGTATGTGCTACTTGCATGAATGTAAGAGGAACGAGTGACTCTGCCTACTGTTTTTCCTTATTTCACAGGAAATAAAATTTCATCCTTAAACAAACACCTCCTACTCACCTTTCCCACACTGGAAAGCTCTCTTTGGATAAAGTGAGAAATGCTATGAAAATCAAGAAGCTAGTGACTCACAGAATGTAAATAAAGAGTCTATTTGATCTTGTGTACTTCTTCTATCACAAAATGTTTAGCTGAAGATGTGAAAAGGAACCTACGGTATTCATAAAAAAGGGGATCTTAAAAATGTCTTCAATATGGTCTTTGGAGTTCTTAATTCCTTTGTAAAAGAAGTCCTATGCAAAAACCTCAAAATGAAACAAAAAACTCTATGACCACTACCACTATCACCAAAAAACCCAACCCACAAAGCAACAAACCAAAAACCAAAAGAACCCCCTTTTGTGCTATATTTCTACAATGATATAGTCTTCATCTACATCTAACACCCTCTGAGAGGGTGAAATTAAATAGAGTTTCTTCTGTGTCTGATTAAAATGGCTTCATATTTTACTTGACTTCAAAGCCTCTAAAATTCTATTAAACAGCTGCAAAAAGCTTGGCATTGATCTGCAACCCCTGTTAGTAGTTTTTTCCCTAGATAGAGAACCTTGTTTCTGTGAAGAATTACATATATTAGGGGTTATGGAACCAATCCCACTTAAAATCCTACTTGAAAATTTGAATATTACATGTGGCAGAAGACAAACTGAAGTTAGTGATAATCTGGCATGCAGAAAGATGGATCAACAAGCAATAGGTGATTATTTGAATATTTCTTTGTATTTTCTTTGTGATGCATCCAAAAAAGCCATTGTTTCACCCTGTTTAACTAGGAGATGTGGAGATTAGGTCTTTAAGGGATAAGCAACTGAAAGATATTTGTAAGATGTGTCAGTTGTCTCAGGAATTCTGTAAAGTTCTTTGGTGAAGGAAAATATCATTTTTTCTAGCAGATTATTTCTGAAAACATTACAGACAGAATTATCATAATATGACATGTATAGCACATAGATTTAGGTTCAAAAGAATTGCTTCTGAATTTATTATTTTTGAACCAAAACTGGAGACTTGCTGTACTGTTGGATAAGTCGATAACAGGATAGTTTCAATCCATCACTGTCCCCAGTCTAAGTAGTCACCCATTTCTTAAGTGCACGTTATTGGAATAAGGGACTGATATTCCTTCAGTCTAGATATACACTTCCAGTGTAAAAATCCCAAACTGATAAAAATAGGAAAGACATATAGGACTTGCCCAGAGTACTGAAGAAGAAAAATTGTCTTCTTTCCCAATGTACAATCTGATAATTTCCTTCCTGACAGATAAGAATTTCTCCATGGAAAGTCAGTGAAATATCTGCAGAGAAAGGAGGGAAGATTCATATTTCTCACTTCTAAATACTTCATGTAGACTTTCAAATTAACCAGCTGATTTTCCTAAATTCACTTTTTCTGATCAGTATAGATTTTGTCTCGGGGAGTCTGACTCAAAGTGGAAGACTAACCTTTTCATGATTATCTAATTAATTAGAGCTCTAGAGATGATGAAAAGGCTCTTGGGAATGCATTGGAGAGAAGGAGTTACCCTTCATCCTGGAAGCAAAGAGAATGAGATAATATGTACCAAACTTAGACATCTAGTGCATTAATTCTGTAGCATCTTTGAGTAGGATATGGCTTTTTCATCATCATGGTTGTTACTGAAGGTCAGTTAAAGATTTGTGGAGATTGTCCCACTGTTCTGGCCAGGAGTTCTCTCACATGAAATCAAAGGGTACACTGTCCAGACTGAAGTTGGGAAAATGTAAACATTGCTCTTTAATAGACAATGTCTTGATTTATAGCAAGGAAATGAGACAATCATGGGTGGGAGAGGGATGACAATGGTTAGTCCCTCACTTTTATCTCCTGCAGACTGGAGAGATCCCTAGACTAGATAATCTGGGAACAAAGTCTCCTCCTGCCCCATAACAATGGTCAAGGGTCTAACCAAGGCTCTAAGAGCAAATACTTCTAAGTTAGCTGACTAAAAGTTGTATGCTGCAGTGCTTAGATACTTTCATGAGTGTACCTTGAGGTTGAAGGCATAGAGCAGCATAAAATTCTTAAATCTATTCTTGACCAAGGTTATAGTCAACTGCCTGGTTTGGAAGAGCGTCATTTTACTTTATAGTTTTTTAGAGGTGTTTGCTGGATTTTTTTTTTTTTTAAGTTCAGGGTTTTACTATTGTTCAGCACAATTCTGATTTTTATTAGACTATTCTTTTAAATTGTCTGTCTGAATTCCCTAGTTCTTAACAAACAACTGCCCTTCTTAAAATATTTTTCTGGTGCTGTGGATATTGCATCTTCTCCCTGCTGTGCTGTATTGAATTGCTTTTTTGATTTACTAATGGTCTACATTAATTTAAAAACTCCCTTTGGTGCTGGTGACTGGAATGAAGCAGCACACCAACTGAGATATATCATTGTATATATACATACATATATATATACATTTGAAATTCATGCTTTAAATCAATAAGGAGGCAGTAGAACTAAAGATGATGGTTATAGAACTTAATGCTGAACCATGAGAAAAATAATAGCTTTAAAACACTTTTCCCAATGCTGATCTGTGATCTGAAGATGACTGTTTATTAGTAGCAACATCTGATTACTCACTGTGAAGAAAGTACTTAAACATATGGGGCTTACTGATATAAATGAGCAAAATTTGTCTCAAAGTGAAAAGTTGTAAGTACCCCTAATTAACATCTGTAAGGAACTCTGTTATCAGTGTCTTAGAAAGGAGCAGAGAGACTGTGACTTTCCTTTTCCTCTCACGCCTCCAGTTTGAAAGCAAAATGTTGGTGGACCATACAGACCTGACCCATTTGCTGCACAGATCAGTGCCTGGAAATCTCTCAGTAGGTCTGCAGCCAGATATGTGCATAAACACAGCCTCTTTCTTCATGGAAAGATTCCTCAGGACACAGAAGCAGTCTGTTCTGTTGGGCAGATACCCAACAGGCCTGGCAAAACCCTGCCTTGATTCACTATGAACATGTGCTCATAGATAAAAACGAATTCTAAAAAAGGTGAAACACAGGAGAAGTTATCCAGGTAGTAAACAGTCACACTGCCAGGGCATGCAGCTATGGGATTATGAGAACCACAGTTCATCTGGGCATGAGCACCTCTCCTATTAGCAAAGGTTGAGAAAATTTGGATTGCTGAGCCTGGAAAAGGGAAGGCCACAGGATCACCTAATTGTAGCCTTCCAGTACCTGAAGGGAACTTACAGAAAAGATGGAGAGAGACTATTTACAAGGTCTGGAGTGACAGGGCAAGGGGCAATGGCTTCACACTGACAGAGAGGAGGTTTAGCTTAGATATGAGGAAGAAAATCTTTGCTATGAGGGTGGTGAGGCGCTGGCACAGGTTGCCCAGAGAAGCTGTGGATGTTCCATCCCTGGGAGTGTTCAAAGCCAGGTTGGATGGAGCTCTGAGTAACCTGGGATAGTGAACGGTGTCCCTGCCTGGCAGAGAGGCTTTGAACGAGATGATCTTCAAGGTCTCTTCCAATCCAAATCATTCTATGATTCTATGACACAAAAGACATTTATTTGGGTCTGTTGGCAGCTTGTGTGTACTGAAAAATGAAGGAACTGAAAAGTTCAGTGGGTCTTTTTCAAGTTTCCCTTTAGAGTCTGGGTTTGCTCTCAGGCTCTTTGGTGCCTGTTCTTAGTGGCAGAGCCTGGGATGAGTGTCTGAGGGAACTGAGGGTGTTTAGCCTGAAGAAAAGGAGACTCAGGGGAGACCTTCTTGATCTCTATAACTCCCTGAAAAGAGGGTGTAGCCAGGTGGGGATTGGTCTCTACTCCCAGGGAAGTTGTGACAGGACAAGAGGACATAGCCTCAAACTTCAGCAGAGGAGGTTCAGGCTGGAATCAGGAGGAATTTCCTCATAGAAGGGGTTGTTAGGCATTGCACTGTAGTGCCCAGGCATGTGATAGAGTCACCATCCACAGAGATGTTAACAAAAAGCCTGGACGTGGCATTTAATTCTTTGGTCTACTTGACAAAGTGGTGACCAGTCAAAGGTTGGACTCGATGAGATCTTTCTAGGAGATCTTTTCCAGTCTAAATGATTCTGTGCTTCTGTGACTCCAGAGGTTCACACAGGCTCATAAGAGCAGAGAAGCACATGAACATGGGAAATTCAAGGTACAGTATCTTTTTCTCTGTGAGGCACAGGATACCCAGAAATACTGTGAGGTCTCTGTCACTGCACAATCAAGATTCGGCTGGACAAAATGACCTAGAGCAACCCGCTCTCAGTTTGTAATTGATCCAGCTATGAGAAGAAGGTAGGAGAAAATAACCTTCAGAGGTCCCTTGAAACCTAAATTTAAGATGTCATCTTTTATGCTCTCTCTTACTGAATCATTCTTCTGGGGATGCCTTCTGCTTTTACAAAAAATCTGGCAAATATAACATAGGACACATTACTGAAATGAATTTATGGCTTGAAGGGTTTCAGGAGCAGGATTATCACTATCCTTGCAAGAATCCTGGTTTCTGGCTGATCTGAAGCAATATTTCATCAGTCATTTTCAAAGTGAATAAGTTTTCAGGCAAGTATTGAAGTTTTATTGGCTTGTAGATGGAATTAGAATCATTTAGAAAGAGATGTGAGACACACCTCTTTGTCAAGAAGTGCTTTTGCATCTTAAATGAGTATGAAAACGTACTATTAAGTGAAAGCTTTTCTATGACTGGGAGAACATGACAAAGCCTAATGACATAAAGTACAAATGTGCTTATTTGTTGTCTTTTTCAACATATCTCTTCCTCATTTTTTTGGTCTTTTGTTTGTTTGGGTTTTTTGTTTTTGTTTTTATTTTTGTTTTTGTTTTTGCTAGCTCTAGATCTCTGTTTGTGTTTCTTTTGGTTTCTTTCTGGTCCATTTCAGAGAGCCCAACTCTACCCAGACCTTACAGTGACAGGAATAGCTTAACCCCAAGGTCTGGATCTGCTGCAAAAGTCAGACTCCTCAAAAATCAAAAATAATTCAGAAGGCTACACAATCCTGTGTGCTATAATTTTTTAGAGATAATTTTATAGATTCAAGGGGTGGTTCAAGATCATTAAAGATCATCTCATTCTAACCCCCTACAATGGGCAGGGACACTTTCCCCTAGACCAGGTTTCTCAGAGCCCCATCCAACCTGGTCTTTAACACTTCCAGGGATGGGGCAGCCACAGCTCCTCTGGACAACCTGTACCAGGGCTTCACCAGCCTCACAGGGAAGAAATATGGGAATACAACAGTTGAGCTTTGATTCAATCTTCTCTTTGGATGTATGTAGTACAGAATTTAAACATTTGAAATTACCTTGTGATTGTTTTCTCCCCCAAATGGTTCACCATAGAGACACAATGATACTTTACAAAAATGACAAAATGAAATTCATGGGCCTTTTTTGCAGTTTTAAAGTCCTCAGTATGTAACCATGTAGTTGAGAATGTAAAATATGAGTAAGAAAAACTTATAGCATTAATTATGGAAATAGAGAAATCTACTGCTCATACAAGTTAGAAGCTGCTGTATCAACCTGTATTTTAGTCGACTATCTGTGTTAATAAAGATAGCTTGTTCAAATAAAAATGCTCTTTTATTATGGATGGGATGCACCATAGTCCTGAGAGCTATTTCAACATGCTTTAACCTTGAAGATTTTGAAGAGATGATTCGATAGGAATGAACTGATGAAATTTAACCTTGTCACTATCATATTGTTTGGTGCATATGATATAAATTAGAACATTTTAGCACAATGTTTCACCACCATAATGTAAGGAAAATACACAAGTATATAGCAAATTTGTTTTTCATTAAGACAACAGATTGTATAATGGTGCAGTACATCATAATAGATTTTTTTTCTTTATGCTTGAATAAATACAAATTAGATGATAACGCTTTATTTTAATGATACACTGATTAATACTGAATTACAATAAAACCTTTATGAAAGTGCATATGACATTTCCATTAATAGCAATTGAATTTGTTATTATTACTGTTATTATAATGAACAGCAAATCAAATTACTGGTGATAGAACACTTAAATTATATTGCTGCTGTTTCTGGAAAAATATAATTTTAACTCTCAAAACTTGCCCTAATCACACCCCAGGGGACCATCGTTGTATGAATTATTATGTTTAAATAACCAGAAATATTAAAAACAGAATGCTGTACCATCATGATATCTTTTAATCTTCAATTTTAAGAAATCACATAATTTTATTAACACAATTTAATGTCACTAATAGTGAATGCATGGACTTATGATTAAGTCTATAAAATACTTTATTAAAATGTAAACTCTGAGTGATGAGATATTTGACCAGTGAAAAATCTGTTTCAAAGATATTTCTACAATTATACATTTAATTCTGGTTATTGCAAATACCAGCCAAATTATGAGATAAAGTAAAAAAGATGTTCTGCTCAGAATTCAGACTCAACTGAACACTTAAAAAGGTTTTGTATCAAAAATCTCTTCAAGACATCTGTAGTGTACATTTTTAGTAATGAACACTTTACTGTTCCCTGGCCATAATCTGAATGCCCTTCTCATGACTCATACCAGAAGTTTTCTCACAATTTTTTTTTCATTTCCTTTTCATAGGTAGGAGATTACTTCCATACTCTAATCAAAATTCAATTTGAGCAGTTGTAGACATTCAGGATAAATTTTCATCCCATCCATAACTCCACACGCAAAGCACAAATGAAAAGATTCTCTTTTAGATGTGTTTTGCAGGGAGAAAACCAAACTTTATCTTGTTGTTGCAGTGTGTTAACATGTGTCACAATGCATGTGCTAAATTATTGAGTACAAGAACATCTGGGCTGTTGTAGTCACTCCAGGAAAAGAGGAGCCAGTTTTGCGCTGAGAATTGGTTTGACACATTCACTGCATAAACTATAATATTCTGCAAGTAGGGACTTATGCCCCAAATCTGATTTGAAAGATTTTACATCCTCAGAGGCTCTTTAATGGCACTTTTTGGAGCACTTCATTCAAAGGCACTTATTCACTTCTCTGAATGTGAAACTCAGGCTAAACAAACAGGTGAATGACTATCCTTCATTTCAAATGCAAAAGAATTTCAAAAGCTCATTTCAAGAATTAGCCTGTGGGGAACACACAGCAGTTTGTCCTTTCCCTGAAATGGATTTTTCTTTTTATAAGTCACCCAGTAGGCACAGGTTTTGATTTTAAAATACTCTAAAAAATACTCCTGCAGACATTACTTGGAATATCTGCAATCATTTCAGATTCTGTGAAGCAGTGGGGAAACGTGCTCATCTCACCACTGTACAATCTGCAGAGACTTCGTTTGGAAGGAGCCCTGTTGAGGCAGTTGTTTTCTTTCTTTAATAGCTGCACGAGGCAGAGACAAGCAATGTCTGTTCAGCACTGACCTATCAAGGCTGATTTGATGGGTCACAGTTCTTCAAGGAAGTCAGAGCTGAACTGATCAGATCTCTAGTTAAACTTCCTACCACTCAAGTATAGAAGGAGGTGAATTATTTGTTTTAGTTTACTGACAGAATGCCTTTTTATTTTTCCACTTTTCTAAACATACAAATTATTCCTGCTTGCCATTTTGAAGCTAAATTGAAAACTATAATAGAAAAACTAAAATAGAGTTCTCAAATAGATCTCTGTAGAACAAACAACTAAAAATATGCCCATACATTCCTAAATCAAATAATAAGAGCAACACTTTGTATTCATTTTCAGAAGAAACAACACAGTGTTTATCCCAAGTCCTTCAGAGAGAGGACTGTTGCATATTTATAGCACACTTCCAGATTACAATTAGCACTTGCTCAGTGGCTGAACGTGAGCTTGCAAGATTATGAAGTGATGCAAATGAAAGTGAAATGTTTGTAGGAAAAACATTTATTTTACATGTACAATTTTAAAGGATGTTTTAAGTAATTATATACTTGCCTTATTTCTGTCAGATTTCTGTCTCTTCAGGCCATCCTTTTCACACTTCTTCCATTTATGAAAAAAGACTGATGGTTTTGAACACTATTCTACCAACTGTGGAAGTTTAACAGTGAAAGATGCTTATTAAGCCTGAGAATTCTGTATTATTGCTGAGAGTTCTGAAGAACACCTCAAACCAGTTCCAGTCATGTATGATTTTGATATATACCTTTTTTTTGGTTATATTGAATGTACTCTGCCTCTTTATTACATTTATATATCTAAAGAATTATTGCCAGGAACACAGACACTTTTTTTTTCCCTGAATGAAGGAGGTATATCCCAGACTTCTATTTCAAAAGTCTTTTATAACAATGAATATACTTCCTTCTACAGGAATTTGAATTACTTGCAGAGCCAGTAACAGAATTTTACAGATTAATAAAAAATCTGCTTGTGGAAATATGACATCAAAAGTAGAGGTTTATTAAACATTATGAGGCCAAATGTAATGAGCTATTTTCTTTCTGTTCCTCTGAAATTCATAATGTTTCAAACAGTACTGATCTGCTTCATTATTCAGTAGTTGTAACCAATGAATTTAAACATTAAGATCAGACATTAAAATACATAAAGGTGTGTATTTAAAGTACAGAATAGTCATTTTCAAACTTCTCTAATGTTGACTCTGAAAAGAAAATTAAAAAATGCCCTGTATAGCATATATCAGTTTGTTTCCTTCATTCATTTTCATAAAACCATTAAAAACACCTTCTTACCTATATAGCTTTTGAATAAAGGAGGCAATTGACTATGAAAATTCTACTGAGTGTATAATAAAGAATTCTTCAAATAAACACCAAAAAAAAAAAAAAAGAGGATGAAGATACATGCCCTTGGATCAGCAGAAAGCAAGCACAGAAATAAACTGACTCTTTTGAAAACCTCATAACCAAAATTGAAGGAAATACTTCAACATAAGGAATCACCTGTTATTGAAAGGCAAGATCAACTATAATTCTGCCATTCCTGAAAGCTATTTCTTCAGCTTTGAATAACACAATTCCTATAACTTTTCCAAAGTACATCCCTGTGCTTTAGTACTGTAGAAAGCTTGCATTAGTAATGTAAAGAAAATAGCTCTAGATGTGATACCCACACTGGCTAACCTACTCAAAAGGATCTACCTGGTCTTTACTAAGGAAAGATTTTCTGTCAACTCCATTTTTGCAACACTTTTATTAGACATTTAATTATGAGCGTATGTTCTCTCTGTGTCCTTTTTAACTTGTCTTCTTATGTCATTTCTTTGCAGGTCTAATAAGGTTCATTATTCCTTGGTGAACCCCGTTCATCTGGGTTGCATCCTTCACGAATTGTGGCAAATTCCTCTTGGCGGAGTTCAGACTGGTGCTGAATAGAATCCAACAGCATGTCACCAACCTCATGGACATCAATCCAGTCTACATACTTCAGAATGTGTTTCCCTTCATGGTAATTATGTGACTGTTAATTCATGTTCACTTTGTGGCCCATTAAATGCCTGGGTTCTTTTCAGTCCCCGTGATGTCTAATCATCTGTTTCTTGTCTTGTATTTATGGCAGTTGATTATTTCTGCTGAGTGTAGAGCTTGTCATTTGTCCTATTGAAATGCATTTTCGCTCTCCAAATTGTTTCTTCAATTGGCTGTGATCATGTTAAATTCTAAGCCTGGCCTCTGCCACGCTTGCAAATATGCCCAGCCTGTTGCCAATTGTAAATTTCATGCAGAGTCTTCACTTCTTATCAAAATTACAAAAGAAAAAAAAAATAAAATCAGAATCAGTATAGAATTGCAAACAGATTCTTATTTTATAGGGAAAGAATAATCACTATTTAATGATAATTTTCTTATCAGTAGGACATTCAGCAGACATTGTATCTTGACCATGTTTCCTTAGCATGTTACCTGAGAAAATGCTAGAAGTTTAGCAATGCCAAAGTATTTACAAATTCTCTGCAACTCCAAGGCAAATTTCCCTGCTGTAAAAGCAATTAGATTGTCTTCACAAGCCTAGATCATAATAAATCCATACTGGGCTATATTGATCTCCTGGTTATCTTCTAGTTGGTTATAGAGCACTTGGATTGCTTCAGCATTTTTCTGCTAATAGAAATAAAGCTGACTGGACAATATTTTCCATTTTTGTCCTTTTTTCCTGTTTTCTAACCCTCCCACTTTGATAGTGGGTACTAACTTGACACTTCTGGCTTTGTCTATTATCTGTAAGGCCTCGAAGACAATTGAAAATGATTCTGGGATTACTCCAGCCAATCCTCAGACTGCAATATAGTGAATTTCATCACTATATTCATCACACCCAGCCAACTTGAAAACATATGCCTTATCTACTCTTTTTAATACACTCTATTTCTATTGAAAGAAAAATCTTAGTTTTTGTCATTGAAATGTATTCTTTTAAGTGTCTGATGATAATGAACCTGGAAGCAAAAAAGGCTTTAATAATTTCTGTCTCCTTGGGATCAACAGCTCTCATCACTGAGCAGGAGAGGATGCCCCTTGTCTTCCTCTTAAAAGCCCTTCTTTTATTAGTTAAATAATTATAGACAATGCTTTTAATAAGACCTAATTTATGATATTCATAGATACTTCAAACATAAATCTGTTTAATCTATAGTTTTTGGTAATCTGGGCACCCTCTGCAGTTAGAAGAAAAGGATAAATGTCTCTTCATAACAAATGTGAGCAGAGCTGATTTTCTGTCTACCTCTCATCAGAGTTTTTCATCTCTGATAGCTGATATTAGGTAAGATTTATCCAACAAAAAAATATTTCATATTTCTTTCCACTTGTATTTTTCTTTGGGCTTTGAGCAAACTGATTTTTGTCCTATAGATTTGTGCTAGTACTCTGCATCATAAACCCAGCATTTTAATTTTATGTGTGTCTGTCTAGTTCTTGAGAGACTTCAAATACTCATAAATAAGATTAAATAATTTCTTATCATTATTTGTTTTATTATGGCCTTTTCATGATTTCTTACATGGTTTCTTAATATTGCTTAATTTCCTTCCTTCCTTCCTTCCTTCCTTCCTTCCTTCCTTCCTTCCTTCCTTCCTT
>JAOTQP010000001.1:102395253-102412824 GCA_026413545.1 Cichladusa arquata
TTAGGGCTTGTTCTGAATTAGTCTTCAGCCACAAGTCTTTACCACAGACTTTGACTTCCATTTGCACTTAAATTACCAAAAAGAAAGAAAGAAAGGAAAAAAAAAAAACAAAAAACAAAAAACCAAAAAAAACCAGCAAAACCTCTCCCCAGAAAAACTAAAAAACAAAACCAGTTCCAGAACCAGATTTATTCTGCTTCTGATCTGAATCATAACTGCTGGCCTTTGAGGCATTGCAGTGACCTTTAGACCATTCTGTCCTCTGGGACTGCAGCCTCTTCTCTCCCTCATCCTTCCTCATCTCCTCAGAGCAGAGGGACTGCCCCTCATGTTGCCTCTTTTTTCACACTAGATGCATCATGTGTGCTGGCTCTGGTCTCCCAGATTAATGCAGAGTGTTCAGTTTCCAGAGGGACATTGGAAGAGCAGGCTGAATGCAAGAGAAAACAAGTAGGTGTTAGCTGCATGAAGCAGAGCCATGATTTTACAAGGCCTTCCTTTTGTAAGATTTTACCTATATGCAAAAGTTAGTAAGTTTAAATGTATAATGATTCTAAAAGTTCTTAATATTTTTTCTGTTTTCAATTTTACTTTTGGGTATTGTTATTATTTTAAGTTGGGTAACAGTTTGACTATTGGACTGTAAATGCAGTCATCGGCCAAAAATGAAACTGTAACTTCACTTTTACATATATATATATATATATATTTATGCTCTTTTGGCCATAACAATATTTTCATTATTCAGAGCATAACATGATCTCTTATGTCAGTTCTTCTGACACAAAGGAGTGTGATGCATTTATTATTACAAATTTAATCTCACAGATCCTTTTATGAAAAACCTTCACAAATTTTGTTTGGGTAAAAGTTAACTTTGCTTATTCATTCATTTTCTTCTTTTGTTTATATCAAATAAGAGGCTGAAGAATTGTAGCAAGAAGTCAAGATCCAGAGCACAGATTGGTGTTAAATATTTGGCAATACAAACCAAATTATCAGGCAGGGGTTTGAACTAACAGTCAGAAACTTCAACTTCTGAATGAGGAAAATTTTGAGATGCTGCCAGCGTATCCCAGAGACAAATGTAATCAGACTCATGACCATCCTGGAAAGGCCTACTTATTAGATGCCTACCTTAGGCCTTACCTTAAGGCCTACCTTATCAGATGCTAAAAAAGTCATTTCGTTCTCTTCAGCAAAATTCAGCAATCCCAACAGTGTTAATGTGTGCATCTCTACATCAGCAGGCAGGTGTCCTGGAAATCATGGCCTCAGCACACCTTACAGACAAACACCATAAACAAGAATATCCCCCCCACCTTTTCCTTTACCTATGCATGATGTCAAATATTACAGCACGTGTCTTTGGGCTGTGTCCCCTCTCAATCACTTGCCCACTCCCAGACAACTCTGGGGGCAGAGTGGGAAAAAGAGAGTCTTGGCACTGCCCAGCAGTAGCAGAAATCATAAAATAGTAGAGTGATTTGAGTTGGAAGGGACCTTAAAGATCATTAATTCAATCAGAACGTTCCTTTATCAACTTCCACTATCCCAGGTTGCTCAGAGCCCCATCCAACCTGGCCTTGAACATTTCCAGGGATGGGGCAGCCACTGCTTCTCTGGGTAACCTGTGCCAGGGCCTCACCACCCTCATAGTAAGGAATTTCTTCCTAATCTCTAATCTAAACCTACTCATTTGAAGCCATTCCCCCTCGTTCTGTCAGTCAAGGCTCCCTTGCAAAAGTCTGTCTCCATCTTTCTTCTGGGCTCCCTTCAGCTACTGGAGGGCCACATTTAAGTCCTCCCAAAGTCTAGAATTTTTAGTAAGTGAGTAAGACTGCTTTAACCACAAATACAAGTCCCAATACAATGAAGGATGATGTGAAAGAAGTTAATTCCAGCCAGACTCAGTACACAATATTGGGTTTCAAAAGAAAATAGATGGTGCATTGCTAACAACTGTCCATGACACTCGTGGATGCATAAAAACCTGAGAGAGTCAATTGACTTCCTTATTCAGGCCATTGGTCTTTCACACCAAGTAATGTCCTGGTACCATGTAAATCCATGGTTGTATCAAATATACACTTTAAAGTTTTCACTGCTTTTCTGTGATAAGGCAAATGTTTAAGCTACTTGCATACACTGAAAGAATTAGAATGAGGAAGCCTGCTTGGGAAAGCTTATATCCTCCTCAAAGTCTTTAATGAGGATAGTGGCTTTATAGTGATCATGACTTCTGGTAATGCAATTTCTCCAAATGCTTGAAAGTATCTTGCACGCTAAGCTTATTAACTTTTATATAAGTTTTATTTTGATGTTTAGTTTTATTGCAATTTCACCAATGGACTGTACAGCATTTAAGTATGCTGAAGCCTGATGTTCTGTCCTTTACAATGTTGTAAAAATTGATTTTGTATCCCTGAAACATTCAAAGTCTGAGATAAGAACTTATATAATGTGTACATCAAGAAATATGGATGGATTTCAGGAATGGTCTTCAAACAAACCCAAGCCTGTCTAAGAACTTAATACTGCAATTACATTTATTTAGCTACAAAGAACTTAACATAACTAGACTTTGTTGTTGCTGTTTTGGGGGGTGTTTGGGAGTGTTTTGAAGCTACACTTTCTCACACACATAACAATTTCCACTAAAGTGGAAAGCATTCTTAAGTGATTTGTGAGATGGTCAGACTTTCTTTGCCTTCAAGCTGTGTAAAATGGTCTAGCACTAAACTCTGGAAACAGTGCGTGCTTATCTGAAGAATTCTCTGTGTGTCATCCCTAGATACCTCACCAACACTCTATTGCTCATGCCCTGTAGGCAGGGGAGAATAACCACAAGCCTTTTCTACTAAATTTTTAGGCAAAGGCAATAGGGTTTATTACGATTTTTAAAAGCTCCTAAAATCACCACAAAATACAGATTTCCATAAACCTAATTGCTCAGAAACACTGATCATCTAAATAAAATTGCAACAGCTTTTCCTCAGCCACCAGCCTCAGTTGCTTAAAGACTTAGCATCAAAATATTTCCAATTGCATTATAAACTAGATAACAGTATAAGTATTGCCTGTAAGGGGGAAATGGATTCAAAAGTCCTGAGAGATATGTTAGTCTTTGTCCACCGTAGAATATCTTTAGATTAGAGTACAAAAACTTGAAAATAATGCAGGATTTTATTGAAACCTAGAGTAAAGATGATAAAAACAGAAGTGGTACTTCTGGATATTTAAAAATGTCAGACAATAGATGCAACTGTGTTGCGTATATTAGTTGTAATTAGAAAATTCTGCTGTTAAAAAGGGGAAAAAATTAGCCATAAATCAACAGAAAGCTATATGTACTAACTGCACAAAACTCTGGTCATTTAATGCCATTTATTAAAAAAAAAAAAAAAAAAAAAAAAAAAAAATTAAAAAAAGGAAAACAGAAGAAAGGAAGCTTCATCTTCATGAATCAAACCTGCAATCACTGGACAAGACAACTATGAAAAAAGCTGCAGGATATTCCATGTCACAATAAAAGGAAGAGCATCCTGGCAGGGATTCTGCAGCTCAGAAATGCCTAATCAAACACTGAGGTTTCTGTGCTGGTAGTAGTCAACTGTGTAATTGAATACACATTTAAGGGAGAAACCAATTACCCTTTATGATCCCCCTTCCTGCTCTCCCCATGAAGTTTAAAGCTGAACACGTTGATCCAGTTGGTGGAAATGCCTCCAGCACAAGCTCTTGTTTTCAGTCCATGGCTGGAAAAGAGGTTGTTGGGCCTTCATTCCTCAGATCTGGAAATTTCAAGGATGCCTGTAACAAATGGACAAATCCGTAAAAATAGGAATTTTACTCTACATATCAGATGAAAAATCAGGATTATCATCACCATTTCAGAATATATATGCAGAAAGGTAAATATAGATGTTGAGCTGAATTTTGAGAAACCGGAAGCTGATTCTTAAGAACTTTATTATGTGCAGTACTCCATGCAATTATTGCATCATGGATAATGCAAATATTTTTATCATAATTTTTAAAAAGTTGTTATATTTATGGAAACAGATTTGTTAATTTCAGCAAAACTACTCATGACTAGTAATTTTTTGAAAATTTGATGAAGCAATATCCAACATCGGAAGCCTAGAGCATTTCAGAATATGTTCCTTTATCAAGGGGCCAGTGGCAATAATGAGATGAGGCAGGTTCAGGAGTGTGCAGCTTGGTTGGACTCATGACATTAATGTGAACAGATTATATGGAAGAGGGGGCTGATTGCTCTGAACCAATTTTGATAATGTACCAATGTCTTAACTAAAAGATATTAATACAAGAAAGTAACTTTACGTGCATTTATCTACTCACGGATCAATATTTTTTCCCCAGTCAAATGCTCCAGGATCCTGTAACATGAGTGTGATTTTTATTAGACTATTTGAATAAAATGCTTGTTGCCAGGTAACTGCAGCTTGGAGTCTATTCAGTGAGAACTGGCAATGGGAGCTAGGACCACCAAAAGTGCAGACACCAAGAGATAACTGATGTTGAGAAAGTCTAAGTACAGAATGACACCACTGTTCCCAAGGTTGTAAACACCAATCAGTAACAGTTTATTCATCATTAAAGCTCACTACTAATCACTGTGGGAATGTAACCTTGACAGCTTAGTAGAATAATATTCAGACTACTAATTTAATGCGTATAGAATGGTGTGTGATAGACAGTTTGGGTGGAGATATCTATGTGTTATAGACAAGACCATGATGAAAACAAAGACCTGCTGCTGAAATAGGAATGTGGCCACTGTTCAGACCTGCAGATATCCTGAACTATATACATGTGTACTTGCATTTTATAGTTGTTAAAAGGAGATACATTTTCATTTCTTATCTTTGACCCAGTGTTCATTGCATTTGTCCTGGCACACCACCTTTGAATTTTGGTTATAATTTAGATGCAAGATATAATATAAACATATAGGAACAGATATTTAAACCATCATAATATAAATGATAATGCCTTATTATACAGTTTTATATAACATTATATAGCGTGCATGTGTGTAAAATGGTTTCACTTTTATACATATATCTATGCATGTCTAAAGCCTAGATGCCACAGGTTTCCAGGCTGGAGTAGAGGAAAAGAAGGAAGGAGAATACCAGGACAGTAATCATTGACCACATGCCACTGGGCACACACAGTTTCAATGAAATTCTTTATTGCTTTTTTCATCATTCTTTCTCTTTTTCCCAAATCAGTTTTTTAACTCTTTCCAGCTTGAAATTTATCTCAGTTCTTTCCAAGAGCTCTAAGAAGGAGGTAGTGTCTGTTATATCCGTGTGAATTACTTGGCAAACGTTCAAGCTTAGGCTGCAGTGGATTTTGTGTTTACAATTTTCCCCAGCTGAACTGGGGAGAGGATAACTTATTCCTCACCTCAAAAAAGTCTAAAAGTCTTTCTGCTACACCATCCTTATAGGTGTGATTCATCACTTTTTCCCTACAGAGCTCAGACTCACCTCTCAGTGTAGAGCATCCATGAGGCCATTTGGAGAGGAGGATGCACAGCCTGGAGACACTAAGTTAGGGCTGAGATTTTAAGCATCTGGTTCTGGTGGCATTTGAAGCACTGAGGAATCAGAAGAATTTTGTCTCAAGCTGAAACACATCACTTCTTAAACAATGAGAGGGAAAAGGACTAGATTGAGCAGCAGAGAGGCTGATATTCAGAAATGTTTAGTACAGGGGGTCTCACAGAGGTTCAGATAAAACAGTTATTACATCAGGAAATCTGGCAGCTGGGCCATCCAGGCAGTGCCAGGAGCCAGGAAAGGTGACATTCCCGAAGTAGCACAGAAAGGAAGCAGTATACAAAGACCATAAAACATCTGGCATGCTATTTTACAGTGCTTAGTCTAAGTTTTGCAACTGTAGAAGTGCATTATTATAAAAGCTGTGTCAAGAAGGGCAATACTTGTGGAGGTAAGTTATCTACATCCCTGCTGCAGGACTCAGCCCTTTGAATATCTGCAAGAAGAAACCCACAAAGAAATCCAAATGCAGCTGCTCTGCAGATCCCGTGCTCAGAAAAGTATTCAAAGGAAATAAATGTTAACAATAGGGTGTAAGTCTTGCTCAGCAAGTTCTTAGAGCCAATTAGCAAGATTTCCATTATATTTGGATGTAGTTTAATTAAATTATGCAACAAGAACAATGAGCTGTCTCCAAGAATTAATAGATCACTTTTACTCATTCTTTCAAAGTGTATCCAGTGTTATCCTCACATGCACATGTAGCTATTGCAATGCCACTCTCTGAATATTACCTTTTCATACACAGCTCATAAATCACAGGAAACTACTGATAACTCCTCCTACAGTACTTACTGCTTTGCACTGGAAGTTAATTAAGGAAGTCCATTCAAAATGTTTAATTGTTTAAATATAAATTACATTTTGTGCACTATAACCATTGTAAGTCTTCTACTCCATCTGCTCTTTCCTCTAAGCTTTTGCTCAAAATTAGAAATATGCTGACACACTTCTTTTCACAAAGCATCTGCCTTTACCCTTCCACTGAAATGCTCCTCAAATATTTGCTGAGCTAACTGCAGTTTGACAAAAGCACAGATACATCAGAATTGGAAGCTTTTACTGTATTTTTGTGCAGTAGGTTGATGCACAGAATGTAATTTTTCAGTTTGACAAATATCTTTTTTCCTAACTTCAGTAAATCTTAAATTTCCCAGGGCATCAATTCCTCTCTTATAGACTTACTCTAACATATTCCTTTCTCTTCCCTTTTTTCTGTAATTGCAGTATTAGTAGAAACTATTTCTTACTGTTCTCATACAAATGCAGTCCCTCCTGCCCTTTCCCAGACCTCTTAGTGCTACTGCATTTGGAAAACAGCATGACTTGAAATTTGAATGCCAGAGTTAATTTAATTCAGCATTTCTCTTTATGAAGGAGTCAATAAAATCTTTTGCAATCAAGTTAGATTAAATTATTCAGTACAAGAGGAGAAAAAAACAGAGGTTATTTTTTAAATTTTAGTTATATTTTGGCATTCACCACTAAGGCTGTAATGTGGGAGGTCTAATTTAAGTGTTGTGTTTTATCATGTTTGAGTTAGGAGGGGAAAGGAAAAGAGAGAAGATATCTCCAAGTGAGGATGGGTGAGTACTTCATATGTTTAAAGAAAAATCTTTATTTGGGAAGCATAAAAGAAACAAACAAATAACCCCATGGTGTTAATGTTCTGGGAATTTTTTTTTTTAATTAAGAATTTTAAACTTTACTTTTTGAAATGTAAAAAATTTAATTTCAAAATTTCTGATACCAGCAATGAAGTAACAAAAGAACTATTTACAAAGATCCATCAATCAAAAATTAAAGAAGAAATCCAGAAATATTTTTTTCAAAAGTCCTGTGCCTTCACGCTCGCTCTTAGCTCTATATAACTGTGTGTATTTGTTCTGAACTCTTGGATTGTAGAATGTTCATTCAAAACTGAGGGTGAGGGGGAAATAAAGATTTTTTTTTTTAAATGTCCTCCTTTTAGAATTTGTACATCATATTAATCTGTGAGTTTTCTTTGATTAAGAATGCCAGGAAATATGAAGGATTCAGTCTGTGGCTTCTATATTTCACATTATAGTAATTTTTATGTTTTGAGCCTTTTTGCTAGACATTTATTTATTGGTACACAAGATGTGTTCTCTTCTGTTAGAATTTTCAAGAGCACTCAGCACTAGTTTTTATCAGTTCTGAAAGGTCACTTCCAAAAGTACATGCAACTGAATTTCAAAACAACCTGTGGCTTTTTGCCTCTTCTCTTCAATGCCAATGTCAAGTTCCACATAATATAGGTAATTGGTTTTGTTAAAACAAACAAATTATGTTAAAAAAGGTAAAAATACTGAGTAAAATACCAGATATTGATCAGCAAGGAAAATTCACCATATTCAGATGGTTTTTTTTCCAGCTGAGCACATCTTCATTATTCTGATGCAATAAGTCCCCAGTCCTCATGACAGAGAATACCTTGATGAAAAGTATCTATCCAAGTCTCATGGGCAGAATGCTGTTAGACTAAGCTACAGCCACTTTCAAATTGTTAAGTTTTTATCTGTAATTAATTTCTATACTGTCAGGAAAGCCTTTGCAGAACCTACTGTCATGGGCTGCTTTAAAGAGTTTCCCTACTAGTCTTATTTGAAATATTCGCCATTAACCTTATTGAAATATATATGTGTATAAATGGGGACTATTAGTTTCAGGGGTTTTTTGAACAGAAAGATCATTCAAATGAATATTAACAGAAGGTAGAAACCCATCCTCTCCATCTCTCATTCAGTTCCTGTTGAAGAGAGTAATTTACATGACAGCCCAGTGGTCTGACAGAAAATTAGGGGAATAAAAGAAGCTCTATCTGAAGATGTGCATAAGAACTATGTGTACATAAGGCAAAGAAATCTAGAACTGGACAGAGATGGATCAACTGGTGCCAGCTTACTTCCTAACCATACCAAATTATTTTCATGAGTTTTTATTGAATTTCACAACATATACTTTAAGGGGAAAAGGATAAAAAATAAGCTCCATCAAAAACAAACAAACAAAACAAAACAAAAAATAAAATAAAATAAAAAAAACCCAACAAAACCCAAACCAAACCAAACAAACAACCAAAAAAAAAAAAAAAAAAAAAAAAAAAAGGAAACAAAGAAAAAGAAAAAAAAAAAAGTAAAAATCCACTCCATGGCAACAGTGCTGCTCAAGCTGAGCCATGGGATGACCCCCAGCATCAGACAGCTGCTCTGATTTCAGTGGCCTGTTTCAGTTCTGGCAAGAGGGACTATTTTACAGTCCAGCTGCAGAATGCACTAATGAAGCAAGAGGCAAGGACCGTTGAGCCTTAAGCTCAGAATCACTAGTGGAAACTTTGTGCCTGTCTGCAGGGCTTATAAAGTGGATTTCTAGATAGAGAGAGTGCTTTATTATAGCTCTAACATTACGAGACAGAGTTATCCTGTTACTCTTTCCAAAATGACCTTCCAGACATACAGAATGTGATTTTCATCAGCCTTTCTGGGCTTACCTTAACCTTTGTGAAAGGCACCTTTCCTGCTGCTTGATAATAGGAATTAACAACATATCCACTTGCACAAAACTGAAGCATGGCCTAAAGACATTATAAATTTAATAATCGTCTTTTTTTAAATCACCCCATCCCTTCTACTTGACATGATCCCAGAATCTCTTCTGGTTCCCCCATCTCCCTCCATAGGCACACATGTTCATCTCTCTGCACAAGAAGAGTCAGTAAGAAGAAGCTAAATGCAGAATTAGAGGTTCAATCTGGCAGAGATGGATGATTGGAGTTGCCATATGATATGAACAAGGAAAGGAATTTTTTGACTGGCATCAGCCTGAATAATCTGATTAAATGGCTGCTGTGGAGTAGCAATGATTTCTGAATTCTGAATTAGGGTTAAGATTTTTCATTTGTTTTCTTTTTTTTGCTTGGTTTGTTGGGGTTTTTTGTGTTTGTTTTTTTTCGTTTTTGTTTTTTTTTGTTGTTGTTGTTGTTGTTGTTGTTTGTTTTGTGGTTTTTTTTTTCTGTTTGCTTGAGGCTTTTTGCTTTGTGTTTGGTTTGGAGATTTTTTTTGTTGGTTGGTTAGTTGGTTGTTTTATCAGGAGTTAACACACTAGGTTTAAATCTGATACTTCAGAGTTAACAGGTTTTAAAAGTTTAATATTTGAGCCTACCCAAACTGTTGAGTATTTACTATTTCAGGATCAAGTCCAGCACTAGAAGTAAGAATTCATGGTGTTTCCAAGGTAAAAGTTACTTGGGAGAGCTTCCCAAGCTGTCTGTACAGGTTAATGCTTGGAAAGTACTGTCACTGTTGGTATATTTGTATATTGGCAAAGGCTAAGGAGATGGACAGCATAACTTAGTTTTAAAACATGCAAGAAATAGTCAGTATAGAGTCTTTGGACATATTAAGCTAGAGCTAATATTTTCAAGGAGACATAATTTTGAAAACATTCTGAAGGGCTTTGGTTAAAAATTCCAATTTGAAAACAATCTGGTTCTAATTGGATTAGACACCAGAGTTCCAGCATTGTCCTTCTTATTTTATTATGTAATGAAGCCATCTACAATTTTCTACAATGTTCTTGAAAGTCTTTGCTCAATGTAGAAAACAAAACAAGAAATAAAGCATAAAAACTTTTCTGTGGATATACTTGATCCTACACAACAATGCACACTCATATTTTTAATATAAAATATGACAAAATTCATATAGTTTTCATATTTAAAAAATCCATAGAAAGCCTGAAAACATGCAGTTTTTTGAAGTATTTGATTTGCTATCCCAATGTGGGTAACTGATTAACAATAAGGATGCAGGAAAATAAATTACAAGATAAGAGGACAGCACACCAGTAGAAACAAGGAAGGTGCTGATTTGGGAGCTGATTAATAGGAATTTTCCCAGTATCTCCCTCTGCAATTCAAAGAGCAATGTTGCATTACACCCTGAGAGCCTCTTTGCCTGCTCAGCATGAGAGTCTAATAGCAAAACAGGAGTTAGTTCACAAAGGACAAACTGGAGAACCAATCAGACTTGGCACATTTCCTCTGGTATTTAGCATTTCAAAACACAGAAAGGGTTTTAGAGATCAGGGAATCCACTCTCAGCCACCTGATGCTGTGGAGACAAAGATGCCATACTCACCACAATAATTCCCAAAGGGAAATTTCTTTAGATAACTCAGGGCAATTCCTACTTTCTGAATTAAGATACTATTGAGTTTTTTCACTAGAAATATATGAGTTATGAAACATCAATAACGACAGGTTTCAGACAGGTAGATATATTTTGAAGACAAAGTTTTTAAATAAATAACTTCCACAATGAAGCTCTGTAAGAGTTAGGTCAAGTTATGAGGAACTAAATGAGAAACTAAACAAAGTTCAGTATTATGTTAAAATGGCAATGTACTTCCCCAGGACTAGCCCCTGATTTGACTAAATGTTCATCAACTGATTTTAGGGGAAAAAAGCCTTGGATTAAAATTTTTTTGCTGTAGTTAGATCATAGTATAAATATTTTCATCCAGATAGCTATAATGAACTTCTCTTTTTGTCTGTTATAACAAAGGAACATTTTTCTCCTTTCCTTATTTTCAGTAGTCGAAAACATTGGTCTGTAGTTTTAGTGCCATCACTTTAATAGGCTGAGCTAGCTAGCACCTCTATGCTACAAGGATTCATTCTATTAGAATACATTTGGGAAAAGACCCCAAAAAAACAGATTTAAATTTAAATTAAAAGGAAAAAAGTTTTCACTTTGCAAATGTTACTGTTATTAAGTAACACTGGACTTTATAAAACTTCTTTGACAGAAAAAAACCTTCATGTCCAATATTACTGATGATGAGTACAGGTTTATGTCAGGGGAAAAAAAAAATCTTCTTCAACTGGGTTAAGTTTCATTATAGTTTTTAGCTTCATAAATAAAATTTCTTGTTCAAAGATGATTCAAAAAGTAGTATTTTTTCAGCTTGTTTTTGTTATCATAAATGAACACAAATTATATTTTTGTAATGTTTAGTAATTTGATACTGAAATCTAAGAAGCAAAATAACGACATGAAATATCACCTCTAAAATCAATTTATAGCTATCTGCTACACACAAATTTACTCTGATAGAAAATGTTGAACTTTAAGAACAGAGATGTCTTGTACAGTATTTCTTGTGTTGTATGTAAATTCCAGCCTGCTGGACTCTGACAGCAGAAGGGTTGGGTGAATATTCAGTACAGCAGCTTAAATTATGCAACACAAGTTCAGCACCTTAAAACCTCCAGTGCTTTAGATACAGTGGAATAGAACTGCAGTGGGTAGATGTCAAAAAACTAATAGGCCACAGTATTAAGACATTAGGGTGCTTAATAAGGGTTGTCTTTCTCAATCCTCCTTCTCCTATTAGAAGCAGTTATTGCCGAAACGGGATTCGCTTTCAAATGTTTCTGGTTGTGTTCAGCATTATGTTCCCTGCTAACTCACACTGATCTGATGTGAAATGATGTTCTCAGTGGGAGTTCCCAGCTTTTCCAAACCACAGCTCTGGGGTATTTTCCTGTCCTTTTAATGTTGTAATTTTGCTTTATTTTAAAATGAATACTGATCTTGGATGGGGAGTCAAGCACTGCTTTATTCGAAAAGCATTTTGCCTACATCAATCCCCTGATCTCTTTTGCAATTTAAGATTTGGCTGTGTGCTCAGAATGTTTTGCTTAGTAGATATGCAATAAAATAGACAATAATGAGGTTTCATTTGAACTGGAAACAGTGCAATACATTTTACTTTAGAGAATTCCCACTGCACAAAGCTGGGTGCTTTCTTAACATGCACAATAAATTACATATAAGGAACGTGACCTGAGATGCCTCCTTTCCACTTCTTTCCCCTTGAGGGGTAGAAGGGTGAAACCTCAACACATGTACTTTACAGTTTTAAAAGGTAATAGAGTTCCATGTCTTCTGCAGCTGAAAAACTAAGTGTTATTAGTCACTGGAAGTAACTTTTGGCTTGAACAACCTGTCCTGTTCACTTCTGCATAGGCTCTGGGTTGGAGTGTTCTAGTATACAAGCAACTCTGGACTGGTGTCAACTCAGAAAAATAATCTCAATGGCCTAGGATGTCATTCCTTATTCGAACAGTCTTGCCTGCCTAAAACCCCTGCTATCATGGAAATTAATTTATTTTTTTCTTTTCAGTTCTGAGCATCTGTTAATGTGTGTTGTGTCTCTGTGAGTATCTACAGTGCCAGACAAAAGGGGTGGTTTTCATATTCCTTGTCTTGGAGCTGCACTAATCATTGCCCATCCCATTTTAACATAGGATTTAAAACCAGCTGAACAGGCAGGAAAGAAATACAGTGTGCCCAAGAAGTCACCTGGCCTGAAAAATCTGGGGCTGTGGAGCATGAAGAGAAGCTGCTTTCTTCATAATAAAACCATGAATATCTACAGAGTCAAATCAAAGATAGTAGTGTGAAGTTCCCTGTGGCCCAGACACAGAGATAGCATTGATTTTGTTGAGAGCTTTATGCTCTGAAAGATCTGAATCTGGGAAATGACAAGCACTTACCACTCGATGTGAAGCCAATAAGGCTTGTGAGTGCTCCGTTGGCATTTCAGCTATTCATTTCAGGTGCTCAGCAGTGTAAGGGGAACACATGATCCTGAAAGTCTGTACACTAATGTGACTTTATTGATTGAAAGCAACTGCTCTGAGTGAGACAAATAGGATTTGTCTTTTAGTTCCTAATTTCACACTATAGACAGCATAATATTCTGCAAAACTAATCTTTGTAACATGTCTGTCTTTCTGATCCTCTTATCCTGCCATTTCTGGTTTTCAGTCAACAAAAGAAACATCAAAACTACTCTTTTCTCTGCCTTTTTGATGCTTAGATTGTTCATTATTTCCATGCAAGTAACCCAAAAGGCAGCTAGGCATTTTCCTTCAAGTAGAGCTTGACCATCACAGTTTTCCTGAAGGGGCTTATTCCACTGACTCTTAAAAACATTTTCCTGTTTTAAAAGGAGAAATGCTGTCTCTGTGGAAGCAAACCCCAAGAGATGTTATCCTTCTCAGTGGTAAAATGCAGTCCAAGAGTCTTTGTAATAACATAAAGCCCCTTGGAAAGTCAAGTGCAACACCACTGAAGCACTCTAGAACCTAATTGTTGTGCCATGCTAGATCTTTGTCACTTTTATGTATGTGTAGAAAGATTTTCTTTATTTTAATGGCACTTTCAATCTAAAAGCAATCTTTGGAAAAAAATTCTTCTAATGAGTTAAATAAATGTCATAATTTTAGTACAGAATTTAGAGATTATATTTTTCAAATTCACCAGGGCAATTAAGATGACATTAAACTTTTCCAAGTGCTAAAATATGAGTGGCAGTTTCTCATACATACCAAGTGAATTTAATTGACACATATTTCCCCTGAAATTGCTGACATTATCAATTGCTATGCTTTATACATATGCGACAGTGATTAGAAAATTAACATCATTATGTTATTTCTAGTGATGGCCTATCTCAAAAAAGGATATATATGAATCTTTTTTTTTTTTTTTTACATTCATGGGACTTCTCTAAAGTCATAAAAATTAATGAAATAACATTCATATTTGTCAAATGTTCTAGTCTTTTTATTATCCTTAGATATGGCCAAGACGGATTGAAATTTAAACACAGGTCTAAAAAGCATTCACCTCCAAAGGGTACTGCAATGAAGAAACAGCTAATGTTATATCCACTCAGTGCAAAATCACAGCACCAAGATCTCTCACTGGTTGTCACAACTCTCACAATTTGCCTGCACAATCTCCCTCTCCCCCCCACCAAAAAAAAAAAAAACAACACAAAAACCAACTAAATAAGCAAAAACAAAGGCAAATTAAAAAACCCTGACAAAGCAATGAGCTAAAGTACATAACGTTAATTTGGAAAATTGTCTATGGTCCAGACCAGCTTCCGCAGCCTTTAATGAGTTTTTAAGTAAAATCATGTGAAAAGAGTTTTCAGCATTAAGATTTGGGAGAAACAAGTGAATGTATACTCTGTGAATGGAGTGTACCTGTAAAATCAAAATTTTGTGTGTGCATTTTAAAAATTTAATAGATGCTGCACTATATGACTTGACTTTCCCTTTCCTTACAGTAACAAAAGGACAATGCCAAAGTGTGCTAGATTAGGATGCTTAAACATGTGCTGGATTAGATAAATAAAAGTGTAGAAGTGAAACACATCTCTCTGGTCTGTGTGTTGTCGGTAGAATTTGTCAAAAACCCTCCCCTAAAACTTGAAAATGCCTAATGTCACAGGGAATAAACTATAAAGCAGATTATCTGGTACAAATCCGGCTCCATTATTCGACTGGAACATGGGCTTTCAGACTCTCAGCGTACAGGTTGCATCCCTCCTGCTTTGCATATGTAACAGAGATTTCCATGCTTATGTTCATTTTACCATTACTGAGATAGCAGCTTTCCAAAGGGTTAGTGAGGATAGGTGGGAAAACATCTGGTAAGTTTTAAATACTGTGACAAACACATATTAGGAGTCAGTAGCTCTGAAGCTACATCTTCACTAATAAAATGTTTTATTCTTTCCAGTGCTGAGTCAGACAAAGCTCAAAGTCCTGTCTCTATACAATTAAACTCCTCCAACTTCTGAAATAGAATGCTCACATAGGGATGTCTAGTGACAAAACCTCCTTTGCTGATGCATTGGCTCCTGGAAAGTACCTACAAGTTGTTTCAGAGGCTTCTGGATGACAAGGGCTAAACTACAATGGGAGAATTTTAACATGTTAACAGCACATATTTTGATTTACAAGTGTGGCCACTATTTACAATAACATCTAGTATCCTGTTTTTCAGGGTTTTGTCAAGGCTAAAATGAAATAGTTGAAAACTTGCAGCATAACAGATAAATGGTGTATGTGCACCATCAGCTCCAATCTTTTCCATCTACCCAATTCAGCTGACAGACCAGGTCTCTGAAAACTAAAATACTGTGTTTTTGAAACACACTATTAACCTGGGGAAACCTCAGTCCTATTATGTCCCAAATCCATCCATATTATCAATCAGATTCTACAGCCTCTTCACCACATTAATTACAATTTATTTATACAAACAACCTGGTTAGTTCTTCCTTACACTGCATTTTGTTTGCCCTATTCTCTTTGAAATTACTCAGAAAATAATTATCTTCCTGCTTGGCAAAGCCATAGTCAGGTCTTCCCTTCCTGTGAAGGAAAACCTCCTTCCCACTGAAATAGAAAATACTCAAGTCTCACAGAAAATATTTTCTTATGTTTGAAATTAATCACATTTTCATTAACTTTCAAAAGGTTGTAAAAAAAAAAAAAAAAAAGTAACTGGAATTACAGCATGTGGTTTATTGCTGAATCATTTGAAATTCAGCATAACCAATCATTCTGAAGCAGTAAGAAGCAAAGAGTGCTATACAACAAGTTTCTGATGTTCTTAGAGATATGCCAGGACATCAGCTCATGTGAAGCTGGCAGAGGATTACTTTTCCCAATACAAAAGAAGCAAGAAGATATTTCTGCAAAGCTATTCTAGTAACTCATCAGGAAGAAAAGAGTTGTAAGTGATCTCAAGATTGTGGTCTGTGGCAGAGATTAAATGTCACATACTGCGATTTTATTGACTCATTTTCTGCCAACTCTGCTTAAAGGAATGGCTTTTGAGGCAAGACTGAATGGATGGTTACTCACAAGTTTCTCAGTCTCTTAGGATTCTAACAATGACATTTATATTTCATAAAACCTACTTACATAAAGTAATAGCCACAGGCAAGTTTTTTTTGTGTGTGCAAAATATGATTTCTATTGTTACATTCTTGCTGGAAATGACCTCTTCTTGGGAGGAATTACCCTACCCAGAGGTATGTTTTCTTTGCTTTTCACTAGTTTTCATTTTTTTCCCCTACAAAGCTGTTTATCCTTGTGCCTTTACAGCATTAAAGGAGGGTTACTGTTCAAGGTTTTCTTTAGCTCTTACTGATAGCAGTGTCAACATTAAAATGTTTCTAGCAGATTTAGACTCCTTCCAGTTATTGTGCTGTACAAATGTGTCTAACTTTCAGCCTTCTGGTTACGTGACACCTGCTGAGCATCTGAGGTCGACAACTTCTGAGATGGATCAGCTGGCACTCAGAGCCTGACCCTGGAAGTATTCAGAGGTTAAATTCCAGTAAGGAATTTAAATGTTGAAGCACATAGGTGTTAAGGATGGTCTCACAAAAATCTTCCTTACAGATTACAGAATTGGGGTACATTTATTGTGAGCATTCTTTATGTAAAATTAAGCAGACACTGAATGCTCTCTTGAGGAGACTCTGGCACACTGGGAGATAAGGGATAACCAGCTTCTTTCTCTCTGTCTGATTAACATAGGACAAGCTGTCCTTGACATAGAAAAGAAGCATTTTCATAGACTGTGGATAAAGGTAACTTCTCTTAACAGGTAAGGCAAGACACTTTCACGACAACTCTGGTTGAAAATCACTTCTTGAGAAGTTCCTTTCTACTTACTATGGAAGTGAATCCTGTTCACATTATGAATTGTTTCCTAAAACAATGCTATGTTTTTGCATTTCTTATGTTAATATTTAATTACCAAATAAGCTTAATAAATTGCAGAAAGAAAAAAAGCATTTATATGGATAGATTGATGCAATAATAAATAAAGCAGAGTATCAAATAGTATATTTTTAGTTTTAACTTGTCAAAATAACGAAACATTGCTTAGCATTGTATGGTGGGGCAGAGTAGTCCTGCTATTGATCCATTCATTCCCTCTTGTCCAGATCCTTGTAGGTAGTCTCTCTCCATCTTTCCTGTGGGTACTGAAAGGCAGCAATTAGGTCACCCCAGAGCCTTCTCTGTTCCAGGCTGAACAATCCCAGCTCTCCCAGCCTTTCCTCCCAGCAGAGC